>PYHX02000495.1:76871914-77471914 GCA_004302925.2 Cochliomyia hominivorax | reverse complement strand
CACTTAATTACCACGTTTTTGTTTTTGGAATATAAATAAAATGAAATTCATCTAGAAGGTGTTGGTTTATTAACACACCACGGGCGTGTAGATAACCAACCATTGGCTCTTCCAAGTAAGATAATACGTTCGTTACAAATCTTTCATGTTTAAAGAAATCACTATTTAACGGCCTTAAAGTCATAAATCACTACATTTCATTTAATAAACCATCTATTAAATACTCTGTCTGTAATTATAAATTGCAAATTGTTTTGAAATCTACCATTGCAGTTGTTTAAATAACAATAACAAAAATGTTAAACATAATTATTATAAAATAAAAAATATTTTAGGTTTTTTTTTAAACTCATTGTATTATAATTTTATAAATCAACCAATAAGATTTTATTACTTTATTATCCACCTTTTTCTAAATTAATTAAAAACTTTTTGTTGTTGTTATTGGTGTTATTTGAACAAATAACAACAATAACAATAACAATAACAATAACATACAATATAATTTAACAAAACGATTTTTGTTAATTATTAAAAAGTATTTTTAGAATGTATGCACTTGGAGAAAAATATGTGGAAGTTTAATTTAATGTCTTCTTGCAAAATTATTCATCAACAGTTGGGCAGCTGAAACTCATAAATTCCAATGGAGCATCGTACATTTCCCTTCAATGGAAAATCTGGTAGAATAAGCATAAATGCACTCTAATCATAAAGACAGTTTTCCCCATATATAGCTTGCGGTAGTCCCGTGGTAGCTCTTCGCGAAGTCTGCAAAGTAGAATTGTAGTGGGAAATTTAGATTAATTTTTTTCGTACATTGAAGACTTCTGGCAGCTTCTTGTCCAAATGCTTGAATAAGAAGTATGATCTCAATTTCCGTAACTTGGACAATGAACGAGAGCTTCGAATGCACTCGCTCAAATCTTAAGGGATCTGTTCCGATCAGATATTCGCGGTCTCTGAAACTTTAGGCGACAGTTTATGAATCCCCATGCACAACAAAGGTTCAACTCCTCATATACCGATAATCATTACGTTTTATTTGTCCAGTTTGTTATTTTGAATCTTCAACTGCATTCTATTCTGTAGTTTGATTACTCAACAGTTACCATTAGATACTTCTTTATTTTGTCTTCAAATCAATTAATGGAACTTCACAAATCCAACTCCCGATTTCAACTAACTTACTTAACTGAAGATAACAACTCATAACTTGCTATTCAAACTAGCATCTGGTCTTATCTGCTCACTCTTTTTATATCAAACGGAATATAATTTTTAAAGTCATTAGTGAATTGACCGCCAGTCATAGATTGTTCCATCTCTTTCCAGGTCAAATCACTTGGCTAATTGAAATATTGAACTAAACGTGGCTAATTCCACAAAGCTTCATCCTTGGTATGTGCCAAATTTCATCAGGATTTCAACCTGTTTAATCTTTACAAGGACGGACATTGTCTGAACTCATGAGGAGGTTCTAAGTCAAACACAAAAAGGCACAGAAGTCCAATTTTCAAAGTGTTCTCATAATAACTGTTTGCCGCAGCAGCATCGACTGACTTCTTAATACAGCGGCATGTTGATTGTTTTCCACAACCAGCAAAAATTGAAACATGAAACCCTGCTGCTATTACAGACTTCAAAAAAAAACATATTTCCAACTGAGTTAGAGCTAAACTAGAACTAAATTGGGAATGAACTTATCTAGATTTCATGTAGAACTGAACAACAACTGATCTAGAACTGAACTAGAATTAATCTAGAAATAAATTAGAAAAAAAAGAAAAGCTGACTAAAGATCTTAGAAAATGTTGAAAGTTGAAAATTCAAATGCAAATAACTCGAAAACTATAAAAAGATAAATAATACATGTAAACATGTGTCTAAAGGTCTCGTCAAGGGCTATAAACTATTTTTTTAATCGAATAAGAAACAAAAAACTTACACGCACAATTGCTTGACCAGTATACGCCAATTTGCTTCCCTATAACTCCGACCTTGGATCCATACCCCCTTAAATGCAATATTATACTCCTCTGCTTTCATTGTGTTCAATTTCATGCAAATTCATCCGATTAAAAGTTTCATATCTATTTACAAATCAGTGGGCCATAGAGGGACCTCTGTGCATATTGGGAGTTTATAACACTTACAACCCGGAAGAAAAGGCAGGAATGATGAACGTCTTTAATGAACATTCCAATTTAGTCTTTATCTTAAACAAGTTGGAATTATCAATGACAACATGTAAGGAATACATTGAAATGAGTAAATCATAAATGTTCCATTACCTTAAATGACCTGAAGTAAGTCGGCATAAAGAGATAAATGAAAACAAAATTTTGCGTGCTTTTCTTTGCTTTTGTTCCTATAGAATACATTGCTATAATAGTAATTATTTCTCTCTGTGTATATTTTTTGGTTTTATCTAAAATTATAATTGGCAATTATACTTAATTAGTTTGTTTAATTAATTTTTTCCTGATATCACTAATCAGAGAATAACGCAATACTTTGAAAAATATTGGGTGTAATAAAATGTTGATCATGTTCCAATCGAAGCACAATTGTGTTGTTCTTCTCAATGTCCCAATGTGCAACAATATTTAAAATAATTCTTATATCAAAAAAAAATTTTGGGTTGTTGATCCAAAGAGGCAAGATATGGTAAGTCTTCATAAAACTCGAGGTCTCTAGTCAAAAAAGATTAAATTTCTTGAATCACCCCTTACCGAACTTATTCTATTCTCTGCAAAATATCATTACACTTTTTATTATAAGACGGAAGAATATCTTTAAAATCGGCATAATGTGATTTAAAAAGACGTTTGTCAAACAAACCTTAAAGAATCATATACTGCTATATTCCAGGGAACAAAAATGAGGTTAGATATGTAACGTATGATCATATAGCACATAATCACATATTTCATATCAGCATAATATTCAATGCAATTTGAAAATTTCCTTATAAAACAAACTTCACAGAATCGAATTATTTTAAAATGATATAATCAAGAGTACCAAGCCAACGGATACTTATTATGTGATCCAATACATATAAAGACATATCTTATAAGTTTAAAAAACTAATTACAGTCTTAAGTTATATTTATGCGTATATCATATTTTATTTATCTTTATTGAATTTTTAATAAAAATATTGTTATATGAATTTTATGTTGCGTATCGAAAATATTCATTCATTTGATTTCTTATGGAATGAAGAATATTTTTGTTATCTTTATGTATCAAATAATTTAATATAAGACATATAAATTAAGGTAAATTATATATAAAATTATTATTTACATTTCTAAAACTTTTTTTACATCAAACTAATTTCAATTTTTTAGCTAGAAAATAACTTGGGAAATATAATTTTTTGATTTTCATATTTCCAACAATTTTCTCAATTTCATAATAAATTTAGTATTTAAATAAATGCAATGAAATGATAAATTTTACACTTAATAAAATATTTTCCAAGACCATGTCTACACGTCAGATTGCAAAAAGAAAAGGATTTATGAGCTCGAAGTGACGCATGAGAAAATTTACAATGAATTGGTCTGCGCAATTTTAAACGTTCTTAGTTGTGATTGTAAGATATTTTCCATGTTTCATTTTCAAAAATTATATATTTTCGAAAATCACCATCGTATAAACATAGTAATAAATTTATATTTTTATATATTTGATTTAACAAAATTTTCTACTCAAAACAAGTGTATAACAATTTTAAACATTATAAAAATCTAGTCATGCAATTAGTTCAAGACTAAAATTAACAGTTTAAATAATCTATTAGTCACTTCTTAAATAAAAACATAAGTAATTGTCTTAATACATAGACGAAAATTTCCTCTGGCAATATATATATATATATATATATATATATATATATATATATATATATATATATATATATATATATATATATATATATATATATATATATATATATATATATATATATATATATATATATATATATATATATATATATATATATATATATATATATATATATATATATATATATATATATATATATATATATATATATACAGCTGCGGTCGAAATCATAGCCCCGCTCACATGTCACATCTTCGTGGCTAATTTGTGTTTTTGTTCACGCATGTTTTTATCCACAATTTTGTAGTCTCATTATTCAAATTTAAATTAACATGAATATTCCTATTAATTTAAGTATAAAGACAAAGTATCAGATAAAGACCTCTCATAATAATAGCACCATCTTTATTTTACTTGGAAAAACATATAAACATTCCAAACAATTGTTATAACATTTGGTATACAAGAGTAAGTAGTTGCTTCAATAATTTATAATTAAAAAAATTTCAATAAATTTGTAATTAATAAATAAATAATGCGTTGGTCTAAACACTGTAATTCAGAAAAAGAAGAAGCATGGTTCATATGAACAAACTTATGACGAAACCGGGTGGTGTTATTATAATTAATATAATTATTGAAGCTAAACAAGTTAAAGTGTTAAATTCACTCGTGCCGAATTTTCTATTCCTTTTACCTTTGCAATGGACTTAACATTTAACGTGAAGTCCCTGTTATAATTAAGCTTTCATGATATCATCACTTGTAGAAGAAGGAGAAAATGACAGCCATTACTATAGTCTTTATATGAGTCAACATTAATTCTTTATAACACTCAATATGCATGCAAAATTTTATTCACGAGTAGTTTTCACTTTCACTAAAACAATACAAGTGTAAATTTAAAAGAGTAATTAATAATTAATATTTCAAAAGTTTAAAATTTAGACAAAAAATTTTTGCTATTTGTCTGCATAAAAATTTTGTCCATGTATCACGTAATGCGTTTTTGTCTATAACTCGGAAACTAATGGACCTATTACAAAAATTATGTCTCTAACTTAAATGAAACTCCTAAGAGTCTAAAATATTACTTTGCTTTACATTGTTATTGTTTTGAATACTGTATCCAACAACAAGGAAAATAAAAAATTGTTTATATCTCGACTAATTATGAATCGATTTTAAAATTTAAGAAAATTAAAATTCGAGAAAAAAATTAATAATTTTTCTGCGTGAAAACTAAGTGCGAAGCTACCCAAGAAGCGTCAGAATAAGTTTTCGCCCATATCTCAGAAACTAATGACCCAATCGACTTCATGTCTTCAAATGAAAAATCCACAAAAATTTTTTAAGAAAAAATTCATATTCGCATAAATCTGCTAAATTTATTGAAATCTATCCGTGAAAAAATTATAAATTCTTCAAAAATAGAAAAAACTTGAACAAAGTTTGAGGGTTTTGCTAATATCTGAGCCATTTATTAACCATGGATTTCAATAGCAAGATTCTAGATTTCCAATTGTATGATATACATATCATATATGTTAACTATAGGTCGGCTTCTTAAACTTGATTTCAACCGACACACGGACGGATGGACAGACGGACAAAGCTCAATCCATTTATTCTTCATACCGTTCCAGAACATATTACTTTTGGGGGTCTAAGTCGAAAATTGTGGAAATTACAAACGGAATGACAAACTTTGACTCATTAAATAAGACGAATGTATGTGGTGCTATTATTTTCACCGCAGCTGTATATATATAAATATTAATTGAGAATTTTCTTCTCAGTTAATTATACTAGAATTTAATTAATAATTTTTATTACATTAAAAAAATCAGTTAACGCTCATGTTTGGTGCACTCTACCGTAAAGTAAATACTTAATGTTTATCGGTTGTAATAGATTTTAATCACTTCCACCAAAGATTTATTATTGTCTGACATAACGTTTATTATAAATAAACAAATTCTAATTCTTTTTATAATCATGAGATTCATCAAATACTTTGTATGACACTAATGATGTCTAAGTTTAAATAAAAAATATTTATAGAAATTTATTTGAATAAAATTAATTATAGTTTAATTTAAATGATAACTTGAAGAGAATTTATTAAATTTATAGAAAATGAAGAGATATTAAATATATATAACTTAATTAATACTTGTCTAATAACGAGTTTCTGACTATAATCAAAATAATTGTAACTTTAACTTAATTTTTTCCTAAAGTTGACAACATTTTAAATTTATGCTCTTTTTCTCTATTTTCATTTTAGGTAAGCTTTTTGCCTCCATATTGAGTTTAAAAATTGGCTAACTGTGGTGAGTTTATTGTGATGGTTGTTGGCTGTACTTATATAGTTTGTATATTGACAGGGTGTGTAAGATTTATTTTAAATGAAATTCGTGATTTATTAGAATTTTGTTAATGAATACATATTAAAGAAGTGAATGCTTATGGCACCACTTATTTCAGTACAAGCTCATAGTGTGGATCCAAAAGTATACCGGGATTTTTGAACCGCTGTTTTTATCTATATAAATTCAACAATGTTAAGTTAAAATGCCTACAAATTGATCTAAAGAATTTCAAAACTTAGTTGATCACAGAGCTTGTCGGCGGCACTCTAAATATCATTCCTTTGCTGATTTTTTTAAATTTCGTCAAAATTAATTTATTGCATGAGATGTAGAGAGTTCTTATAATATTCTACATTTTATAGTTTCAGAGATATTTAAGTCCAAATAAATAGTTAATCCATTTTAGCAAATCAACTCGAAACTGTAATTATGTTTATTTCATTTAAACACCTTTAACGGCTGATAACTTACAAAATTATTTAGAAAAAGAGCGTTTTGGAATAATATAACTAATTACTCCTTTTCGCATTGACAGTTACAGAACCAATCAAAAATAACGTCCAAACTGCTCAAAATGACGATTATAAAACATAAAATAAATTTAGAGATCTGGCAGAAGCTAAGCTTTTAAAGGGTTTTGAAGTAGTAATATAATTGAATCGTTTTTATATTTTTTTAATAATTGAATAAGATACTAAGGCCCTTATTATGGCCCATTTTAAAAATGGCGAAAAGTACGATGATAGCTTCGGTTATATTTGGATGATCATGATCAATTAGTTCTTCATCAAAAATATGTATTTTGTATTTTGAATGGGTTTCGTTTTCCGTAAATCCATAATTTTAGTCATTACAATAATTAGTTTAAGATCGAAATTTATATTAAGATTGATCAAAGTCTAGTAGATGTTCACTCAATTATTAAAAAGTTTTAACTTTAAAGTTCTTTAGAAAAAGAAAATAAAAAAATAAATAAAATCACAATCTTGTCGATTTTCTAATATCGGAGTGTCACAGATTCTTTTAGAAAATATTATATCCCTTGACTTATTTGTTAGAAACTATAGGAGGGTAGTGCTTATATATAGCGTTAATATGTATAAGCCATCCCTCTGTGGACATTGAGGTCTATTTTGTACCCTTCTTTCCAACATTATAGCAATTTTGGTGAGCTGTATAGAAATAATGAAAGGGAAAGAGAGAGAGAGAAGATAAATGTTAAGGAAAGGGAAAGAAAACAGAAGCCAAAACATAATGTGCTATTCATTTTGTGGCCCTAGTAGCCATCGCACAATATAAGAATGTGTTCTTATATAGAGTCGACAGTTCTAAGTTAATTCCTCTAACTCATTGAAAATTGCCGGTCTAAGCATTTCATTCTCTGCCAGGAGCCTTTATCATTAACAAGTAAAAATAAAACTGGCTTTAAATTAAATTGAGACCAATTTCAATACAAAATGACAACGTACAGTTAAGAATCCTATTACTCTCGTCAAACAGATTATATTCCTGTTCGCACGATCAAAATTGAACTTGTTTCCCAAGTCACCCCTACTTGTTCATTTGCGTTGAAATCTACCCAGAGTATTGTCATTATATTCCTGTAAAAAAATCTAAATGAAGCAGTGTTGATCTATAGTGATGCAATTCATCTGTCGATGATGTTACAAATTCCCGGTATTAAACAAAGCCTGAAGAGTGTAAGTGAAATTACGAAGACTAAAGATTTTCTGTACTGGGTGATTTTCTGCATAAATCCCACATTCACATAATGCTTTATCAAGACTGCATCGTAAATGGAAGCATAATTCATTCACATCGACTGCTGATCCATAGTTGCAATGTTGCAATGCCCAGTATTTCACAAAGTCTGACCTTAGAGAATTAGTGAAATTAATTAGACCTTCTGCTCTGCGTGACTTTCAGCATAAATTATCTCTGTTCCGACATCCTCATTATCCTTTACCAACCATGCAGCCTTTAACACACTTAGGATTCGACCTGGAATATGCGAGTTCAATTCCCTCAAGATCTTTGAGTGAGTTAACTACATATTCCCCACTAGTCCGCTCCACTTGCATCCAAATTGGCTTCGCTTGAGGTTGAGCCCTTTAATTACCAAAGAAACACTCCTCTGCCCAATATAAAAATCCTTCCGATCTAACAACCTCATTCCCTCCTACCACACAGAATACCCATAGAATCTGTAAGATTTCCCTTTTCTTGATTTCTCTTCTATTGGCTCATTGATCGGATTTTTGTTGTTTGTAAATTGCACAGCGATCTCCACTTTGGTGAGAAAAACAAAATATAATTATGTTTTTATCATGGAACTCATAGACGCGGGATCATAATACAAATCGAAAGTTCTACTTAAGTTAAATTAGCAACAAAATAGCGCGATCATTTTTGTATATATTGATCGCAATCATTCTGCTGAGCTAATAAAGGGCCACTGATTCAACCGGTTCGTGAAATTTTGCATCGCTTCATTTAATATGTATCGAAATAGATTAAAGTTTTTTCTATCTTTCCGAAATTTTTTCAATGATTTTCTTATTTTAAATTTAAGATTTTTTAATTTTTTTTATTCTTTGTCTTTAAAATAAAACTTAAAATTAAATAAAAAAACTCTTAAAATATGACGTAACATTAAGTGACTGAAATATTTACAAAATATTTAAATTATAAAATAAAATTAAAAAACAAATTAACGATTAATTGAAAAATAATACACTTTACACTGGGAACCAAAACAGACTATAAATATAAATTATTGCTAAATATTTTATAAAAACATCGTATAAATTTCAGTTCAATAAATAGCGAATTTTAGTATTTAACTAAATATTTTTTTGGAGAGTTTAACTAAAATTATGAATTAACATGCTATGAAATAACGTCCATATTATTTAAATTTAAACTACTTGAGGTATCAGTGATATTACAAATGTCAGGTTTATCTTGCAAATCACGCTTTACACGAAAATGCGCTGAACCCAGCCATAGCTCTTTAATCATATCGGCCCCCTTTTCGGCAATCATAACAACGGGAGCATGAATATTACCATTTGTAATGGCAGGCATTATACTGGCATCTATAACTCTAAGACCCGGTATGCCATAAACTCTAAGTTGAGGATCTACTACAGCCATGTGATCGGTAGGTGGACCCATTTTGGCTGTGCCAGACATGTGATAAATAGTCATGGTGTACTGGCGTATAGCACAATTCCAATATTCATCGGTGAAGTGTGGTAAATGTCTGCAGTTGGGTAATTGTTTGGACCAGAAACGAGCACCAAATCTCTTTAAAGCCTGTGTTTCTCCCATGGCCACGGCAGCCTTAACACCTTCTCTTAAAACGTTCACATCATCGGGGTGGGTTAAATAGTTATGATACAGTAAAGGATAACGTAAAGGATTTTTGGAAGCCAGTTTAATAAAACCTTTACTCTTGGGCCTCAACATCATGGGGAATATACCAAACACATCACGATTACTAACTTCACTGTACATATCATTATAAAATTCATCGGTTAAGCCATGAGCAACCTTAACCTGAGAACCACCATCAGACATAACAGAAGCTGAAGTCATCATAAAACTCATATCGGGCCAATCATCACTCGCATTGGCATATTTGGTATTAATGAAAGCCACCGCTTCCAAACCCACACTGGAGGTTAATGGACCATCTTCAGTAATGGCATAACGTAGGGCTGTATTAATATTCACCATTCTCTTCATGACTATCGATATGGGATAATCAATAAGAAAAGCTATACCGCCCACAGCTATGTGATCTTGTAAATTTTGACCCACACCTGGCAAATGATGTATCAAAGGCAATCCCACTCTTTGTAATTCATCTGCTGGTCCAATACCTGACAACATCATAAGATGAGGTGAACCAATAGCTCCGGCAGAGAGTATCACCTCTCGGGTAGCATAAGCAGTTTGTAATTTACCATTACGTATAAACTGTACTCCAGTAGCTCTTTTGGTTTGTGGGTGTATTAAAACTTTGGTAACATGTGAGAATAAGGCCACATGGAGATTTTTCCTTAAACGAGCTGGCCTCAAGAAAGACTTGGCTGTAGAACTACGGGAGCCACGTCTCATATTAAATTGATAGAAAGCAAACCCAGTTTGCTGTTCACCATTAACATCCACTATATCATAACCCATTTCCTCGCCGGCTTGTAAAAATGCTGGACCCAAGGGTGTATTATAGGGTGAGTCTTGTACAGTCCATAAACCACCTGGAAGAGAAATAAAACTATTCATAAAAGGGCTTTAAATTAAATATTGTATATAACTAACCCGTGCCATGATATCTTTTATTCTTAGCCAGGTAGGGATTTCTTTGATCCTCAGATTTACGGAAATATGGCAAGACATCTTCATAACTCCAGCCTGGGTTACCAAAGGAGGCCCATTGATCAAAATCTCTTTTATTGCCTCGGATATATAACATGGTATTGAGCACAGAACTACCGCCTATAACTTTACCACGAGTCCAACAACATCTTTTATCTTTCATCGCCTGACAAGCGGTATTTTGTGGTTGGGTTCTGAAATGAAATAGTTGAGCATAAAAGATTAATTATAATATTTTATATAATTTTAAATATTATTTTAAATCGGAATAAATTTCATAAACGTTATGAACGCAGAACCGGTCATAATACCATTAATTGTTTAAACTTTATGGGATCTTAGATAATTAATTTTTGGCGTTATTTATGAAATGACAATGTTAATATATCCTCATTCACCGTATGTGGTTTTTCATACCGTCATTAAGTTTATCATTTAATAAGTTACGTCATGAAGGTTAAATCTAAGTTCTATAAATATTTGCTGCATGGACCAGATCAACATCAGAGTCTAACGTCTAGATTAATTGTCCAAATTTATTAACAACTCTAACAAATTGTTTTTTATGAGGAGTTTCCTATATAAAACCAGCAAAATCGGTTCAATAACGAAGAAATTATAGACCAAAATCTGTAACAACCTCAAAATTCACAATTTTTCTAAGATTGTAAATCAAATGTCACTAGATTTCAAAAAGTTATAGAACATAATTTCTAAAATGCTCCCTAAAATCAAGCTCTAATGTCTCCCGCAATTTAAAAATATTTTTTTTTAATTATTACATTCATATTCATGTAACAACCGAACTCACATCAAAATTTGGATTATATTGGAACCTTTATTTTGCCTTTACTATTTCCTTTCCGGAATGGAGGTTTTAAGTTAATAGAGCTATTTAATTGGGATCAATTCTATTGAAATTTGGAACATTAATTTCTCTGACTTCAATTAAAATAATTTCATTGATTTTAATAGCTTAAAGATGTTATAGGAGGTTCTATTAGGTTATAGATTCCAATAGGAGGCTTCTTCCTAGAGTTGGGTTTTAGGTTTATTAAGGAAAATTTTAAAAATTCGGTCCTAATTTTAATTATTTTTAATAATTTGACTAATATAAATATCGGTTTATATTTATAGCTCCCAGACCAATTCTATAATTAGGGCCACTTCGCGGAATAGGGGTTAAGCTTATAAAACTTTTAGTTTATTCAATAGGATTTCGCAAATTTATTTTTCTGGTTGTTTTTAATTTATACAAGCGATTTCATATATATTGTTCCACATATGCCTTTAGTTCCAATGTAGGGCAACTTTTCCTGAAAAGTTATTATAGTTTTATTTTATTTTATTTTTTGAACTTAAAAACTTAACTTTACATAAATGTGTGTAGCGAAGGAACATTAGTCAACGCCTTACTACAGCTCTCATATATGGTACCCAGTTACAGAATCGGGTTTTGATATTTTTGCAGTAAAATTTTAAGATTGTAAAACTTTTCTATATTTATTCCATTAAAATTCGATACAGTAGTAAGAAACTAACTTTTTTAATATCGGTTCATATTTGACTGTAATTTTCGTATAGAGCGACTTCTCGGTATTGAGTTGAAAGCTAACAAAACACCTAAATATAGCAATATTTTAATGATATTTTGTATACCTTTTGATGTAGCTCCAATTTAGGACCTCTTCCCTATATAGGGCGTTCCTTAACCCAAGACTTGAATATTACACTTGCACTAATAACTTTCACTAGATATTACCCTGTGAAGGGAATTTTAAGAATATCAACATTTCATTAAAGCTTTCATATGAGGCATTTTTCCAAAATCGGAATTTGGAGTAGAAAAAGGCTAAGCTAACATTTCATACATCATACTTTTTTTGTTTATTTTTTATTTCTTCGCTTGAATTTTGAGGTTATCTCATGTCTAACATCTTATTTACTAAACCTATTTCGAGGGAAAAGCCGGAATCTTCTCAAGAAAAAAATAATAATAAACAAGTGAAAGTTAATTGAACCCAGACAATTGCCTTTGATTTGGTTCAAGTTCCTTGAAATTGCAAAACTTTAATTTTTTTTTAACAAAATTCTAACCTTTTTGAGGTTAAGTCCATAAAACATATTTTGGAATTGTTTCAATAGGGTGGCAATAAATTAAATGCCCTGGTAAATGAAACCAATTACGTTCCTATTTCTGCTTTAAATTAAATAATCCCAATATGAACCATAATCAATAATTCATAAGCAAATAATTAAAAAAGTGATATTAAGAGAAATTTAATAAATATTAACATCATATGAAACTTGTTGCAATTACAATCACTTCAAAACAAAAACAATGTAATCATGCAACAAATGTTGCTTGCTTCCCGCCAGTTTTTGCGGATATTATACATTTTGATGAATCCTTTCTTGACATCAAAATACTCAATCGTATTTATGGGCAAAAAATCCAGTGACCTAATTCCGAATAAAAGTTTACCGGTTTTTAAAGCGCGTTTAAGTTTGTAATATTGAAAGAAAATGATTTTTTGCAAAGAAATGTTTTTGCTTTCCGCTCCATTGACTGGTTTTGTTAAAAACACATGTTATTATACCCTTCACCACCACAAGTGGTGTTGAGGGTATATTAATTTTGTCATTCCGTATGTAACACCAAGAATCAAAATCTGAGTCGATTTAGCTATGTTCGTCTGTCGGTCTGTTGGAAACATTCTCACGAATAGAGTAATTATCCGCATTATTAGTTATTGTCCTAAGTAGCAGAACGATATCTGATAAAACCTCAAATTTCGAAGAAAAGCTCTTCTAATATGTTCAACAAAACATAAATGGATTAACCAAACAATTTCATTATAACATACAGTTATATGTTTTTCATCACCTTGCAAAAGATCATCGAAATCGTATCAATAGAAAAAGAGTTATAGACGGAAATTATGTGAAATATTGATATACCCCAAAATCTGTGTTTGATATGGGTTGCAATTTATATGATAATAAACTCTTAATACGAAGCAATTTAATAAAAATTTAGCACAATTAATTTTCTGACTGTCTTAAATAAGTGTTGTAAATTTTATTAATATTGGTCCATATTTTGATATTGTTAAAGTATCAAGCTTTTTCACAAGAAAAGGTTTTGAGCTAAAAAACTTGTAAATAAAGACTCATACCATTGAAATTCAGCACAATGATTTGTGTAACTATCTTTAATGAATATTAATAATTTTAACGATCTCAGTCCATATTTTGCTGTAGCTCCCATTAAAGGCCCCTTACTTTACCAAACCAGTTTTGATCTAATAAATTGGTAAAAACTAATTTTATTGAAATTTGGCTCAATTATTTTTCTAACTGTTTTAAATATATGTTATTAATCTGACCATTATCGGTCCACATTTTGCTATAACACCTTCAAGGAACAAGTTTGAACTTAAAAAACTATTATATCATTAATAAATATATAAAACTATTACTTTTTATATTACTTCTTTACAACACCACTTCCTGGAACTAAATATGAATCAATTCCTTCGAAATTCAGACAAATAGACTTCAATATAGTGGTGAAGGGTATTTAAGATTCGGCACAGTTAAATATTGAAGTCTTACTTGCTTTTTTTATTCAAGCAATAAAGAGTACGTTGCAAACTATAGTTTGAGTTTAGTTGATCTCAATTTTAATATTGCAAGAGATGAATTTGCTCATTTAAAAAAGTGCAATGAGTGTAATTTTGAGTGATTTTTGTATGATCATGTGCAAGACTTGTTTCTGTTTTTAACGTTCACAGTTGTAATGTTGCAATGTTTAAACATATTTAGCAACAGAACCATAAATCACAGAACCATTTTAAAATGAAAAGTTAAATAATATTGGAATGTTGATATGGTCTTATCATCAGCCTGCTCAGTTTTAAAGAAGGAACATTTAATTTAAAAGCTAACTATTGACGGACTGATCATCATCCTACAGAAGCTAAAAAAAAAAGATTTTTTCCGTCCAAATAGATCCACTGTGGAAACTAGAATTCACCCTATTTAAGGAAAAAGGGTAAAATCTATAATTTGGAACTTTTTTGGCATCCAATGTATCTTTTTAACCATTGCGTATGGAAATGAAATCCTTATTGTACAAAAAATATAAATTTAGTACTTTTTGGAAATTTAAATTTTTTGTAAAGGATATTTTCCGATTTTTACCCACTTCTTGGCACTTTTTCTCGAATTTATTTCTTGTAAATTATAAAATTACATAAAATAAGTTAATAAATTTATTTTTGAAAGATGTTTACACAAATCATAAATAGTACCAAATAATAACAAGATACTTTTTGTTAAAGAAAAAATATATGAATTGGAATAATATTAGAATTGTTTTATAACCCCGACCAACACAAAATGGTATATTATGTATGTCCTTCCGTTTGTTACGCCAAGAATTCAACACCCCATAAAGTTTATATATGCTTACATCAAATAAAAATCTGGGAGAATTAACTATGTCCGTCTGTATGACTCCCTGTCTGACACTCTTTCTAATAAGAAGTTATCTATTCAAAATCAGCAAAGTTGGTAAAATCGGTGTAGCGGGAAAATGTTATATTTAGAACAGCGATTATGAATACTTTATTTGCTTATTCAATTTAAGTGAAACTTCGCTCGCTGTTATCTATCCAGCCAGTTAGACGGACAGACAGACATAGTTAAATGGTAGCAAAATTCATTCTGCTCTTAACAAACTTCACAATGGTGTAGGATATAGATCTTTTCTAATTTTTATATATATCCTTTCTGGTTTAATTAAAATTATTTGTAATTAATATAAAAACAACAAAAAATTATAAATATTTTCCTAATTTTAAACAGGTTTCTTTTACATTTTTTTCAAGTCTTTTTCTTGTTTTTGTTTACCATTTTATTCTAAGTTTGTTTACATTTTTTTCTTTTGCTGCAATTTCAAAACAAAACAACTAATTTCACTCAATTCTCTTTCTGAAAAACAAACAAAAACACTTATATTTTCTTTTATTCTCTCACCCTCTCTCTCACCATTTCTCACTCTCTCTAACTTACTCTAAACGTTTTCTAAGCAAGTTTGTTTCTTAAGTTTTTTGTTTATTAGTGAATAAAATAACAGAAAAAATAAGTACAATTTTAATTCAATATGTTTTGTGTTATATTTTTGTTTTAATTTTAATATTTTTTTGCTACAAATAAACAACAACAACAATAATAATAAATAATTTTTCATAATCATGTTGCATCAATATGACAGCTATAAATTTAAACACAAGGGGTATGTGAAAATTATTTGCCACAAAATTAAAATATTTATAAATGTATGTGTTATGCTTCAGTGCCAGCTTATTAATGTTTTGTGTTCAAGCAACTTTAATTAAAAAAAGTATATTAAAAACAAAATTTATTTTAATAAAATTCCCAAAATAACATGTCAAAGAAAGAAGTGTAAAGAATATGACAATATTTAAATAAATTTTTGTTTGTTTTTCTATTATTAAACTAAAAACAAAATACAAGACAAGGTCAGTGAATTAGTTTTTAACATAAAAAGCCATATTAACATTTATGTTAATTAACAGAAAAAAATCTGTAAATATGTTTATCATATTTTGATAGATTTTTAGGTCATGTGTAATTAATATATAAATAATACATTTTAAAGGTTAAAGTTTTTTATAACGAAAACAAGAAAGAATATTAATAACAAAAACAACTTTAAATAAAATTGAAACTTTAATTCTGTAGTTTCCATTATTTAAAGCAAAATGCAGTTGACCCTTATAAATATTCAAAAACTTTAAACTGCATCTTAAAGTTACACATAATTTATTCATGAATAAATTATAAGTCAATTTTATAAAGTTTATGTGTGTATATGGTTTTTATGGTTATTTTTCTTCTTTTCTACATTATCAATTCATTCATTTTTTATACGAAAACTATGAAATTTTACTTTTATATCAGTCATTTGAATTTAAATCATAATAGACAATTTTTAACTAAATTTATAGAATTTATAGAATTTTCTTTTACAAAGAAAGTTTATTTATGTATGTTTTATGAAAAGAACAGTTTTTTCTTTTTTGACAATGAATTTAACTTTAAGTCATTTGACTTTAAGTCACTGATATTTTTTTGTGTAACTTTATAATCTGATTATTGTTAAATTGAAATATCATTGATTTTTAATTAATTAACAACATTTGGAAATTGATATTGATTAACAATAAATTGGGTGTCATAGAAGTTAAAATGTTCTTTGGCTAGAATTATTTTTTACTCTTTTGATTCTGGGAATAATAATCAGATTCATACAGCTATAAATTACAGTTAATAACTAGTTTTTGAACTAAGAGGTTGTCTCCGATATCGGTCTATGTTTATCTGCCCTTCTGTCCGTTGGGAAAAAGGAATTGAATTAATTTTAATCGGATTGTTTGTTATTATCCTAAGAAGGATAATAAACAGTCCGATTAAAATTTGTGTTTCAGAAAAATCTGCATCAATTGCTCATTTGCGGTAAAAATGTCATAACTTATAAAACATTATTTTTAGAAATAATCTTTTTTCAACATATCTATCTCGGAATTAGTATACAATATAGTTGGCATTGCAATATTTGCAACAAAACAACAACAGATTGTCGCTTTTGAAATTAATTAAACTTATAATTTCAAGTACTATATAGTCAATTATATAATTTGGATGAAACTCTACCGAGGTGTTCCCATTTTACACATAAACATTTCGTTCACATTTTTTAGTAAAATAAACTGCTTATTAACTAAACGCTACTGTGATTTTTAAGTAATGACGAAAAATGATGAAAAATTAAAAAAAAATAATTTTATTGTCATTGATTTTACTTTTCTTATTTAATTCATACTATATTTCATACAAATTGTGTAAAAATATAAATTTTGTTGGTTGTTCTCTACAGATTTGTCATATGTTTCACTTATGTCTGTAGTTCAACAATTTAGCTTCAGAAACTTTAACGATTTATTGCAATTACTTTGTACTTCTCTTTGAGGATTTACTTCTCTCAGTATTGGAAGTAATAACATTGTTTTGTTACCATTCAAACTGTTACTTATAAAAGCGGCATCATGCAAATTTTCTCCAAAATATGTGGACACATTGCATTCCTATTGTAGGTTTTGTCTATATTTTTTATGTAAATGGAATTGGGACAAAAGAACTTATTATATAGATAATCTAGTTAAGTGTTTATTAGTAAGAGCGATCTTAAGCCATTAAAACAAATTGTGATCATAAGCGGCAAGATTTGGCCTATAAGGCAGGGAAACAAACAATTCCCATCTACTCTTTTTTCAAATAATTTTTAACCGATCATTTGAAAATAAAGGTTTTTCCATACTCTAAGTAGGATAATTACGGATTCGGTACAGTAAAGGTATTTCTGGAAGAAAAGAGACTAAAATCCTCTAGTCATTACAATAAAATCATTCGCTATAAAACGATATGACATTCAAATATAGAGAATGAGAATTTTACTCGAATATAGATATTATACGTTGGGCGCAGTCCAAAAATTTTAGTATCATTCAAATTGCATTATGTTATATAAGGAATGCGAATATACATATAAAGATTTCAAGTTCCATTTAATTCTGTGAAAAATATCTTAAATCCATAGAAACAAATACAAGGCTTTGAGAGACCATCGCCAACGTGTGGACAGTATCCCGAGTTTGTATTAGAGAGAAATTAGTTCGATGTATATTTTAGAATACTTATTGTCATTTCAATCGTTTCGATTTAATAAATAAAAAGAAACGTTTATATTAAATGTTCAAGTCTTTAATAGAATTTTTAGTAAAATTATTAAAAATAACCATAACCATCCTCCATTAACTAACACATGAAAATCGCGATTAATTTAATCATTTATAATTTCCTCTTTCAAATATTTACCACGATTCTGAGATTCATTAGATACAAAATAATGTAAATAAAGATTAATAACATAAATGACTCCAAACTGCCAAAATATGATTACGCTATTAAAAAACAACTTTTCATACAAAACTAACAAACAGAAACGGAAATTGTATATTGAAAACTTCAAAACTTGAAAACATAAATAAAAAACCACTCTATAACTGCCAGACATTTAAGCGCCTTAATAACCTTAAAAAATATATAAAAAAATTCTTAAAAAAAATTATTTTCAACTCAGAACTCAGGTGTAAGTGTGTGTGTATTCAAAAACAACTTAATTACAAAAATATATATATTCTGCCAACAAGTTGTAAATAAAATTCATTGTCAAGGTTTTAGTTGAAATAATAGTTAAAGTTACACACAATTAAGTTTATTATTAAATTAGAGAATTAAATGATAATTAACTTAAGTAAACAACAATTTTTTAAACAAAAATATAAGTCTGAAGGAAAAATATAAAAAATATTAAAGTTTTTAAATAATTATTTCAAAAAGAAATAAAAAGCACATTCCAAATGGTAAAAAAAACAAAAGACTTAAGACCGCAACTTCTTTTTTTTTTTTTTTTTTTTTTTTTGAAAATGATTCATTTGTTTAGCTAAAAACTGTCAACAAATTTCGGAAATTTTTCTACTTATACAGAAGTCGAGCCTTAGTTTTTTTTCGGAAATCTTCTAATTGTTTAACAATCAATCATTTGTAAAATCGCACAATTAGATTTTTGTCTTTCCATTTGAATACATTTTAAGATCAAAAACTATTGTCAAGGTTGAATCAAAATAGATTACAGAGAAGAAATAAAAATATTGTGTTTGTTTGTAGTTAAGTAAATAAAAAAACAAAAAAAATGTCTTAAAAAGTTCAACAAAAAGAAAAAAATAAATAAATAAACAACTAAATTTTTTAACGGCCTTCGTTTACGTGTTTGTTAAATCAATAATTCAAATTTTTTCTCTTTTTTTCCATTTCTTGAGGCTTTAAGCAATTGAAATTTATTTCGAATCTTATTTTAGCTATCGAAACAGTTAAAACGGTAATGAGACATTATATTGACAACTAAATTTGCGTAGTGTTGAAAGCGAAAGTTCTTTTGTTTGGTTAAATTAACATTTGATTTGTAAATTAGAAAATTGTTAAAGTTTGCAAAGCCGACGTGTATTATGGGATTCATGTCAGCGATATGAAGCATTATAAACCGACTAATGAATAATTTGATTCTAGGACATCTTTGCACAAAACGTCATATAAGATAATTTTCAGAAGTGGTCTATATATGAATATTATGGCGAATTCTCGCAAATTTTTAATTGTTCAGAGGAAGTAAGTTTGCCTTAAAAACACAACTTCCCATCTCCGCTCAGCCAAATTTGGAATGGAATTTCTACTGATTCCAGTCAGCTCCCTGCAGACCAACAATAATGTTATGGTTGAGACCCATCAATTTCTAACCAATCCATCTTAAGCCGGTCAACAACTTGGACTATATGCTTTCGATTTCAAACTAACTGAACTGCCAGCCCAATTGCCATTATTGATTGACAATCAGAATTGTGTAATACATCCTTCAAAGCTTCTAAAGGGCTATTTATGTTTGTACTTTGGTGAACATAGCCTACTTCCTTGTTGCTGTCCTTTTACAACGAAGATCCGCTAAGGTAAATGTGATCTACGTATAACCGTTGTAAATACATGTTGTAAATAATAGGGCTGAGTCCCCACTTGGCTACAATAACCTTGTCTACCCTATTGTAGCATGGTACGTCTTCATCTGATAATTTTGAAGTCAAGAATTGATATCAAAGTAATCAGTTTTCAATTTACTCGAAAGAATAATTTTGAAGGTTTCTTAGACGCGGAACGTCTGGCTTTAACTGTAAATTAGTACCAGCACAATTTTATCTGAATTGCTCCCGAGGCAATCAGTTAGTGTTAGATGCCTGCTTCTGTGACATGGTTGGCTCTCATAAGCTCACGAATTTACTCCAATTTCAAAAGAAACCGAAGTGAACATTACAGAGGCTAAGATTACACCCCGTTATAGTGTTCCCCTACACCACTGACTTTTTTCCAGATCCGCCTTTACTTGTCAATAATTCAGCTTAGTGGTCAGCCTGTTGCCAATACTTATAAGTTTCAACTTAGCAAGCGTAGACACGTTATTTCATCGCCTAATTACTGAGTACAGCCGGAACTCTTGTCATTATATCGCTCTTAAGAGAACTCTATTGAGCTTTATGTTTGATATGAAGCTACCCTTACAGCGTACCAATTCTTAATGGGAGAATGAATCAATATGGAACACAAATTATTACATAGAATAGATACTCTACACATATAGGAATAATAGAAAAAATACCAGGCAAATAGTTTGAAACTAATTGTACCTGATATCGGATATATATATGACTAATTTTAAGCAGAATGATAGGACATGAATGTGACTTTTTATAGATAAACCAGAAACCAGAATATGTCCCCGACTTCTATAACAATGATAAGATCCTGCAGGCGTGTATAGTCGAATTGGTATTCAACGCGGCTCCAAAAGAAGAATGGTACACTTATCCTCGATACTTGACCATAAGGAAATGATCGGGAAGGTAGAGCTAATAAGGCTATTTATTTGCCAATTGTAAACTTAGAAAATCCAATGACTTCAATTGCATTGAAGGCCAAGCTACGGGAGTCACACAGAATAATGTACAATACTTTTAAGATAGGAAGAACTACAAGAATATTTTAGGTTAACCCAGATGAGAATAAGCTCATGGATATTATAAACTTGAGGAAAAGTGAGATTAGTAGGATGATAGAATGAATAAGTTAATCGAAATGTTTCCAAACGTTCACTACTCAGCCAATGCAGTAGATCGTACCTTAAAAACGTTGCTTGGAAGAACTCTAGAAATTATGCACAATATCTCCACTTTTTCTTCTTTTCGCGACTCTCTAAAGAGGTTTTTTGTTTGCCAACATTCCAAATCAAACCATGCTATTGAAAATCAGCTGTTTTAGATCTGTCAACAAACTCATTCACTTAAAAAGTCTCTGAGCACTCTCAAGAGTATGAAATTTTAAGTTTCACTCAATAATATTTTAATAAAAATCGCAAACTCAAAAACTAAGGTTTTTGTTTTGGATTTTTTTGGTCAATATTACATAATGACAAAAAATATTTTTATTTTGAGTTATTCATACAGCTGGAGTTACAAGGCAAGTTTAACATTTGCTACAAACATATATTTGCTCCGTCTAAATAAAGTCTAGTGAAAATAATATAAACAAAAAGAAGCAAAAAATTAAGGAATTTCTTTAAACATAAAATAAGAAAATTTTTACAAATATTTGAGAAAAATTTTTTAAAAATATTAGATATTTCTAGTGGTCTTACGAAGTAAATAAAAAGATGTTGCAACCAAGAAAATTGCTAAACTGATTAACTGCCACAAAACTGATAAATAAAGTTTTGTAATAAGAAAAGGTCAGAATTTTAATTAACCCGTTTTTAATACAAAAACAAAAAATGAAAAATATTACAAAAAAGTATTCAATTCATAAATGACAAAAGGAAATGAAAAAAATATGTTGATTAAAAACATTACAAGTTTTTTGTTTAAAAACCAAAATTCCTTAAAATCTCGTATCATTCATAACATTTAACATGTAAAATATCAAAGAAAAAACTTGCAGCATCATCTTCATCATCTTCATAAACTTTATTTATCAACATAATTTACAATCAAGAAACTACTTATTTAAAAAAATTAAATAAACTGAAGGTCGTTTGTAAATAATGTTTATTACACATTATTGTTATTTTTTATATTAAATTGTAGTTCACATACGTTTTATTTCTGAAAATTGCGTACATTTATTTTTGCCCACTTATTTTAATTTATAAATCAAATTATGAAATTTTATGACTTGATATTGTTATATTTTGAATATGACTACTTATATGTTTGAAAATATATATATATTCCTTGACCACTTAAATTAAATTAAATTGAAAATGTCATTTAATGCTAACAGAGTTGAAAAGTCAAAAATGACAATGAACCGAACGGCTCTAAAATTTGTTTATGAATGAAAATTGAGCTTAAAAACTTTAGTTGAGAACTAAAATTTGTTATAGAAGACTAGATAAAAATTAATAAAAATTACTTTAATGACTAAATAAAAATTATTTAATTAAAAACAAAAGACTTAAGACACAAACCTGAATAAGAAAATGAATAAGGCACGTAGCGTTTTCGGTTACTGAATTTAATCACAATCATAGCCTAGACCTTAATTTTTTAAAGCAGTATGTTAAACAGTAAATATGATAGCTCTTAGCATTTTACCATAAAATGCTCAGAAAATAAGTCAGATTCTAAACATACTAAATAAAAAAAACATACTTCTAAACAATGAAAATCGGAGCATATTTTCCTATAGAAAATAGCTCAGAATCTGAGCATATTTTCCTACAGAAAATAGCTCAGAATCTGAGCATATTTTCCTACAGAAAATAGCTCAGAATCTGAGCATATTTTCCTACAGAAAATAGCTCAGAATCTGAGCATATTTTCCTACAGAAAATAGCTCAGAATCTGAGCATATTTTCCTACAGAAAATAGCTCAGAATCTGAGCATATTTTCCTATAGAAAATAGCTCAGAATCTGAGCATATTTTCCTATAGAAAATAGCTCAGAATCTGAGCATATTTTCCTATAGAAAATAGCTCAGAATCTGAGCATATTTTCCTATAGAAAATAGCTCAGAATCTGAGCATATTTTCCTATAGAAAATAGCTCAGAATCTGAGCATATTTTCCTATAGAAAATAGCTCAGAATCTGATCATATTTTCCTATAGAAAATAGCTCAGAATCTGATCATATTTTCCTATAGAAAATAGCTCAGAATCTGATCATATTTTCCTATAGAAAATAGCTCAGAATCTGAGCATATTTTCCTATAGAAAATAGCTCAGAATCGGAGCATATTTTCCTATAGAAAATAGCTCAGAATCTGAGCATATTTTCCTATAGAAAATAGCTCAGAATCTGAGCATATTTTCCTATAGAAAATAGCTCAGAATCTGAGCATATTTTCCTATAGAAAATAGCCCAGAATCTGAGCATATTTTCCTATAGAAAATAGCCCAGAATCTGAGCATATTTTCCTATAGAAAATAGCCCAGAATCTGAGCATATTTTCCTATAGAAAATAGCTCAGAATCTGAGCATATTTTCCTATAGAAAATAGCTCAGAATCTGAGCATATTTTCCTATAGAAAATAGCTCAGAATCTGAGCATATTTTCCTATAGAAAATAGCTCAGAATCTGAGCATATTTTCCTATAGAAAATAGCTCAGAATCTGAGCATATTTTCCTATAGAAAATAGCTCAGAATCTGAGCATATTTTCCTATAGAAAATAGATTAGAATCTGAGCATATTTTCCTATAGAAAATAGCCCAGAATCTGAGCATATTTTCCTATAGAAAATAGCCCAGAATCTGAGCATATTTTCCTATAGAAAATAGCCCAGAATCTGAGCATATTTTCCTATAGAAAATAGCTCAGAATCTGAGCATATTTTCCTATATGCTCAGATCTATTTAGATCAAAATCCGGATATATTTTCCCGCAGAAATTAGCTTTTAATAGAGCTTTTTATGAAATAAGTCACAAAAAATGCGTTTGATTAATTGAACAATAAATGAACATTTAAATTTCATTTAGAATTGAAAGTTCTGTTGAAAAATATTTTGAAAACATCTGCAAGGAATTAAAAACAGGTCTAAAACCAATTGAAATCTGAAACAGTTTTTATAACTAATTTAATTCGCGCAGTTTCCCGCCAAAATTAATGGCAGTAATTCGTTTTAAAATAACAAAAGAAATTAGGCGCCATATAATTTTTAAACAACAATGCGGAAAAATATTGATCTAATTTACTTTCTGTCATTTAAAAACCCCATTAAGCCAAAATATATAGAAATTATTATTTAATTACCTGAAAAAAATGGTACATTTTTTAACTTGTAAAATAAAACATAAAACAAATAAATTTGCTTTTAATTTTTATTGTTAAGATAACAATCGTTTTAATTCTAGTCTTTTTTTCCTGTTCAGAGAAAAATTTTATATGAAGATTTGTAAGATATAATTATAATTACGTTTAGAGAGAAAGCCTACTTTAAAGAAACGTGAAAAAATCATGTTTTATTAGCACAAATTTTTATTACTCATGAAATTGTTTTCATATCAACAAGTTTGCGTCTTAAATCTTTTGTTTTCTTGTTAATGGAAAGTTAGCAAGAATTACAATGTAAGAGTTTTCAATATTTTGTGTTGTAAAAGAAATTTATGGATAATTTTTATATACAGTTGTGGAAATTTTATATTTATAAGACTAAGAAATGCGTCTAAGAACTTTGCAACCCTAAAAGAAAATATTCAAAATGAACATTATAGATAATATAACCAGAATACAAGTTATTTTTTTTAGGGAAAATTTGTTCAGAATCTGCGCTTTCCTCTATAGAAAAAATGCTCAGAATATGAACTAATTTCTATAGGAAAATATGCAGATTCCGAACTACTTTTGTAGGAAAATTTTGAGTTTTTCTCTATGAGAAACTATCTTGAAATCTGAGTTATTTGTTTGTCGGAAAATATATATATAATCCGAAGAGTTTTGTGCCAGAAAATATGCAAAATATATAAAAACTTTTCCATAGGAGAATATGACCAGATTCTGAGTTATTGTATATGAGGAAATATATTTAGAATATAACATGTCTGCTTTAGGCTTTTCTTAGCGGAAGATAGGCTTTTATTTAAATAAATCTAAAATATCTCTTTCAAAAGGAATACAACTCAAAACGGAAATATGACTTGACCAACCCAAACTTAATGTTAAATATTACACAATATATTGTTGACTTTATTAAAGTACCAAGTGTTCACATAAAATCAAAAAATTTATAACGATGACGATTTGCTATTACAAATTAGTTTTTATAATTAACACCTTTTTCTGTTTTTTTTTTCTCCTCCCATTCAAAAACGCTCAACTTTTTGGCAAATTATTAATTTACTTTTCATTATTTAAATTCAATTTGCACAATTTTGGACTTTTAGCTTCTTTTATAGTTAATTTGTCTTTAATTTAAAAGCAAAAAAGCATCCGTTTATTTAATTATGTTAGCAAAAATTTACTATTACGATTAATAAAATATTAAATAAATTAATTTGCATAATTATTGCGTTAAATGTTTTTTAATAAAAACAAATTTCATTATAAATTCCATATAAATGAATGTCAACATCGTTTATAATGAAAATATATTTTGACATTTTGGTGTTATCACTAACCTAAGACAGTATTTCTTTTATTTGATAGTTGTGCAAAAAAAAATTATATATAAAACGAAAGACTTAAGACAGAAACTTAAACTTTCACACGTTTTTACGAAAAAAATGTATGTGAATCATTATAAATTAAAATAAAGCATATTGCATGATCTCTTTATTTTTTTTCTTATAAAAGGAAGAAAAATTTAATTAAATTTTGAATTACATAATAATTATTCATTTGGTTATTGAATTTATGAATATTATGTATCAAATCCACGTGTTAAGATATATTTTTATAAAAGATATAATTAAGGTGTTTTTTTAAACTCAAATCCAAGTTGATCAAATCAAAACATATAAGATAATTAATCATTTAAATACATAACGATTAAAAAGTGACAAGTTATTATTAAAACAACTATTATCGTATAAAATAACAATTCAAACTTAAACAAATGAAATGTTTTTGGGACTCATTTAATATTTTAATTAAATAATTTGTAAATATTTTGATATATTTTCTACAGCAAAATGTGCCCATATTCTGAGTCATTTTCTGTAAGAAAATTATGTAAGATACAGAGCTAATTTCTTTTAGAAATTTGCTCAAATTCAAAGCTCTTTTTGCAGAAGGATTTGCTCAAATTCTGAACTAAATTTCATTCCAAATATGTTCAGGTACTGGCCATTATTATATAGGAAAATTCAATCAAGTTCTAGATCACTTTCTATGAAAAAGTTTTTTTAGATTCTAAGCTATTTTCTATATATATAATTTTATAGATTATGAGCTATTTTCTATAAGCAGATTTGCTCAATTTCAGAACTATTTTTTTTTTTAAATTTGCTCATATTCGTAGCTATTTGCTATAGGAAAATTTGCTGAGATTATGAAATTTTCTTTAGAAAAAATTTACTTGCTGAGCTACTTTCCTCAGAAAAACAATTTTGTGAAATATTTTCTTTCTGTCTTTCTCTTTGTTCTCTATTAGAAAACTTGCTTAGGTCCTAAGATATTTCTATAAGAAAATTTTCACAGATTTGTATCTACTTTCCTATTATTATTTCTATTAGCTATTTTCTATAGAAAATTATGCTTAGATTGTGAGATATTTGCTTTAGGTGCTATTTGCTGTAGGAAAATATGCTCAGATTCTGAGCGACTTTCTATAGAATAATTTAAAGTTTCTTCTTAAGGAGAATTTGCTCAGATTATAAGCTATTTTCCATAGGAAAATTTGTTTAGAATTCGAGCTTCTTCTTCTTCTTATGAGGATTTGCTAAATAACTGAGCTATTTTCTAAAGGAAACTTTGCTCACTTACTGTGTCGTTCAAAGCTATTTTTCAATAGAAAATATAAAAATAATGAACAAATTTTCTATTTTCTACAGGGAAAATTACTCAAATCTGAGCTATTTTCTATAAGCAAAATTTAACCAGATTCTGAGGTACTGAGTAAATTTTGCTTCCATTCTGAGCTTTTTTTAAGAAAATTTTGCTCAGATTCGGATCTATTTCTACATAAAAATTCTACCATGTCGTACTATTTCTTACAGCAAAACTTCCTTACAATCCGAGATATTTACAAAATTGTTAAGTTTCAATTAAACATAAATATTTGATTTAATAAAATTTTATCAAAAACATTTAAATTTATGCTTAAATGTTGATATTAAAATTTTATTAAAAAAAATGAATTTATTTAATCATAAAACCTGCACTGGGAGTGGAGTGTTTGTTATGAAATTTCAAAATTTGCCCTTTCATCGCTTTTTAAAAAATAAAACTTGCAAAAATGGTTACATAAACTTGATGATATTATATTCCATTATCAAGTCTCCTTTACTCACCTATATTTCCAGTCCATTTTACTTTTATGCAAATACAGTGATAGCAAAGGAACATCTGATATTTCAGTTTCATGACCACCAGCTTCTAAAAGTAAAATTTTCCAATGAGGTATCTCTGAGAGCCTTGACGCTAACACTGTACCCGCTGAGCCACCGCCAATGATGATAAAATCATAAGCTTTTTCTACTTCTTTTACATTAAATGGACGATTTTCGGGATCAAATAAATCATAATTATAATAGGCTATGGCAGCTATTAGAAAGGGTATTATAGTTAATTTTCCTACACCTATAATTGTGGTGGCTACTTTAATAGCTGCCGCTATGGCAAGACCTAATTTCGAGGCACCTATAGCTGCTATGCCTGCCGTAGCAGCCGCTGTTGAAGCTGAACTGGCTTTAAAAATTATGCCGCCCACAGAGGCGGCAGCAGCACCCAAAGCGGGAACAACTACCATTTTTTAAATTTTATTAATGATTTTAAATTTAATTTTGTTTGAATTATTTTAATTTAATAATTTTATTTATTTATTTTTCACAAATTTTCACTTTTCTATTTCGCAAATTTCTTTAGACTTTTATTTTCTTCTTTTGCTAAATTATTTGGTTTTATATTTAATCACTTGCATTTTTAGACTTTTTTCACGTATTTTATTTTTTATTTTTCTTTCCTTTTTCTTCATTTATTTCTTTATTTCAATTACAACTTTCGTTTAAGTGCCATAGTTGTAAAGAGCAAATAATTACAAAAATATTAAAAATAAACACAAAATACACAAATTTTATTTAACGGCCTTTTCGTGTTAAGCATGCGCACCATCTAACCGTTTCGTTTAAATGTTTGTCGTTAACTGAGTTTAGTTTCTTTTAGCACTTGACTCAAATCAAATATACAAACTCAATTTAAAAGACCAACTTGTAAAATTCAAAACAAAACTCCAACAACAATCAACATCATAACTTGGGCAAGCAAATGTTAACCAAGAGATCGACTCAAAACTTTTCAAAAATATTGTCAAAATGAAGTTAATGTTGTTGTTTCGTTTATTAATTCAAAAATACTCTAGCGATTTAAGTCTACAACCACAACATATCACGAGCATAAATGTTTTTGTACCTCTTGGTTGATTGCAACCACGCTTGAATATTCATTAGATCCGTAAATAAATACGAGAATTGTGGTATTTCCATAATATCTCAAACATTGTATTTGTAAATAAACACCAATTCCATCTCTTCTAGAAAAGAGCTAAAAATCTGAGCATATTTTCCTAAAGAAAAAGGCTTAGATTCTGAGCAAATTTTCCTATAGGAAATAGCTCAGAATCTGAGCATATTTTCCTATAGAAAATAGCTCAGAATCTGAGCATATTTTCCTATAGAAAATAGCTCAGAATCTGAGCATATTTTCCTATAGAAAATAGCTCAGAATCTGAGCATATTTTCCTATAGAAAATAGCTCAGAATCTGAGCATATTTTCCTATAGAAAATAGCTCAGAATCTGAGCATATTTTCCTATAGAAAATAGCTCAGAATCTGAGCATATTTTCCTATAGAAAATAGCTCAGAATCTGAGCATATTTTCCTATAGAAAATAGCTCAGAATCTGAGCATATTTTCCTATAGAAAATAGCTCAGAATCTGAGCATATTTTCCTATAGAAAATAGCTCAGAATCTGAGCATATTTTCCTATAGAAAATAGCTCAGAATCTGAGCATATTTTCCTATAGAAAATAGCTCAGAATCTGAGCATATTTTCCTATAGAAAATAGCTCAGAATCTGAGCATATTTTCCTATAGAAAATAGCTCAGAATCTGAGCATATTTTCCTATAGAAAATAGCTCAGTATCTGAGCATATTTTCCTATAGAAAATAGCTCAGTATCTAAGCATATTTTCCTATAGAAAATAGCTCAGAATCTGAGCATATTTTCCTATAGAAAATAGCTCAGTATCTGAGCATATTTTCCTGTAGAAAATAGCTCAGTATCTGAGCATATTTTCCTGTAGAAAATAGCTCAGTGTCTGAGCATATTTTCCTGTAGAAAATAGCTCAGTATCTGAGCATATTATCATATAGAAAAAAGCTCAGAATCTGAGCATATTTTTCATAACAAATTTCTTAATATTTGAGCATAATTTTTATTGCTTTAGTTTTTATGTAGACAGTGTTATGATCTTTAGTTTTTTTGTTTATTTTCCTTTTTTCTCACTTCATACGATTTTTTGTTTACGTGCTATTTTTAACGTTTATCACTTAAGATTTTTCATTTACTCAATGACATATTTTGCAGATTTCTGTATTTTCATTACTCTACTTTATTTATGTATTTCTCAAAGACAAAGTTGACATTCACTAAAATTGTAATACGATAACTACGATCATAATAACATTTTTCAATGGATTCCGCCAAAAAAAAAACAATAAAAGCATTTTCCCTACATGCGTTAGAGACCTTAAGTATTTATGTTATCTAAAATTTAATTGGATTTTATTAAAGTTTACTTTATATTAATTAAATAATTTCAACAGTTTAAGGTTTTTGTAAAAGAGACTCATTTATCATTTGAAATAAGAAACTGATCTTAATTAAAATCAAATCATAAGGTGTTTTATTATTTATCCGAAAATATAAAATTTAATTGAAAAAATTAAATCTCTCTTTTTATTGGGTTAATTAATAAATAATATTAACATTTATTAACAGAACCAACTTAGGTAAGAACGATTATAATCACACCAACCAAGTTATCAGACGTTGAAATCATCATTTATAACTCACCAAATAGAACCAATCTACCAAGTACCTTTGAAATATAAATTTTAATTGCTTCTTATTAACAAAACAGAAGAATTGATTTAACGCTGTTTCCAACATTTTGAAACTTTTAACGATTTATATCCATATTTTTGATGAATTTTCTTAAAAATTCAATATTTAGCCAACAAGCAAGATCATTTCAATTTATTTTCTTAATGATCATTATAAGTTTTTGTAACCGTCTTATTACTTTTCCCCAAACAATATTAATATATTTTTATCGTCTGCATAAAATTCCATCCTTTTCTGCTCATATATGACTGAAAATAATAATAGTGTAAAAAAATTGCATCTGCCTTTCAAAATCATATTTATCTCCCTCTCACTATGACTAATTAATACATCTATTTTGTTTGCAACAATCTACACACACATATTTCATCACAAATATTTATTTCTAGGCCCGTGTGGTGGAAAACTTGCAACAAAAGTTATTGTCAACAAAACAAAGATTTTGCAACTGTTTAATATTAAAATGTGTATAAAATAAAATATATATATTCATAACATATATCATAAATATGAAACAAGTGCGAATATGGTATTCAAGGCATATACGACTTTTGTGTCTCCCTATACACCATTTATAAATTCACAATTTTTATACAGAAATCACTTTATGTGTGACCCCAAATGGACACATCATCAGTGACCTATTTCGATTTGTTTTTTTTCGGAAATATTCTTTAATGAAGTGTCCGATATATCTTTTTTTCAATCACGAAAGTTTGTGTGTCACTTCAAACTCAGAAGTTATATTAAAAATGATTCTCGTGCAGAAAATTCCAATTTATTCGAGACATCAAAGTAGAACTAATGTTTAGCGTGTTTTCAGTACTCTGGCTTACATTTTAAATACTACGAACATAGCAAAATGTACATCTTCTATAGGTTAACAGATGAAGCCCGGAATACAAATTTGCAAAACTCTTTATTCAATTGTACTAGGCCAGAGTAATACTAATACAGTTATTATTTCTTTCAAATCATTATTTTCGGTGTATTTATGAGTGACTTAAGCATCTCAATTTTAATATGATCATTTTTGTAGCAGAGATTTCATCAGCATCTGAAGATTTCTGTTCCTTGAGATTCCTAAATTTATACCCAATTTGCACTTAGTATTAAGATATCCGATAAAGCCTTTTATCTGATAAGCCTTTTATGCCACCCACCTTTAAGTATACCGTTTGACTAAAATTCATTTTTTGAGTCGATTTAACCTTTCCGTCCGTCCTTCTGTCCGGCTAGCTGTCCATTTATGATGCTCTTAGGCAACTTAAAACAAAGATGATCATTTTTTACAATGCACTGTATATCGGTAGTGCTTGTAGCGTAATTTCTATCGGGAAATTTGTGTCCCTTTAAAGTGCTAAATAAATTCTCAATTTTCATTTGGATAAAAGGTGATGCAGAGGTGATGTTAATATCATCCATGTGAGATTAAAATATGCACTCAATTCGAAGATGTTTTTACCAGAGACTATGATAAAACTTTATATTGCAGCAAGTTTGAAAGTATTTCAGTTGTTTCATTATTCGTGAATTTTCTGAGAAATCTGTAGTCATCTCCAAAAAATTTACCAAAAAATTCCCTTTAGTTAAATTAATTATACAAAAAGTACCTTTAAAAAGTCCAAAAAGTACCAAAAAAGCTCATATTTTTTATTTTCACCTTCTTATCTGATCTTAAATGGCCCAAATTACTTTTTATCTATATATGTGTATATTATTTCATGTCTTTTGATTACTTAAGAAAAAGAATTCTAAACGTACCAGTTAAGAGTTAAATAAACGTACTAAAATTATTAAGTATTTTCAACAAAACCCAACTAGGTCCTACAAATAGTTGGTTTGCTTTAAACTGTTTCCAATGTTATTAAACTAAACAGAACTAGCCGTTCTTTCAGGTAGAAGAAATGGTACTTTCAAAAGAGCTCCCAACACATCTGTTAGAAAAACAGACCGGTTAGCTCAGTGTTCGTACTATTTGGTACGAAAAGTTAAAAAATATACTTAAAACTTACTGGTAGTTTTTTTAACGGAGATGGACAAACTTTTCGTGGAAGAGTCTCCGGAAAGGTTCAAATTTTAACAACATATGTTAATTTCGGGTATACTGGGATCATTTTGTGAAAATTTCATCGAAATTGACCCAGTCTATTTGGAGTCCATACACTACATACATTCTATTTTACATATAGAAGATTTTCATATTTTACTTTAATTATTACAAAGTACCATTTAAAAAAATCATCCTTTGACTTGATTTTCCAAAATGATTAAATGTCAAATTCTTAATTTATATATAATCTTTATAGTATCATGCTCTCTCTCCCTTTCTCTCGAATTTGGTACTATTTATGATTTGGTAACTTTTCTCTCAAAAAAAGTACCATACGTCCATTTAGAAGAAAACCGATTTTGCTGAAAAGCATTAATGAAATTCGACTATGCCTAAAATGTTTAAACTCATTTTCCGACAGCAGACAAACAATAAACATTGTCATTAATATGGTAGCATAAGTAATTACATTATCTGGGATGAAAATCATATTGTCAAGTACAATGTATACTAAGCAAGACCATTAGTACTGGTAACATAAACAAAAAAAAAGTCCAAAAAGAAAAAAATCATTTGTCGAAAATATAAAATTTACCAACATATGAGTAGCAAGATACAAGTGCTTAAACTTAAATGTGAAAAATAGGTAAAAATAGAGGCAACATTTATAAGAAATCACGTAAATTATAATGTAAGATTTTGTTTTAATTACTATATTTTAGTAACTTCTTTGAAATAATTTAATGGTTTCAAAAAGTGGTTGGTACAATTTTTATTTATTTTTGTTTTTCTTAAAACACAAATTTTGAAAAAAAGCGTTAAACATTTAATGAAAAATATTTATAAAAAACGCTAAAATATATTAGAGTTTTTTTATCTAATTTTTATTAACTTTAGGAAATATTGATGAAATTTAGTTAGGAAAACTAAGACCTTGAACTATTTCAGTTTTATCTCAAGTTTGTCTGTTTGTTTTGAACAATTTATGGATTTAAAAGTTTTGTGTTAACTTTTCTTAATATTTTCGTTTAACTAAATTTATTTAGTTTATAGAAGTTAAAGCGTTAATGAACATTTTATTGTTTTTGCTCAGTCTTTTTCTACAGAAACGCTTTAAAAATAGAAACGCGACAATTACAAGCTCGAAAACAACCATGAAATTTACAGCAAAAAAAAAACTGTGAAATGTACTTTAAGTAATTTCCGTTACATTCGTTTAATCATTAAATTTAATTTCCTGCTCTTAATTTATAATTTTAATTTTTTAGTTTATAACTTAAACGGGAAAAAATAAAAATTAAATGGAGTTAAAATAGATTTTTTAACCTTCTTTATCTTAAAGACAATTTTAACATCTGTCGTTCATAAATCAGTTTAAACCCATGTGGGACAACCCGAATTCTAAGCTTAACGCAGTGATGTGATATGGAGAGAATTATCTCTTTTTACCAAAAAGAGAAATTTCTCATGTATTTTATTTTTTATACCATCCACCACCACAAGTGAGGTATAATACGCACAGAAAAAAATAACATGAAGCAAAATCAACGTTGAACATAGTTGATTTGAGTTGTTTTTTTTTTGTTTTGAATCAAAATCTGAGACGATTTAACAGTGTCCATTTGTTTGTCTATTTTTGGCAAGTTTACATCTAGAAATAGACAGAACTCAATGAGATTTGGCCTTAAAAGTTGTTATTGTCCTTAAATGTTTTCTATTTAAAACCGACAAAATCGGTTGACTAAAAAAAATATAGACGGATTTCTGTCATAAACTCCTTCTTCAAACTGCAAATTTTTATCAACGATTATGACTTTGAACATTTTCAGACTTTAATTCACATTTTAAATTATAACTAAAATGGCTGCTTAAATATTTTACACCTTCAATTATTTTTTTTAATTACTGTAAGTTTTAAACTATTGACTATTTTTAACGAAATTTCGCAAAAATATTCTCGAGAGGTTTTGATTTGAAGGAGGATACATTCCTATTGAGTCCAGGATACGGTCACTGGATCTCCAAAGTTGGTCATCTCGGGTACGAAATTTAAAAAATCATACTTGATTTTTAATTTGTTTGAAAAATTACATAAATATGCTTAAACTCTTAAAGTTTAAGAGATATTTAGACCATAGTAAACTTTTTACCCATTCTATCGATTTGAACACACTGTAGGGAGCAATGTGCAATGCTTTTTGAAACTCACCAAATACCTACTTATTTTAAAAATCGCTAAAATCTTAAGAGATCAGTTTATTTTAATAATTTTGTATTAAATGAATGAATCTTTACGTACTTAAGAATTTATTAAAAAATATTACATATTCTTTAGCTCCTAATATATTCAGACTTGACTATAAAACTTTTACCGAATTCACTGTGATAACACGACCAGCCGAAGTTGATATACTAAAACTATTATCATAATATTATCACCAGAAGAAGCCTTTGAGTTAACACGATAAGCTCAGTATTATGTTACGAAACTGTCAGCCCTGCTAAAGTTGATATCACAAAACAATTAGCCCAAATCGTATGCTAAAACGATAGATCAATAATATTATTATGAAACAATTAGCCGAAAACTCTCTGCTGAAATAATCAACTCCATTTGATATCACAAAACAATCAGCCGAAATCAATTACGTAAAGTAAAGATACGCTTTGGTTTATTATATGTGTGCAGTCGGATACAAAGGTTAATATCTCTTAAACGTGTAAGAAGGAAAATCGATTCTTGAGGAGCTTTGCAAAACATTTAAAAGCAATTAATCGAGTGGAGCCCAAAATATTATATACTCTTGAGCTCACACCACTATCAACAATATATATATATATATATATATATATATATATATATATATATATATATATATATATATATATATATATATATATATATATATATATATATATATATATATATATATATATATATATATATATATATATATATATATATATATATGCCCGACCGATAATACTCTACACTACTATGCTGGCTTTATATGTTTGCTACGAAGATTTTATGAATGACCCCCGTATATTTCGCTTTCATTATTTATGATTATGCGTGCAATAGATTATTGTTTTACTAACATTTATGTAAAATTTTCCATTTTAAAGGGGTGTTTTTGGAGGTTTATATGGGACTTATGTACCAACCCTCGTTTAGTTAAATGTATCTTAATTTCACTTTATGTGCGACTTATCAGTTATGAGAAACAATAGACCGATCCTCGTATAATTTAGTTACTTACTTTCGCAAAAATATTTTTACATTTAAGAATTTTATGGAATAAAAATCCCATTCCCGAGGGATATTTATAAGGGGCCTATATAAAATAATGGACCGATCATAACCAATTTTTATAGGCACCGTTCTTGAGCCAAAATAATAGTACATGCCAAATTTCATTAAGAAACTGCGAGGTGTACTACTTTCTAAAAAGCTTTACATGAATAGCCAGTCCGACGGACTGACGTGCTTAAATCGACTCAGGAACTGATTCTGAGACGAACGGTATACTCAAAAATTGGTTGTAGGATTTTTTTCTGCCCGTTACAAACATCTTCACAAACGCATAATATCCTCACCATCTTTGGTTTGTTTTGTTTAGACTGAACTCAAATTGTCTAAAATATCGATCAATTTTGCAAAATTTCTTTGAAATTGGATTATAAGTACGACCGAATAAATTTTTTCTTATGACGGCCAGACACAGTACCAACATAGCTGAATTGAATATATATTTCAGGATAATTTTTCAAAGTTTCATTCAGCATTTGTGGTAGTGGAAACGGACACATAAAATTATCATAGACCAGAACCTGTAACAGAACAGTTTAAATATGGGGAAGATTTAAGGATTAAGTCTTATGCAAAGTGCATTGTAAATTTTGGAATTATGTACTGCATTCATTAGTCATCCAAAATATTTTCCGATCTATAATTTCAATTGTTTTACACATATACACATTTGATTAGAAGATATAATAAAATATAACTTATACAATTAGTTACCATAATTATTAATTACTTTTTCACATATTTCTTTACAGGTGAGTGTTTTTTCCTTATTGTGGCATAAAAAAATAAAATTCACTTTTAACATAAACCAAGTATGAAGTGAGCGAATGATCAAAACAGCTTAATAAACGTGTGACGCATGCGTCTCAAAAACGTAGAAGTAAAAAAAACACAAAAATAAATGTGCAAGTAAGTGACCTAAAAATAAAATAAAATTAAAATGAAAATAAAAATAAAAATAAAAAATTGTTAACAACAAAAATAAACAAGAAGGAATGTATAGTCGATCAAGTCCGACTACCCAATACCATACTCTACATCGTCGGTTAAAAATGATAGTTACAAGAAATTATTTAACGACCGCGGTATAATTTGATTTTTTGATTTATTCTTGAGTGTGCAGTATATAACTGTGTCACTATGATTTATGTTATATTTATGCGTTTCAAAATGATTTTTTCTGGGGGAACTTAAACGGCGACTACAAGAAATTATGAACGGATTCTAGTATAAATTTGCACATCGATTTTAATTTTCATTTATCTTTATTTGAGCAATTATTATTAAAATACTAACGTATATGTGAGATTTTAAACGTGGTATTTGGAAGGTATGGGACCTATGAGAAATAATTAGCCGACCCTCACATATTTTGACACATCATTTTAGAATATTATAACAATTTCTTGTTTGTTTAAATCGCTTTGTATTTGGGACTTTTATGTCCTTAAAACCCCATTCCGGGAAAAATATTTGCATGGGAAGTACCTGAAATAACGGAACGCCAATTTCAATAGGCTTCATCCTTAGACCAAAATAACATATATCAAATTTTATCGCGTTCAAAAATTGGGATCTGTAGACTGTTCACAACATTTACATAGACAGCCAGCTGAATAGATAGACGGACGGACGGACATTGTTAAATCGCCATTTTTTCAGCATGTTACAAACATCAGCACAAACACATAATACCCCAAACACCTTCAATGGTGTAGGGTATAAAAACGAGACATAACAATAAATAGAAATTGAAAATAGATGACAATAAAAAAGCGTAACATCTACTGAACATCAAACAACTTATTTATTTCTTTGATTAAAATTTGTTTGTTGTGAATAAAGTACATCGGTATTTGAATTTATCAGTGATTACATATCAATCTATTAAATCAAAAAAAAAAATCACAATTTTATTGCCGAATATACAAATTAAGTGTTAAAAGAAAGACAACTAAAATTAATTATTTTTAAGTGTTATCAATTGAAATGATGTAAGAAACATCATCAATCGTAAAAAAATAAGTGGAATCTTGTGTTATTTTTTGGGAATAATTAATACAATATTTTCATATCAATAGAGTTTTAATTATTCCACCATTTTCTTTCCCATGATCTATAAGCTGCTGATATTAAAAAAAAGATTTATTTCATTTCGTTTACAAATGATTTTTTATGATTCAGATCTAGATTATAATGCCTAAAGCCCAAAAATGTGGAAATCATGACCTTGTGTGGAATAACTATGCAATCTGCTGCATAAACAACTTCTGTATTTCTGCTTGCCAAAAGAAGCGAGTGTGGAATGTCTGGTCTCTTTATATTTTCTCTCTTTTCTTTGAAAGTACTTGTGTCGATCTCTTTCAGTTCTTAAATAATTTTAATTTAAAAAAAAGGAATTAAACAAGGCACAGTGCTCCCAATTACGGAAAATATTTAGTAGTTCAAAAGTTATAAATCCGTAACTTTTGAACTACTGAAAATTTTTCACATGTTTCACATGTTTCACAAGTTTATAATGGGTAATGGCGTCAAGGAGTGGACTTCCAAAGTGATAAAAAATATTTTTCGAGTGTTTTTGGATAGCATAAGTTTCTAACTCCTCTCGGTAGCCGGAAATCCTAATACCTTGCACTTAGCCGTTTATTAGAATGCGAAATAGATTATTTAAGAAATCAGCTAAAAAACGATGAAAACTTTTTTAAACAAGCAAGAATGCTACATTCGTCGTTGCCGAATCTTTAATATTCTTCACCACGATAAATTTTAAAACAATTGTGGGAACATATTAAAAATTTCGTTTGCCACCACTCCCTGGTGCCCTATCAAAAATCATGTTAGACTTTAATCTTTTTCTACGTGCCCAATTTCAAGAAATTAGCATTAATTAAAAGTTTCATTGCAATTGGGATACTACTTCTGCTACTCGGGCCCTATCTTGAATTTCTGTGCACATTAATGACATAGCTAAATTGATTTAGATTTAGATTTGATACTGGAATATATACTTTATGCGATCTTAGATGATTCCCACTTAGCGTTACAAATGGAATCCAAGTAAATACACTTTTATCAAACTGCTTGCAAAAGGAACTTTAAATGTAGTTTTAAATTTAGATGGAAAGTCTCTTTGCAGCTAAAAAATGACCTTAACTATTGAAGCAGTCTAATAACTGTCTATCAGGAAATAAAGTCAAGACATATTTTAAACCATAACTGTTTCTACATTCTACAATGGGACAGAATGATTCTTTTAAAATGGACAGAAAAGAGAGTTTAAACACCACTTTTAAATATATCGTTCAATTCCATCGTTTAACCATGTATCTCCGTCCATGTATTGTGATCAAAGTACAGGTCGCAGTTTTGAAGATATCTTATGAAATTTGACTCAAGGACGATGACAATTGATACTTCTTTTAATTGATCTATTATTTTATATAGGTTCCATAAAAATGTCCCCCTGGAATGGGATTTTTGGCTCAAATGTTAGTATCGTGTTAATACCTTAAACTCTTTAACAAAAATTCGAAAATTCAAATTATATGAGAAACATGCAAGCGATAACTTCGCCCTTGGAGTTATGTGGAATCTTAGCTCTTAAAATATACTATAATTTCTGCTTTCATCATGTTAATTTTTTTCCAAATCCAAATCCAAACGATCAAAAGTTACAGATTTATTTTCAAGAAAAAAAATCGTTCTACCCCACTGTGCATTATTTAAAATCTTACCATTAAAATTTATTAGTTTTAATTGAACCAAAAGAGTCTTCTTCAAATAGGTCTAAGATATGTTATTTAAATTTTACACAAGAGTGGGTAATTCTATTAAGAGTGAAGAAATTAGTGTCTTTTCCAGAAATGCAGAACATATTTTACGATGCTTTTTAATACCGTCATCTAAGCCTGAAATGAATACTTGAAATCACAAAAAAAATCACATAAGAACAAGATTACGCTCTTGCTAAACCAGTTTTCTTTTACAGACATTATAAAACCTTTGACTTTAAGAACATGCCACGCCCATATTTACCAGTATATTGATATTATTTTTAGGCTGCCTTTAGGCTGTTTCCGATTGAATGAAATTAACATTTAATGAGCAATGAAACGTGTAACGTGAATCTAGAGTTTTCAATTATAAAACATATAATTATTAATAATGTTAAAATTAATATAAAAACCAATTAATTAGTTTTTTTATTAAATAAATACTTCTTCAAACTTATTACTTATTGCCCAAATTTTAAAAAAGCCAAAAAAAAACTTTCTCTATTAACAAATATTACGCTTAAACTTTATTTTTATTTCGGCAGTTGTCAAAAAAAACTGCTACGAAATAAAATAAAATTCAATTGAATATAAATATTTATGTTGTTCCAAAAAATATTCACTACCGTTTAACTTGAGTTGCCCATTTTTTGTTTTTGTAATAATTCCCTCAACAAATTGTTGAGAGCATGAGACGCCTTAAGTGTTTTGAAAATAATTTTAATTAAAATTGATAAAACGTTTTCGTTAACAAGTTGTCAATTTTTAAACAAGGTACGGTTTTTGACTCTTTTCTTATTCTTCAAACTATCGGATCTTTAAAAGACTTTAATTTAAATTTTAAAAAAGAGTTTTATTTTTTGTATCGCTCTTTGAATAAGAGTTTAATTCTAAAAATGATAAAAATCAAAGAGCTAAAAATAAAAAAGAGCTAAATCCGAAAAAGAATTTTATAATGAATAATTCGCACAAATTGTTTTAAAGTCATGTGTACCAGTAAAAAATGAAAGAGATGTTTGTATGTTCACAACTTTTGTATGAATATGCAAACGTACTCACATATTAAGATGTGTTTACTTTTGACGAATTTTTGATGAATTTTTTAGTGTTTTTGTTATTGCAACAGTCAGTTTTATTGCGACAAGAAATATTTTTGTGTGCATTTTTGTGCTTTTTTTGTCTTCTTTTCAACTATTTTGAAGAGTAAAAAAATAAACTTTTTTGCTATTCGCTATAAGAAGAATAAATTACTTTTTTCCGATTCTGCACAGAGCAAAATCGAAAAATTAATTTTAAAATTTTATTCGAAAAAATAGTTTTATTTTTTTAATAATCTCAAAGAAGAGTAGAAAAGAAGATCATTTGAAAATAGAGATTTTGCTCCAAGTTTTTCCATACATTGTGTTTAAATTGTATTGACATGTACATCACATTAACCAGGTAGGTCTATGCTTAATAATGTAATCAAATTGTATGTAAACAATTTTTTTAAAAAGATTTGAAGTTCATTGGAATAATGAATTGACAAATTTATTCATTAAATTAAATTTTGAGATAAAATTATTTTTAACTTTTAATTAGAGGAATTTGTATTATTGATAAATATATTGACCTTTTCTGTTATTTCAATATATAAATAAATAGATCAAATTCCCAAACCAACTGATTTCAATAAAACTGGTTTTATAATTATAAAAATGTTTAAATTAGTTTTGACAAATTATGAAATTCTGCAATTGAGTGATGACAGATTAAATTAAAATTTATTTTCAAAAAAAAAAATAAATAAATAAATAAATAAATAAATAAATAAATAAATAAAAAATATGTATTTCTCTCGTCAAATTGCAGATTTTACTAAAAAAATAATTTGAATTCTTAAATATTTTTATTATAAAAAATAAATATTTCTAATATTTAATTCCAAAATTTCGAGTTTTTTTTTTTAATCCAATTTTTTGCGGAAACCCTATAATCTAGCATTTTGGAAAATGATCGTGAAAAATAATAACTTAGGTTGGACATCCCGGACCTTAAAAATATTTAAAGCTATTCAGATTCCTTGTGCTGTCTTTCAAAACAATTTATTAAAATTGAAATGTTTTAAACAATTTGTTTATAGAAAATTTTATTTTTTGTTGTTTTTTTAAGTACTTTTATTTCTGAACCGATACTAAAGATTTCAAATTGTGTAGATCTTCAAAAGTAGGTAGGAAGTCAAATTTTTAATTAAATTTGTTTCCTTTATTACCAATCTTGTCAAAGTTTTTATGTTACAGCGGATCTAAATTTTATACCGTATTTGTATTATTCTGAAAAAGTACTATCAAATTCAACCTATTTTCTCATAACCCTCTAAATTTTGGCCTAATTTCTCAAATCGCTGATCTGGAATTTAAAAAAAAATATGTTTTTCATCAAGGCTTAATTTATTCTTAAATTCTTAGGATTGGAAATTTTTGCGCCCCGATATCGGAAGGAGAGGTCTAGCCATAGACGTAAAAAACCCTTTTTAAAACAATCATGTATAGTTTTGGTATTTTTTAAATCTTTTCTTACGTTCTAAAGTAGAATCGAGTTTTTTCATTTAATAAATATCTTTTGATTTGCTGGATGTAACATAATGATAACAGAAGAGTTGAGTATTATAAATTTGGCAGTTTGGATCGCATGGGAATTGCATGAACGGAGTAAAAATGTTGTAAATACCTCAGACTTTGATCTCTCATAAGCTTAGAATCGAATCTTTTGGAAGTAAAATTCTTTTGGTCGGCATTATAAATTTCGAAGCGTGGGCACCATAGGAGGAGTGAGGTACATTGGAGATCAAAATTTTCAAACTGGTACCAAATTTGTATTTCTTATTCAAGAACTTCCTTACATATATTATTTATCATTAGAATTTTAAAATGTCAAAATTTTACATGAACCTGAGTTAGAGTTTTTAATATATCTCCCGAAGTATTGTACCAATCTTGATCAATTTTTTATTTCGTTAAAAGACAAAATTATTTATCAAATAAAACGATTTTATCTTTTATTTTATTTATCAAATAAGCGATTTTTTGCGTTAATTTGGGCAAAAATTTTTTGCGTTAATTTGGGCAAAAATTTGTCATCAGTTATTTTCATCTAAAGTTAAATTTTTCTTTTATTATTTTGTAGAAGGGCCTTATTAGGCGGAAAACAACTGTTTACATTTTGTATAGGACTAAGGACAGGACCTATCGAATTTGATCTTTTATTGATCAAAATTTTTTATTCAATCTTTACATTCTAAAATCCCATAGTCTGAATTTAAGAACGGAATGTAGTTTTGGAAACCTCATTGTGCTTGTTATTGTTTGGCAGAGGATTTTTCCAGACCTTAAACAAATGTGGCCTCTGTAAATAAATAAACTAAAATTCAAATTTTTGGAATTTTTTAAGCTTTTAAGACTGCAAGGAAATTCGTTTTTTTAAATCTGTAATTCTTTTCAACACTTTAATTTGGAATCTCAAGATCTACATTTTCTGAAAGTTTTATCTTAATTAAGAAAAATTCATTTTAATTCACAAAAATTATTAACGTATTCAAAAAAAAAATAGTTTGGGAGTCATTGCACCATGGTTGATGTCTTAGCTAAACTGGTATTAAAAGCTTTTTGAGAAAGCTTACAAAAGTTTAAAAAAATTTTATTAACAGAAACAAGTTACCAAAAAACAGAGCATAAAGATTTTAATCGTTTTAATATTAATGAAAGTATTAATTTTAGTTCGATTTCTCAAATTTTGGCTAAATTTAATTTAAAATTGGAACTGTTAAATTATTTGCATTTCTTTAATAAGTATTTGCAGTCCCTACTTGAGTTTCCGGAATAATTAAAGTACAGTCTTTTAAAAAATATATTAATATTATTTATTAGTTTATGTAGCTCATAATATTCATCTACAATTCATTATGCTCATTATTATTCGACCAATCTTCTTTGATCATATCAGCTCCCTTTTCTCCAATCATTATTATAGCAGCATTTGTATTGGCAGCTACAATATCGGGCATGATGCTGGCATCCACAACACGTAAGCCCTTTGTGCCATGCACTCGTAAACGCCAATCTACTACAGTTGTTGGATCCGTAGGAGGTCCCATTTTTGTAGTACCCACAGGATGATAAACTGTCGTTGTCATATGTCTTATATAACAACGCCAATAATCATCACTTTTATAGGGAATCGAATTACATGCCTCCAAATCAATTTTATGTAAAGTTGTTTCTCTCTCACTAAAAGCTTTCGTATCGGGTAATTTTGTATAGATATTTAATGCTCTGATATAAGTATCAACATCTCGCTCATCAGACATATAGTTCACATGTATGCGAGGTTTATCTAAATAATTAGCACTTCGCAATTCAATATGACCCAAGGAGAAGGGTTTCAAATGTAATAGATAAGTGATATAAGTATTAGAATTTTCATTAGCTTTTAAAATGGAATCTGCTACTCTCTCATTAAAGCCGGTGGCCTTGATATAACCTTTAAGTTCTGGAGATTGCATAAGACTAAAGAAATTTGTAGTTTGTATATCGGGGTTAGGGCCATATATAGAGGTGGTATTTATAAAACCTGTTAAGGCGGTGGCTTCATGATGTAAAAGTTTGCTATAACGACCCATGATTAAATTAAACATAGCATCCACCAGTTCTTCTTCTGTAGGCTTACGAGCTGTGGACTTATCAATTTGGAATACCACAGGTAAACTAGCATGATCTTTGAGATTTTGACCCACAGGCAAATCTACCAGAACTGGTATATTTAGTTTCTTTAGATGGGCAGAAGGTCCAACACCTTAAATGTTTGTTGAAAAATTAAAAAAATATATTTTTTCCGATATAATGTAATAACAGCTCACCCGATAACATTAACACCTGAGGTGTACCTACAGCTCCTCCTGACAATATTACTTCCTTTTTAATTTTTACTGTATACTCTTTCTCCCCCTTTAAAACAAATGTAACTCCAGTTGCTCTCTTTTCCTGATCAAAATTCACTTTCTTGACATGAGCATGACGTATGACATGTAAATTTTTGCGCTCTTTACTCAAGTGTGATTGAGCTGTTGTTATACGTTTGCCTTGATCTTGTGTACCCAAAATATCAATTTGTCCTATCCAAGAGCCTTCCGTAAAATCAGGAGCTGAACCATAACCCATCTCTGCCATACCCGCCTTAATAGTTTCACGAAATTCATTATCAGATACATAATTATTTATGCCCATTGGACCACCAATACCATGATCACCTGGTTTGTAACCTTCTCGAGTAGAACGTAAATCTTCTACTTTGCGGAAATAAGGCAAAACATCATCATAACCCCAAGTTGGATTACCACGATCGCGCCAGTCATCGAAATCAGCTCGAGTACCACGGGCGTAAATCATAGCATTCATGCCATTGGTGCCACCCAACATTTTCCCTCTTGGCCAATGACAACTTTCACCTTCCATAGCCATACAAGCTTTACCATTTGGTTCTGTATGATATTGCCAATCCCAATCGGAAAATTGAGTGGCCATGTGCCAGCCTACAAACTGAAAAGAAAATAATTTAAAGTCTCCATTTGTTATTAGAAAATAATTGTCTTACCTGAGTTTCTATAGGAGGATCTCCACCCGCTTCAAGTAGTAACACTTTCCATTTGGAATTTTCACTAAGACGTCCAGCTACCACAGAACCAGCACTACCAGATCCAACTACCACAAAATCATAATCATCTAAACCTAAATGAAAAAAAATATGGGAATAAGGTTCGAGGTCTAAAAGGAGTTTTTAGAAAAGTAATCTATTAGATTTATAACTTTAATATAAGAAGTTTAACATATTGAGGTGAACGCCAAAAAACTGTTTTTATAACGTCGAAATGAAATTCAAATTCCGAGATTGTTATTTTGTTTACAAGTAAACCGATTTTCCATTACAAAAGGTGATATAAAAGTTGGATAAGGACTATTAGAGGATCTAATTTTCATCTTAAATTATTGTCTCTAGTACATATTAGCTCTCTTATACAACAGAATCCCGACTTTAATCCAACCTAAGTTTTGAGGTAAAGAATTAATGAAGCCAATTTTAGGTGGTCAAAAGTGGAAAGGTGTTGACAACAAGGCGGCTGAGCCAAAATTTCCCATTCATTGATGTCATAATAATTTGACAAGTACTACAATATGCGATCTGCGTTTTCATAATGTGAGATTATGGGCTCCTGTCTGATGGAATATTCTGGAATTTTTTCGTGTATCCTTCTTATGAAACAATTTTCTTTGGTTCAGGTTATCTGGGTTCATTTGAACTGATTTAAAAGTTCATAATGTGAAACACATTTTTGATTCTATGAAGTACAGAACGGCGTAGATATTTTGCTGGCTACTTATCATTCCAGGGGCTACGTAATGTACTTCTATTTATAGCATTCAAGCATAATTTTTGACTTACAAAAATTTCTCTCGAGTTCAATTCTTATGGTACCCAATTTCCTATAGTAAATACAAATCATTCAGAGATTGGAAGGAACCGCAACTAAAGAAACGCGACAATAAGCTTTCGAAGGCAGAGTCATTATCGCAGCAACGCGTCTATGTCCTTATATTGCGGCAATTGTGTCTCTCAAGAGAGTCTTTGAGATATTAAGTAGGAAAAATGTCCTGGTCTCATCCAATCTTGGCAATATAATTCTGGTAAAAGTAAACATCTATCTTGCGCTATAGCATAGAGCTAGCTCAACCTCTATACGTTTCTACAGGCGGTGAAAGGTAAACCACACAGACCATCTGTTTTCATCTATGAGGTTCGCAGGGGCTTATGCCATGACGAAATGTAGTGCTTATCAGGTTGTCCCAATTAGTCCCATGTACAGGTACCCGAACAATACTCTGCCATCTATTTTAATTATGTGCGGCATTCTCGAACAATATTCGATGGCGTGTATACACCCGTTAGGTACGTAATTACGGCTAAAAATCATGATATCTTGACGTTCGTCAGACATTCATTTGCAGAAGATGATGACGTGTAGAATTTAAATTAAAGCTTTAAGCTTAATAAACATAAAAATATGGTTTTAAATCTTCCAGGACGCGAACGGAAAAAATTCACTTCAAACATTTTTGACACTTATTGTCCCTGTCCATTTCAAATAAATTTATATTTCAGACTTTAATGTCAATTTCAAAGAAAATATGAACCGAATATGTTTAAAAATTTACTCGGCATAATATCCAACCTTTTCTTCTGACTCTTGTTTTATTTTTAAATTTAATTAAAAAGGAAATTCAGTTATCAATATCTGTTCACCAAAAATAGTTTTATCACTTTCTATCTGAAATATTTCTGAAAAAATCACGTATAATACCTTCATCAACAATTTCTTCACCATAATCTTTTGGCCAATGCGACCGATCACTTAATGCACAAAATCTTGTTATTAGCGTTTGCAATAACAAGTTCATTAATGTATTTGCTGGACCCGCTGACCTTGCGGCACATTCTGAACTTAAAAATTCCATTATTGAATTTTTCTCAATTAATTTTTACTACTACACTTTTTTCGCTTTATTTCTATTTTTAAATGACGTGCAAATATAACGTTTTAGACGCGATCTATAACTGAGAACTAAAATTGTTTTCTGATTCTTATTCGCTTTATATAGTAAAAATTATTATGTGAAAAGAATAATAAATATAAAATGCAATTTACATTTTTATTTTGCATTTATCTCAAATGTAAACAAAATTAAGGGAGACCCTAAAAATCAAGTAGTATAAAAAATGGATCAAGAATTTGTAAAGAATGATATATAAAAGAATTAAAATTCAAGTCCTCTGTTTTCCTAAAATTTTTAAAAATTTTTAGAAATAAAAAAGCAAAGAAAAAATTTGATTTTTTAGTTTTGTTTTCTATAATTTAAGGAACACCCTAATTTTCATTCATATATCATATATAACATCTATATATAAATATAAATCTTAGTGTTTGTTAAAATTTTTACAGAATGATACCCATATACCCGAAAGTAATTGGCTATAACAAATCTCGGTAGGAACAGGGGGAGAGGTACCCCCTCCATACAAAGCTAATATTGATTATTGAATATCTGAAGAAATATAACAGCGAAAATATTGAAATTTTGTTTTAATCTCTTTTTCAAGTAACTGTTTTACTCCCGATCCTATCCGGGAGAGGAGCGCCCACACAAAGAAAATTTTCATCATCGAATATATAAAGATCTATAACATTGAGAATTTTCAAATTTGGCCCCAATCACTATATTAAGGAACTATTTCACAAGACAAAATATGAGGCGGATAGAATCAGGGAGAGAGCTAGCCCCCATAAAAATCTAATTTTGATCATCGAATGTCTAAACATCGAAATTTTTCAAATTTGGTCCCAACCACTTTATCAAGGAACTATTTTACTAGACAAAATGTGGGACGGATAGGATCAGGGGGAAAAGTAGCCTCCATCCAAGGAAAATGTTAACAATCGAATATCTAAAGAACCTCTACATAAAGAGTTTTAAAATGTGGTCCCAATAGGAATAGGATAGGGTCATGGGGGAGGTGTTCCCCAAACAAAGAAAATTTTGGATTATCGTTCTCAATTTTAACCCCAAACACTTTCTCAAGAATGTATTTCTCTGATCAAAATATAGGACGAGTAGAATCAAGGGGAAGGTACTCCTATACAAAGAAAATATTAATAATCGATTATCTAAAGAACTGTAAAAACGGGAGTATTCAAATTGGTTCCAATTGCATTCTCAAGGATCTTTTTTATGTAGGACGGATAGGTTGAGGGGCAATGACCCCATACAAAGCAAATAATTATCAAATATCTAAAGAACTATAACAAAGAGGGAGTTGATAAATTTGATCTGAATCACTTTCTCAAGACACTATTTTAGTGAGGAAAATATAGAGCCGATAGAACCAGGGAGAGGAATACCCCCATACAAAGGAAATAACTATAACAGCGAAATTTCTAAAAATTTATTTTCAAACAGTTTTACTGGACAAAATGTAGGACGGTTAGGTTCAAGGGAAAATGTAGCTCCCATGCAAAGCAAATGTTAAATAAAATTTTAGAACGGACAGGGCCGGGGGCATATGACAAAATGTCCATTGCATAAATTTTTTTATACACGTTGTGATTTCTGAAATTTATCTTGAACTAAGGAGAATGTTTGTGCAGCAAAGCGCAACGGGTAAAAACTAGTTAATAATGAAAAGAAAGCTTTGCTCTTACCCACCCTTAAATGCTTACATTTCAGAACGATTCTAAACATGATGTTGACAATTGTTTTTTTAAAATAAAACTTTGTTTTTGTTTATTTTTATAAAAATTTATAACATTTTCTGATGCACTCGAAATTTGCATTTTAAATATTATTTTGATGATTAAGCTATTTTTAACTACTGTTTGATATATCTCATATTAATTAGGAGTGTATTTGGGGACACCATAGTAATAAAGCGATAGAAATCTGATCTAAAAAGTAACTTAAAATATTTATAATTTAAACATATCACAAGTTGAAAACTGAAACCTCAATGAACCGCCTGATGAGAAAAGTACTAACATTAGACTTTCTCGAAAATTATGGACCATTATTTTCAATTTGAAAATTCATAAAATTACGAATTTGTGTGTGTGTGTTGAAAATTTCTATAAAGCTAAGCTCGGACCCTCCCGAATTCGAAAAATTTTTCTTTAAAATTTTGACTTTAAATTAAATATTCTAAAATCTTAAAGATTGAGTCTTCAGAAAGAATGCAGTTTTAAAACCCGTAATACGTTACTAAATATCTGGTAACGCCTTTTTCTGGGCCTTCAATGAATGTGGACTCTATAGACCTAAATGCAAAAAATCACATTTTTCTTCTCATTTTGTGGAATTTAAGAAAATCTTTTTAACAAATTAAAAGTTTTTCCTCATTTAAGTTTAGAATCATAAGGTCTACATTTCCTGAAAACTTCAGACAGATATCTTTTCTATTAAATATTTTATTGCAATTCGAATTTTTTTAATTTGTACAAAATAAATGGTGAACATTATTTGTCTTCTTAAAGCTATGTACCTGGAGCCCCTAGTGGTTCCAAAATTATAATGCTTCACTTCTCTGCTATCAAAACAATCGATTCTGCACTACTGTGTAATGAAATGTAATTTGAATATATTTCCCTGTGAGAAATTCGTCACAGAATGATCTTTTAAAGAGGATCGTAATGCTTTTATAGTACTTTTAACGCTACTTCTGCTAGATATTCATTTTTCTTCCATCCAACCTAAAATTGATTTCAAAACAATTAGGATTTAGTTGAGGAATTTGTTCTTACGCAACCCTAAGTTCAACCACTGTGGGAGTATATATTGCATTTTAGCTGACTATTAGGCCTATTGATAACTCCTAAGCCTGGCTTTATATTTAGCATAAAATATTTGTAAAAGAATATACGGGTAATTGAAGATCTAAAGAGACATTGAAAAATTACTTTATGTAACTTTTTTAAACGCAAACGATATAACGCCTGCATTGAAAACTCGTTCACACGATATATTATTGTTTCCAAGGGATCGAAAACAGAACATCTTAGAAGCATATTAACACTCCTCCATTATAGATTTAATTTCGTGAATATTTTTTATAAATATGACTTTTTATCAGAGAGTGGAAAATATAAAGTCTGTTATTAAAAAAAGATATTTTGAACGATTCCATATGATTCAAAATATATTTGGAAAATATTTTAATTTTCACTGGGTTCTATGAAATTTATTAGCGCTTAAATGGCTTCTTCTTTGTATTATTTAATACACTCTCATTTACCTTAAACACATAATTCACGCAATAAGGAGTGACACTGAAAAAATCTTTACAAAGGGGAAAATTTCCTAATACACGCAACCAAAGTTTCTTTCAATCTAGTTATTCTTCAAAAAAATGACTTAATAATGAATTGTTGTGAATGAATCACGTGCTACTGCCTAATATAGTGAGACTCAAAACTTTTCTGAGATTCATATATTTTAATAATCTTTCAATTTTATATTGATTTTTGTATTCAAAACACATCAGGAGACTTAATTCATTTAAATACTTAATGATTCTGAGTTAAATTTAATCAATATTATGAAGTTTGTTTGTTTCAATGAAGGTGTTTTAACTGTTCGCAATAATTAAAAAATCGGATAATAAAAATTGCTTTTTTTTGAAAATGGACTTATAAAATTTAAAAGAGTTTTAAATAGAAATTGTGTAACTTGGGTCAGTATACTATAGATCATAGTTCTCAAGCAAAAGCATATTTCATCAATTAATTAAAAGTGTTTTGATCTAAAATAAATTAGTATCGTGACAATATTTTATAGTTAAGACTAACTTTTACCCGGTGCGCGTTGCTGCACAAAAATTCTGCTCGAAAGAAATTTCACAAGTCGAGGCAGGTATTCAAAGTAGTAATAATGCTATATTCTATGCTAAACCCCTCCACAACAAATACGTATGAAGTACAAATGTTATATTTCGTACTTACTGTACACTCACATACATACATACTCACAAACGCATAGAATATATGTATTTTGTGATCATTTATCATAAAAAATGTAAACAGTCTATTTTTATGAATCGGCCTTTAATTTTCACATAATCCATGTATATTATATCTCATTTGATATATATCTCATATCTTTCTGTTTTTGTAAGCGATTTTACAAAACCATAATTTTAATAAAATCCTGATTGCAAAAAGATAACAAATTTAAATCTTAAGAATCATTAGTCCATTGTAAATGCTGAAAAAACAATTCAATTTTGGTTGTTGAGTTTTTTTTTAATTATGCGTTCCAGATAACATGGCCAACGTGAATATTATGAAAATAAGTTACTTGAACTTGAAAACAATTTAATAATCTTATTATCTAAAATAGATAAGATTTTATTTATAACTTACAATTATAATTAACTATTAAAACTAAAGGGTGGTCCAACTTAAACACACGATGCACAGTTATTCCTATTTCGGACACAATTGCGAGATGGCAAAATACAAAAGCTGTGACATACAAATAACAACGAGTGTTATAGTTGGACTATCCCTTTTAAACTATTTATCTATTAATTTCTTTTTGTGGAACGATCACGTATATACAACTGAACCGGTTTATTTTTTAAATATGCACAATGTTAATTTATTTTAAATATTTTAAAATCCAGATTGATTAAAAAAGCATTTCCAACTTTGTAGATTAAAATATAAAAAATTATTTAAAAATTATCTTAATAGTACCCCATAAACCTCTATTTCCCTATATAGTTAAATAGTTTAATCATGTTTAACTAAAATGTTTAGTATTAATTTGAATACTATTATTTGAATAAAGTTTATTATAATGTTTATCATCTCTCACCATAATATCATCATTTTGATAAAACTAAACAAAATATGTTTTAGTCATAAAACTTTTCCTTCACGACTACAATTCGTGATTACGAAAATTTTTATCATCAATTTTATTAACAGAATTCCAATCTTCTTTAATAAAATCTGAAGCTTTTTCGGCAATCATAACTGTTGGGGCATTTGTATTACCACTGGTGACATATGGCATAATGGAAGCATCAACAACACGTAAATTATCTACTCCTTTAAGTTTTAATCTGGGATCTACACAAGCTTTGGGATCGTTATTTGGACCCATTTTAACTGTACCCACATGATGGTAACAAGTCGAGGAGAAATAAGTTAAATAACATCTCCAATATTTTTCCGATTTGAAAACATATTGATCGCATTCCTTAATTGGTACATGAAGAAGTTCAGCCTGTTTCTCTTGGAATGGCTTGGTTTGTTCTAAATTCTCTACATATTTTATAGCTCTTAAAACAACTTCGACATCTTCTGGTTCAGACATATAACCCGCATTAATAATGGGAGGATCATTAGGACAGGTGGACTTAAGTTTCAAATCTCCTAAAGATTTAGGATGCGCTAGATTAGTAAAGAATATCAAAATATCATTGTTTTGCAGAGTCTCTCTAAAGTAGGGTTTAAATTCTTCTTTTACATTAAAACCACTTAATAGAATTTCCATTCCCATAAGATCACCTCTTCTAATTATTAGATGATGAAATTCTATATCGGGATATAAGGAATTTTTGTTAGGTTGGGTATTTATAAAGCCGGTGAAAGAGGCAGTACCATGTGCGGTTAAGGGTCCTTTGTTGTGTATTAAATATTGATATATGTTATCCAAACCAGTTTTTGGATCCATGGGTTCTCCTCCACTGAGACGCATAAATATTTGTACCATTAAATGATCTTGTAAATTTTCACCAATTGGCAAATTGTGTATAACTGGAATATCAAGAGGTTTGAGCACCGATTCTGGTCCTACTCCCGACAACATTAAAAGTTTTGCTGAGTCTATGGTTCCAGCAGATAGTATAGCTTCCCGTCTAACTTCCACTTGAAGTCTCTTATTTTGTAATTTAAATTCTAGAGCTTTAACTGAACGACCACTTGCATCGAATTCCAATTTTGTGACTTGGGCATTTTTTATTACATGTAAATTAGGCCTATGAGAAACCTTAGCCAAATGTCCTTTGCCAGTACTGGTTCTATGGCCATTAGCTACGGTACCCTTAAGATGAGCATAACCAATATAACTGCCTTCAACAAAGTCTTCAACTTGTGGAATTCCCAACTCGCTAGAACCTTCCGAGAGTAATGTTGTTATATCCTCATCAAAATGAGGGAATTCATTAATGGTTACATAACCCTGAGGATGAGTTTCATTACCCACTGGTGTAGCTAATTTAACAAAGTACGGCCAGACATCATCAAAACCCCAGCCAGTATTACCTTCCTCTAGCCAACGATCATAGTCAAAACGATTTCCTCTAACATACAGCATAGCATTTATGGAACCCGATCCTCCAATAGTTTTCCCACGAGGCCAGTGACACATGTTATTCTTGTAAGCCTTACAGGAACGTTCATTGGCTTCCACAAAATACGGATAAGAAAATTTGGAATGTTGCACAGCTAGAAAGAATTGGGGAATCTAGTGGAAAATATTATGAGAAAAATATATAGACAGATTTCCAATAACTTACTTCAGATTCTTGAGGAGGATCACCACCAGCTTCTAAAACCAATATCTTCCAATCAGGATTTTCACTCAAACGACTAGCTACAACGGAACCGGCTGTTCCAGCTCCTACCACTACAAAATCATACGTTTCCAAACCTGATTTCAAGGCTGTTTCAGCATAATCTGGTGGCCAGTATTCCGAACGGGAAATATTACATTGTGCCGCAAATATACTTTGTACCAACAAAGTAACCAGTGAATTCATTAAACCCGTACTGGGTATAGAACACTGAGGGGGAATTATACCTTCTGTTGCCAAACCGGCTGACATGTTTATTCTTTGGTTATCGAATGTAAACTATTCGAACAAAATGTTTTCGAAAGCTTAAATTTGCTAACTTTAACTTTGCTTTATTTACTTTTCTAATCGCTTCAAAATGTTTACCTTTACTCCCAACTACTTATTCACTGTCACTTAAGAGAGTTTTATTTAAGAGAGTATTAAGTGTGAAATGAGCACTTTACGCATAAAATAGTAGTTAATAACTTGTTTATTTTAGTTATATTCACGTTTACAATTTGTATGCAAAAGTATTTATACCTGAATGAGTGATTTGTTTCTTTTTCTTATCAGTTTTAATGAATAAATACTTAATTACTTGTAATTATTCCAATTGGCTGATAAAGGGAAATTTTAATTAATTTAAATTTTGATAAAGTTCAAATGCAATGTAGATTAATTCAAATGTCAACTTGAATTAAATGCACTTAATTGATTAATATTTTTTGCAAAAGCAAATTTTTGTTTAAAGTTTTTTTTTGAGGGTTAGAACTTAAACAATATCTGGGTAACATATATCGGTTTGAAATGCACCAATATTTCTGATATTTTTATGTGAATTGATAATTCATAGGCACTTCAATTTTGTAAGCTTGTAAATTAAATTAAATGTTCAATTATTAAGCACAACGTCCAGTGGAAGTTATCGGTTCTGAAACCACATTTGCCGAATTTCTATTTAAAATATCTTTAATGTCGAATTTGTATCATTTTAGAGTTTAACTGCCATTTTTAATGGCATCCTCCTATAAATGCACTTTAGCTTCTTAGTCTCTATATCATTATTAATTTTGGGTGTATGAACGTCTTTTAGATTACTTTACAGTTACGGTCTGACATTGATTCCACTAATTTTTTAAGAAGTTCGGAAACTATTTCTTTCCAAACTTGCTTTCTTTTTAGGTTTTTGATTTGGTCATCATTTGAATAAACTTTACGGGCCATGTATTTCCATAAGTTCTCCATTGGGCTAAAGTCCAATTGCAAGCCAGCAACAACAGATATATGCTGCATTCATTAAAGCATACATTAGACTGCTTTGAAACATGCACCGCAGTATTATCATTTTCATTCATTTTTGCAATAATTCCTGGAATAAAAATTTTAGATTTGAAAACTGCAGAAAATGCTTCCCAAACCATTGAACGTTACAATCGCCGAAAATACATTTTGAAATCTGAACATCGTTAAATTTCAAATCGTGTCAATAACATGATTATGTATCAAGACCGTCTAAATTAAATTGTTTTCCTCAGGGAAGATTTCTCTTTCCCTTCTTGGCCCATTTCATGCGTTTTCGTGCGACTGACACTATGGTTTTTTCCATTTTATGTTTTCATCTTTTCGTAAAATAAATCTTATAAATTCCGAAGAACAAATAATAATATTAAATGTATATATGAGTTTAAGTTTTGAGTTTGGACTTTGTTAAACAAACGGTGACTGGTCCATAGCGTCCCTAATTTGAACATCTCGGGTCGTACAAATATTTAAAACGGTCTAGACTCCTTAATTCTGATATTTAGATTTAAAAATTTTAAATTTTACTTTTTTAACGAACTTGCCGAAGTTTCTGTCATATATAGCGGGTTAAAATTTCATCCGATTTTTTGCAGATATCTTTTTTTATTGAAGAAAATTGCAAAAATATCATCATGGAATTCAAAAATTGTATGTCTTAAAATATACATTAAAAAATATCGATTTTTCGTCAAGTTTTTGTAAAGTAACCTGTATCGAATTTATATTCTTCTGAAAAACTTCTTTATGTACTTTTGTTTAATGCAAAAAGATTTTCAAGAACTTTAATTTTTGGGAGAACCGCTGATTACTAAATTTGATTTTTTTATAAATCTGGTTATGTTATCTTCATAACTTGATGTGTTCTTAAACCTTTAATGTTTCGCGCCCCGATACCACTTGAAGAGATATGGCAACATTTCTTTAAATTTTTTTTTTTAATTTTTTTAAAAAATCAAAATTAAATAATTTTCAAAATCATTCAACATTTTCACAGCACTTTTCCGCAAAAAGTGTAAAACGAATTTTATACATTTCAAAATTGATATACATTTTTGGAAAGTCGACATGTTTTCCAAAACACTGATGTATAATATGGCTATCGGCACTAATGAAAGTTTCCAAAATGGGGATTAAAATGTTAAAACACCTTGTAAATTTTGCATATTGAAATTTTCTATGAAAGGTTGTGGACTTAGCTAAGTACAGTTAAAGATTTTTTATTACGCTATGGCTACAATTTGGCATAGCTTCCATACACATTCCCTTCGCATAGAGTTATATTTTGTTATTGTCATTAGTATAGAATCAAATTTTAAAAATAACGGTCTGTCTGCATAATCTTAATCCCAAAAACTTAATATTCAAATATGTAACGTACTTAAACAGCATATTTGACTGCAACTCCATACCCCCTCATCACAATTCATAAAAAAATCGTTCTAAAAGAATTAAAACAAAAATAGAATATTTCACTAACTAAATTATAATTCACTTTATTGCCAATCTTCTCGAATAAAATCACTACCCTTTTCGGCAATCATAATTGTGGGTGCATTTGTATTGCCACTGGTGACATAAGGCATAATGGAAGCATCTATAACTCGTACATTTTCTACTCCTTTAAGTTTTAACCTAGAATCCACACAGGCTTTGGAATCGTTTTTAGAGCCCATTTTAACTGTACCCACATGATGATAACAAGTCGTAGAGAAGTATGTTATATAACATCTCCAATATTTTTCCGATTTAAAAACATATTGATCGCATTCCTCTATCGGTATATGAAGCATTTCAGCTTGTTTTTCTTGAAACCCTTGAGTTTGTTCCAAATTTTCTAAATATTTTATAGCTCTTAAAACAACTTCGACATCTTCTGGTTCAGACATATAACCCGCATTGATAATGGGAGGATCATGAGGACAAGCAGTTTTAAGTTTTATATCTCCTGAGGATTTGGGATGTGCTAAATTAGTAAAGAATAATAAGATATCATGACTTTCAATGACTTCTTTAAGATACAATAAAAATTCTTCTTTTATATTAAAACCATTTAACATTACATCCAAACCTATAGGATCACCTCTTCTAGCTATAAAATGATGGAATTCCATATCGGGATATAAAGAGTTTTTCTTAGGATTTGTATTTACAAAGCCAGTGAAAGAGCCAGAGCCATGTGCGGTTAAAGGTCCTATATTATATATTAAATATTGATATATTCTATCTAAACTTTCCTTGGGATCATGTGGCTTACCCGCCAGTCGCATAAATATCTGAATATTTAAATGATCTTGTAAATTTTCACCAATTGGCAAATTGTGTATAACTGGAATATCAAGAGGTTTGAGCACCGATTCAGGTCCTATTCCTGACAACATTAAAAGTTTTGCTGAGTCAATGGTTCCCGCAGATAAAACAGCTTCTCGCTTAACTTTCACTTGAAGTTTCTTATTTTGTAATTTAAATTCTAGAGCTTTAACTGAACGACCACTTGCATCGAATTCCAATTTTGTGACTTGGGCATTTTTTATTACATGTAAATTAGGCCTATGAGAAACCTTAGCCAAATGTCCTTTGCCAGTACTGGTTCTATGGCCATTAGCTACGGTACCCTTAAGATGAGCATAACCAATATAACTGCCTTCAACAAAGTCTTCAACTTGTGGAATTCCCAACTCGCTAGAACCTTCCGAGAGTAATGTTGTTATATCCTCATCAAAATGAGGGAATTCATTAATGGTTACATAACCCTGAGGATGAGTTTCATTACCCACTGGTGTAGCTAATTTAACAAAGTACGGCCAGACATCATCAAAACCCCAGCCAGTATTACCTTCCTCTAGCCAACGATCATAGTCAAAACGATTTCCTCTAACATACAGCATAGCATTTATGGAACCCGATCCTCCAATAGTTTTCCCACGAGGCCAGTGACACATGTTATTCTTGTAAGCCTTACAGGAACGTTCATTGGCTTCCACAAAATACGGATAAGAAAATTTGGAATGTTGCACAGCTAGAAAGAATTGGGGAATCTAGTGGAAAATATTATGAGAAAAATATATAGACAGATTTCCAATAACTTACTTCAGATTCTTGAGGAGGATCACCACCAGCTTCTAAAACCAATATCTTCCAATCAGGATTTTCACTCAAACGACTAGCTACAACGGAACCGGCTGTTCCAGCTCCTACCACTACAAAATCATACGTTTCCAAACCTGATTTCAAGGCTGTTTCAGCATAATCTGGTGGCCAGTATTCCGAACGGGAAATATTACATTGTGCCGCAAATATACTTTGTACCAACAAAGTAACCAGTGAATTCATTAAACCCGTACTGGGTATAGAACACTGAGGGGGAATTATACCTTCTGTTGCCAAACCGGCTGACATGTTTATTCTTTGGTTATCGAATGTAAACTATTCGAACAAAATGTTTTCGAAAGCTTAAATTTGCTAACTTTAACTTTGCTTTATTTACTTTTCTAATCGCTTCAAAATGTTTACCTTTACTCCCAACTACTTATTCACTGTCACTTAAGAGAGTTTTATTTAAGAGAGTATTAAGTGTGAAATGAGCACTTTACGCATAAAATAGTAGTTAATAACTTGTTTATTTTAGTTATATTCACGTTTACAATTTGTATGCAAAAGTATTTATACCTGAATGAGTGATTTGTCTCTTTTTCTTATCAGTTTTAATGAATAAATACTTAATTACTCGTAATTATTCCAATTGGCTGATAAAGGGAAATTTTAATTAATTTAAATTTTGATAAAGTTCAAATGCAATTTGTAGATTAATTCAAATGTCAATTTGAATTAAATGCACTTAATTGATTAATATGTTTTTTGCTTAAGCAATTTTTAGTTTGAAAGATATATTTAAGGGTTAAAACTTATCAATATCTGGGTAACATATATCGGTTTGAAATGCACCAACATTTCCGATATTTTTATGTGAATTGATAATTCATAGACACTTCATTTAAGCTTTTTAATCAATTTTATAAGTTTGAAAATTAAAAACTTTATTAAAAATTCTCTTGAGTGATATTGGAGAGATGTTCAATTATTAAGCACAACGATCCGTGGAAGTTATCGGTTCTGAAATCACATTATCCTAAATGACTTAATTCCCTCTTTCTATCCAAAACATCTCAAAATGCAAATTTCGCAAAAGAATTTTAATAATCGCATATCTTTAAAGTCGAATTTGTAAACTCTGAAGCAAAAAAATATCGATACCGATATATGGACTTCTTTTAAAATGCTGTTAACTTAAAACTTTATTATACCCTCCACCACCACAAGTGGTAAAGAGGGTATATTAAGTTTGTCATTCCGTGAGTAACGCTAAGAAGGAATCACCTCAGACCCCATAATGTATATACATTCTTCCATCAAATCAAAATCTGAATCGATTTAGCTACGTTTGTCTCAAACGACTGTCTATCTGTTATTGGCATGCTCACATCAGCATTTCAGGATTGTCAAAGGTTTAGACTGATCTAACATCTAAGCTCGTGCGGTGAACTTCGTACAATTGTTTCATTCGTCAAATAGGAATGAAATTTTGCTACAATATTTAGTTATGTGAACTTCATTACTGTTCCAAAAATTATCAAAATCGGTTCAATATAAAAAAGTTATTGAAAAAATATATAACTTATTTTATGACTAATTAAGTGTTTCTGAGTACGGAACCTAACGTATTAACTTTGAAGGGTATTGAAGATGCGACATAGCCGAATATAGCATTCTTACTTGCTTGTATGTCATTTAATTTTTTTAACTTCATTTTAGAGTTTAACTGCCATTTTTAATGGCATCCTCCTATAAATGCACTTAAGCTTCTTAGTCTCTATAGCATTATTAATTTTGGGTGTATGAACGTCTTTCAGATTACTTTACAGTTACGGTCTGATATTGATTCCACTATTTTTTTTAGAAGTTCGGAAACAATTTCTTCCCAAACTTTCTTTTTAGGCATCATTTGAATAAACTTTACGGGCCATGTATTTCCATAAGTTCTCCATTGGGCTAAAGTCCAATTCCAAGCCAGCAACAACAGATATATGCTGCATTCATTGAAGCATACATTAGACTGCTTTGAAACATGCAATAATTCCTGGAATAAAAATTTTAGATTTGCCAACTGCAGAAAATGCTTCCCAAACCATTAAACATTACATTCGCCGAAATTTCATTTTGAAATCTGAACATCGTTAAATTTCAAATCGTGTCAATAACATGATTATGTGTCAGGACCGTCTAAATTAAATTGTTTTCCTCAGGGAAGATTTCTCTTCCCCACCTTTGCCCATTTCATGTGTTTTCGTGCGACTGACACTATGTTTTTTTCCATTTTATGTTTTCATCTTTTCGTAAAATAAATCTATAACTTCCGAACGACAAATAATGATATTAAAGGTGTGTATGAGTTTAAGTTTTGAGTTTGAACTTTGTTAAACAAACGGTGACTGGTCCATAGCGTCCCAAATTTTAACATCTCGGGTCGTACAAATATTTAAAACGGTCTAGACTCCTTAATTCTGATATTTAGATTTAAAAATTTTAAATTTTACTTTTTTAACGAACTTGCCGAAGTTTCTGTCATATATAGCGGGTTAAAATTTCATCCGATTTTTTGCAGATATCTTTTTTATTGAAGAAAATTGCAAAAATATCATCATGGAATTAAAAAATTGTATGTCTTAAAATATACATTAAAAAATATCGATTTTTCGTCAAGTTTTTGTAAAGTAACCTGTATCGAATTTATATTCTTCTGAAAGACTTCTTTATATACTTTTGTTTAATGCAAAAAGATTTTCAAGCAGTTTAATTTTGGGAGAACCGCTGATAACTAAATTCGATTTTTTTATAAAACTCCAATTTTCGGTAAAATTTCTGAAATCGCAAAAATCTGGTTATTTTATCTTCATAACTTAATGTGTTCTTAAACCTTTAATGTTTCGCGCCCCGATACCACTTGGAGAGATATGACAACATTTCTTTAAATGTTTTTTTTTTTAATTTTTTGAAAAAAAAATCAAAATTAAATAATTTTCAAAATCATTCAACATTTTCACAGCACTTTTCCGCAAAAAGTGTAAAACGAATTTTATACATTTCAAAATTGATATATATTTTTGGAAAGTCGACATGTTTTCCAAAACACTGATGTATAATATGGCTATCGGCACTAATGAAAGTTTCCAAAATGGGGATTCAAATATTACAACACCTTGTAAATTTTGCATATTGAAATTTTCTATGAAAGGTTGTGGACTTAGCTAAGTACAGTTAAAGATTTACTTTCACTGTGCAGACTAAAATTTTAAGCGAATATCTTTTTTCAAAGTTTAGGGACAATTCCGGAAAAGGGGTTTAAGGTAAAACAAACCTCAAAATCTTACATTACTTAATATTCAAATATGTAACGTACTTAAAGAGCATATTTGACTCACCACAATTCATAAAAGAATTAAAACAAAAATAAAATATTTCACTAATTGAATAATAATTCACTTTATTGCCAATCTTCTCGAATAAAATCACTACCCTTTTCGGCAATCATAATTGTGGGTGCATTTGTATTGCCACTGGTGACATAAGGCATAATGGAAGCATCTATAACTCGTACATTTTCTACTCCTTTAAGTTTTAACCTAGAATCCACACAGGCTTTGGGATCGTTTTTAGAGCCCATTTTAACTGTACCCACATGATGATAGCAAGTCGTAGAGAAGTATGTTATATAACATCTCCAATATTTTTCCGATTTAAAAACATATTGATCGCATTCCTCTATCGGTATATGAAGCATTTCAGCTTGTTTTTCTTGAAACCCTTGGGTTTGCTCCAAATTTTCTAAATATTTTATAGCTCTTAAAACAACTTCAACATCTTCTGGGTCAGACATATAACCCGCATTGATAATGGGAGGATCATGAGGACAAGCAGTTTTAAGTTTTATATCTCCTGAGGATTTGGGATGTGCTAAATTAGTAAAGAATAATAAGATATCATGACTTTCAATGACTTCTTTAAGATACAATAAAAATTCTTCTTTTATATTAAAACCATTTAACATTACATCCAAACCTATAGGATCACCTCTTCTAGCTATAAAATGATGGAATTCCATATCGGGATATAAAGAGTTTTTCTTAGGATTTGTATTTACAAAGCCAGTGAAAGAGCCAGAGCCATGTGAGGTTAAAGGTCCCATATTATATATTAAATATTGATATATTCTATCTAAACTTTCCTTGGGATCATGTGTCTTACCCGCCAGTCGCATAAATATCTGAATATTTAAATGATCTTGTAAATTTTCACCAATTGGCAAATTGTGTATAACTGGAATATCAAGAGGTTTGAGCACTGATTCAGGTCCTATTCCTGACAACATTAAAAGTTTTGCTGAGTCAATGGTTCCCGCAGATAAAACAGCTTCTCGCTTAACTTTCACTTGAAGTTTCTTATTTTTTAATTTAAATTCTACAGCTTTGACTGAGCGACCGTTTTCATCAAACTCCAGTTTTGTAACTTGCGCATTTTTTATTACATGTAAATTAGGTCTTTGAGAAACCTTAGCCAAATGTCCTTTACCGGTACTAGCTCTATGACCATTAGCTATGGTGCCCTTAAGATGAGCATAACCAATATAACTGCCTTCACTAAAGTCTTCAACTTGTGGAACTCCCAATTCGCTAGAACCTTTTGAGATCATTGTTGTTATATCCTCATCAAAATGAGGGAACTCATTAATGGTTACATAACCCTGAGGATGAGTTTCATTACCCACAGGACTAACTGATTTCATAAAATAAGGCCAGACATCATCAAAACCCCAGCCAGTATTACCCTCCTCTAACCAACGATCATAGTCAAAACGATTTCCTCTAACATACAGCATAGCATTTATGGAACCCGAACCACCAATAGTTTTTCCACGAGGCCAATGGCACATGTTGTTTTTGTAAGCCTTACAGGAACGTTTATTGGGCTCTACAAGATACGGATATGAATATTCCGAATTTTGTATGTCCGTAAATAATTTGGGAACCTTTTGAAAATTTGATCATAAAATAATGAGGAATAAATCAATTTAAACGCAACCATAAAAACTTACTTCGGATTCTTGAGGGGGATTTTTACCAGCTTCTAGCACCAATATCTTCCAGTCAGGATTTTCACTTAAACGACTAGATATTAACGAACCTGCTGTACCAGCTCCCACCACTACAAAATCATACGTTTCCAAACCCGATTTCAAGGCTGTTTCTGCATAATCTGGTGGCCAGTATTCCGAACGGGAAATATTACATTGTGCTGCAAATATGCTTTGTACCAACAAAGTAACCAATGAATTCATTAAACCCGTACTGGGTATAGAACACTGAGGTGGTAGTATACACTGTGGTGTCGATTGAACTGACAACATCTTTACTGTTTGGCGAACCAAATACAAGTGATCACCGTTAAAGATTTTTATGTGAAAATCACTACTCTTTTTTTAATCCAGTAAGAATCAGATAAGAACTAAGTGTACGCAGTTATTTTTTATTTGCATTCTAGTTTTATTATATATTTTATTTTTAGTGTTTTGTCCTTCCTACATCCTATTCAAAAGTTCGTTACATACCGAAAAAAGATCATCCTATACCGTTAAATAAACTATTGCAATTGGAAGAAAAGTTTTGATAGAAATTGACATCTGGATCGACCAATAATTGATCGTTTAAGTTACACTTCCCAAAATCGCATTACAACTATCTAAATCTAAAAATTCTTAGTATATATTTTCAGTTCAATTTAATGAAATACAAAAAACATATTTTTCAATTATAATAGGTCCATTTGTGCTAGGTTCCATTAGTCCTATGTAAGACCCTCTAACACAAATTGATTCAAAAATCTCACATAAATTTCAACATGAACAGAAATATTCTTAACGAATATAAATGGCAAAATGGAATTTAATAAAACCCGGTCCACATTTCGTAATTCTCCAATAGAGCCCACAACATTTTATAGGGTATTATATAGCCGTTCATGACCTACTATAACTTTATTAGTTGTTTTATATTTTATAAACTGTAAACACATATTTTATTGCTAAACAAATACTTAGCAAGTTCAGAATGGAACACCTCTTCGCACTTTCTCCTCTGAACGAGTATAAAAAACAAATTTTACGCATCGTATTTTGATTTTTAAAATCTATTTTGTTGTTACTCAATTCAAAATTAAGAGCACATTTATTGAATCACGTACTCTTATATTTCTACATAAAATCGATCAATTATTTTCTATATCGCTAATAAGGATTCTTTTTCAAACTATGTGCATTGAAGAAATTTTGGATTTCGCTGAGATTACCATTCACCAGACCGTATAGTTCATCAGCTATATGGCTAGCCAATGCTGCAGTCGTAGAAGTGAGTTGTCAAGTCAATTCCGGACGCTGGGAGTTTCGAAAGGTAGAAATTAAACGGTAGTGGTGATAGCACTTTTCAGAATGAACCTCCTTGTTTTACGCGAAGGAAATATTTGCAGACAGTGCCGAAAGATAAATCGGCTTAAAAGCCGATTTATCTTTCGGTTTCGGTTTCTTTCGGGAATCGGTTTCGAATATTGGTTGATAAATGGTTGAGGAATATGTAGTAAATATTAGCTGGTGAACGGTTGTGGAATCTGTTTCAAATGTTGGCTGATAAACGATTGAGGTATCAGTTTCTAATATTCACTGGATAATGGTTACGAAATCAATTTGAAAATAAGCTGGCGAATGATTGCAGAATTTTGAATAATATTAAGGTATAAAAACTAGGAAGGGGTTAGTAAAATCACACAGTCTACCGAAGTTGACTGGTTTCAAACAGAAGCCGAAGCCGCCTTGCATTAACCTGCTAAAGTGGCTGTGCGTAAACAGTCGAGCGTAGTCCTTGACTGTTTAAAAAAGGCTGCCGAAGACGCTAGTCGAACGAACCCCCTTATGATAAACCCAAATTGCTACGTTAAAACAGACAACCGAGTCCACCGAATTCACTTTATTTATACCGTCCACCAAAGTTGCGATGCAAGGTACTCCTCTGATTGGCAACAGATCGATTCTCGCAAATAATATTAAGAGCGTAGATGTCTTAATTGGAAAAGTCACCAAGACCTTAGTATCACAACTAAAATAATAAAAATGAGTAATACAGATAATTATGAATTGCGAAATGATGCAGAAAGGAAATGTAATTATATTATCAGCGGACATATTATATATATTTTTATTTATTGATTTCTTAAAATTATTTCATCACTTTATTTATAGTTCAGACAGAAAGACTATAACTAGTAATCTATTTTATTCAATTAAAATAAAAATCAATTTAAAAACTCTCTTTGTTTTTCCAATCGCTCTTAATCATATCGGATCCCTTTTTAGCGATCATTATTGTTGGTCCATTTGTATTGGCACTAGTAATAAATGGCATTATTGAAGCATCGGCAACACGTAAATTATCTACACCATTTACTTTTAAATTAGAGTCTACACAGGAAGTGGAATCATTGTTTAGAGCCATTTTAACTGAACCAGCATAATGATATCCAGTTGTAGTGCAATAAGTTATATAACATCTCCAATAATCATCTGACATATAATCATAAAGATCACACTCTTCGAAAGGTATATGAACCAAATGGGCATTTTTTGCTCGAAATGCTGTAGTATTCTGTAAACGCATTAAATACTTGGCACCTCTCACTAAAACTTCCAAGTCTTCCGGATCATCGAGATAATTTATATCTATAATGGGTTCACTTAAATGTGAAGAAGAGGATAATTTTATGCTACCACGTGACTTGGGATGTGAAGTAGTCATTAGCATGCCTATGACATCATATTGATTGATTGCATTTTCCAAATATTCTACCACATAACCACTCATCTGAAAAGCTGTCATAAACATTTTCAAGCCATTATAATCACCTTTACGAAATGTGGCATGATATATACTGACATCAGGATATGGACTATTGCTAGAAGGATCGGTATTTATGAAACCTGTAAGAGAAACGGTACCATGAGATGTTAAGGGTCCTTTCTGGTGTATTAAATATTGATATATATTATCTAACATAACAGTTTTATCAATATCTTTTCCATCCAAAGCCATGAAATATCCTACAGTAACATGATCTTGCAAGTTACGACCAACTGGTAAATTTTGAACAATGGGTATATTTAGAGGCTTAAGCACTTCTGAAGGACCTATACCGGAGCGCATTAAAACTTGAGGTGTACCTAAGGTACCCGCTGATAATATGACTTCCTTTGTAACGTTTACCCTTAACGGGTAAAGGCCTTGTAGCAAAAAGTCCACACTTAAAACTTTTTTACCAAAAACATCAAAATTTAATTTCAAAACTTTTGCGTTTTTAATCACCTGCAAATTGGGTCTACGTGAAACCTTGGCTAAGAAAGATTTTGCCGTGCTTGATCTAAAACCATTTTCTATGGTACCCTTGATTTTAGCATAACCAACATAATTGGGATCAACGAAATCATTTATATGAGGCACACCTAATTCTTCAGCACCATCAATAAGTAACTGCAAAACATCCTCATCAAATGTGGGAAACTCATTTAAAGTTACATAACCCTGGGGATGTGTTTGATTTCCCACAACACGTTCCAGTTCCTCAAAATAGGGCCATACATCCTCATAACCCCAACCTTGATTACCGGCAGCCAGCCAACGATCATATTCAGCACGATTTCCTCGTACATATAGCATGGCATTTAGGGAACCAGTACCGCCAATAAGTTTGCCCCGGCCAGAAGTACAACGACCATCCCAGGCTTTGCAGGATCGTTGATTCGATTCCATTACAGTTGTATGAACATATATCGTATGTTGTAAATAATAAAATAAACTGGGAATCTATAAAAGAAAATTATTTTACTCAAATTGGTCTGTAGTTCTCAAAATAAATAAAAAACTTACCTCAGATTCTTGTGGTGGATCTCCACCTTCTTCCAATAGCAAGACCTTCCAATTGGGATTTTCACTTAATTCACTGGCTACAACAGAGCCCGCCGAACCAGCCCCTACCACCACAAAATCATAAGAATCCAAACCTTTGACTAAAGCTTCGTCTGCATAATCTGGTGGCCATTTAGTAGCTGGAGATATCAAGCACTGACTTCCCAATAATGATTGTATGAGAAGGCTAACAAATGCATTCATGCCTCCGGCACTATTTTGGGTACATATCGCAAGATCTTCAAACATGTTAAGTTGTTGATAGATAAAAATATTTTAATGAAAAAAAATATCCAGAAATGCATTTAAATAAAATATATTTCCCTAAGTTATATCTTATCGGAATAAACTTGTAACGTAAAATAAGGTCGGAAAACCAATAAAATTTAATGATTAAGATGTTTGTATATTAATAATTTACTTTCTTATTTCTATATTTGTACTGGAATAAAAGATAATAATTAAAATAATATTACAAACGTTGGAATAGAACTAATCACATGGTCAAATAGGTTATGTATTTATAACAGTTGGTTTTAATTCGCCGCGTAGAATTAAACATATATTTTCATGTGCTAGATAGAGTCCTTTTCGGAGACGAAAATTATTTTAATAATGCATCCTCTACAACAAAAGTTCTCTAAGTGACTTCCATTGGACCCGGAGTATATTTAAGAAGAGTTTCCGATTTTTTGGTTATAAATAAGAAATAAGAATTAGGAATTAGAGGTAACTAATTTGAAAAAAAATCCGATACATTAGGAAATTTTTTCAACCGACCAGAGATATAACGCGTAATCGATTATCGTGAATATAAATCTGTAACATTTAATCGGTTGGATGGATTTGCAAGAAATGAATTATTATACTTTGGACGCCAAAAGGGCTCCAGAGACAGAGTAATAGGGGTGCACAGTGAGGTACCTCGGACAGATGAAACATTTTATACAGATCAATCAACTCATTGTTATCCGTATGGAGAAGATATATATTCGATATCGATTACTCCATTTGAATAATAAATTATTCAATCATCGATTTTTTAAATTCCTTTCGAGATCTAGGACTGAGGGGAATTTTTGTGCAGAACTAGTTTTAGGTAATTAAATAAATAACTAAAATAATGGACAACTGAAAATAGTGAAATGTCAAGGGACGGTGACTTGTGTTTCTGATGAATTTGTGCAAAATATTCCTTTAATTTCAATCATATTCATTAGGATTAATATTAACGAGAATAAACGGTTTTCAGATTTGCTAACATACTCTTCGGTAGGGATTATATAGACATTTCGGGCTTTAAGACGAATACTTAGGACACAAAAAAATTCGGGAGTTTTGCTTTCAACGAGGCTCCAAGAAAGCGGTAGATTTAAGTTGGGTAAAACTGCCAACAAAACTTCGGACTCAAATTATTTGAGTCCGAAGTTACGAACTTAAAGCCATTGCAATCTTTGAATAGAAACAAAATAAAATTAAGTTCGGCAAACTATGAAATACAATTTTTGACTCAAAGAATTCGGTAGTTTTCAGTTCGGTAATACTAGCTATATTGGACCTTAACATAGCGTATTCGGGATCTTTGTATTCCGTAAAATCGCCACTGAAGAGTACGGGAGCTTTAAGTTCTGTAGACTAATTCGGACTTAAAAGAATTCGGACACTTTAGATATAACTAATTCGAACTTTAAAAATTCGGGAGATTTTTAAGGTGCGCAAATTGCGTGCAGATATTATAATAGATAATTGTCTTCAATATAATGTTGAAGGGTATTTAAGATTCGGCATAGACGAATTTAGCATTCTGACTTGTTTAAATTAAAGTTAATACATTGTTAAAGGTAAATGCACTTTTATTATGATTAAATGCCAGTTAAATCAATTTAATCTTTTTAATAATAAAAACACTCATTCTTAAACACTTCCAGATGGAAAAACCAAAACCGGCACAAATAAATTATATCAAATAAGAAGATATTTATTAAGACATTTCAGATATATATATTTTAATGACTGTCAAAAATTAAATGACATAAAATAAACCAGTTTGTTAAAAAACTGATTCAAAAACTAATCATGACAGTCTTCAAAACATTTAGCAATTCAAATGCTTCGCAACGTATATACGTTTATCCTTCTCGAAAAGTCAAGAAAAAACTTCAGTTGACTTCCAAGTGAATTCATTTAAAACTTTTATTTTCTATAAATTCGAGTTGATTTTTTATAATTTACCTAAATAGTACATACTCTCCAAAATATTGTTTACTTTCAACTCAATTATGACGCCAATCTTCCTTAACTAGATCGGCTGCCTTTTCCGCAATCATAATTGTGGGACCATTTGTATTTCCACTAGGAACATGAGGCATTATTGAAGCATCAATCACACGTAAATTCTGTACACCTTTAACTTTAAGTCTAGGATCAACACAGCTTCGCTTATCATGCTCATCCCCCATTTTAACAGTACCCACATGATGATAACAAGAGGAAGAGAAATATGTGAAGTAACATCTCCAATACTCATCAGATTTAAATTCGAATCGATCACATTCCTTAATGGGTATTTGTAGAATTTCCACCTGTTTCTCGCGAAAAGCTTGAGTCTGTACCAAATTCATAATATATTTCATGGCTTGTAGTAAAACTTCTGCATCTTCTGGATGTGTTAAGTAATTGGCATTTATTATGGGAGGATCTTGTGGAGAAGTAGATTTGAGGGTTAAATCTCCCAAAGATTTGGGATGAGCTAAAACCACAAACATAGCCAAAATATCGTAATTTGCAATATTCTCTCTTAAAAAGGATTTAAATTCTGGTTTTGTTTTGAAACCATTTAAAAATAAATCCAAAGCCAAAAAGTCACCACGTCTTTGTATGAAATGATGCATTTCTATATCCGGATATGGAGAGTTCGAAGTGGGATCTGTATTTATGAAGCCAGTTAAAGAAGCAGTACCATGAGATGTTAAAGGACCTGTTTTATGTATTAGATATTGATATATAGCATCGAGAAGTTGTTTCTGATCTGGCGGATTTGCGGGCAAGCGTAAATATAATTGTATTAACACGTGATCTTGTAGATTTTCTCCTATTGGCAAATTTTTAATTACAGGTATATTTAATGGCTTAAGTTTGTACTCAGGACCCACACCGGATAACATTAATAATTTGGGAGAATCTATGGTACCAGCAGAAACTATGGCCTCACGTTTTACTTCCACTTTGAGTTTATGTTCTTGTCTTAAAATAAACTCTATTGATTTAACCATTTTTCCAGATTTATCAAATTCCAATTTTGTAACTTGAGCATTTTTAATTACTTTCAAATTTGGTCTTTGGGAAACTCTACCCAAATGCCCTTTGCCAGTACTAATTCTAAGGCCATTCTCAATTGTACCCTTTACATGACTGTAACCTATATAGCTACCTTCACCAAACTCCTCTACGCGGGGAATACCCAATTCGCTGGAGCCTTGAAAAATCATGGAGAATATATCTTCATCAAAATGGGGAAATTCATTTAGTGTAACATAACCTTGTGGATGAGTTTTAGTGCCTACTGGAGTAACAGATTTCTGGAAATAAGGCCAAACGTCTTCGAAACCCCAACCAATACTGCCTTCCTTTAACCAGCGATCATAATCAAAGCGATTGCCTCTAACATAAAGCATACCATTAATGCCACCTGTACCGCCAATAAACTTGCCTCGAGGCCAATGACATCTGTTATTCTCAAACGCCTTACAAGAACATTCATTCGGCTCCGTATAATAAGCATATGAGTAGTTTGTATGTTGTATGCCAAAAAAGAAACTGGGAGTCTTTAAAAAAAGAGAGAGAAACAAAATAAGTGTTTCGTCTAAATAACTATATTTCAACATTTACCTCTGACTCTAATGGCGGATCACCACCAGCTTCCAAAACCAAAACATTCCAATTTGGATTTTCACTTAAACGACTTGCTACGACGGAACCCGCCGATCCAGCGCCTATAACCACAAAATCAAAAGTCTCTAAACCATTTCGTAAAGCTGAGTCTGCATAATCCGGTGGCCAATAGTTTTCACTTGTTATGTTACATTGTGCCGTATATATACTTTGTATCAATAAAGTTACCAATGAATTCATAATTCCCACCTGCTGTATGGGACATTGTGCTGCACAAGTTCCCCCTGTAGCAATATCAGCTCTAATATAATTCATCTTAACTCTAAAGTTTATAAATTGTAAATGAACAATAATAATTGTTTTTTGAAACATTTATATTCAATTGTTTTATTAAAAATTTCAGAACTTGTTCTAGTGATCTCATTCGTGTTTTAATTTATGTTAAAACAACATTTTAGATTTTTACTTGAATGTTTTTTTTAGCGAAATTATTCGCTTTCTTTGCGTTATAAAATTTCATTGTATTAAATATCTCTTATATATATTTAAATGTATTCAATTTTTTAAAATGTTCAGAGAGAAAATAATGGAAAAATATTAAAAACTGCTTAAAATACTCTGATTGACTAAGCCGCATCTTAAATACCCTATAATTTTCGTAGCTTTATTTTCTCTTCTATCAAGCACATCTATGTACTTCTTTTTTAACCGTCAACACCATAAGTAATGACATAAAGTTTGTCATTCCGTGTATAACGCCAAGTAGGAATTATTTAAGACACCAAAATGAATATATATTCCTGTATGGACTTAAAATCTGAGTCGATTTAGGCTTAGTCCGTCTGTTGTTGGCATGCTCACATCCACAAAAATTGACAGAGCTCAATGAAATTTTGCCTAATCAGTTCCGTAAAATATCTGAGATAACCAACTAAAGCTGAAAAATTTGTTCAACTATATGACTAAGTGATTTATGCTGAACGCTGTATTGCCTTTAGTAATATTGTTACAGCCTAAACAATTTTTTAATAGAAAACAGGGAAAGGGTAAATTATTGGCTTCTTTGGACTCAACAGCATATTGCTTGCCGTACTAAAAACTCTTCTTCAAAATTCCCTGCATCATCAGCATGTTGCCAAATCGGAAGTTGCAAAAAAGAACATACGTTTGTCATCCATTACACATCAAAAAATTTTTTCGGAAAATTTGACTTTAATTTCCGTGCTCTGATTTTGGCCTCTAAATTTTTAGCATCATTCTTCTCGAGAACTTTTTACATTCCTATCGAGTATGTTTAAAACAGCCTGTATTAGCTTTAATTTTTGTACCAAATAGTCCGAGCGCTGAGCTAAGCAGGTTGCTTTCCTACCGGCTGTGTTGGAAAATTTCTTTAAAATCGCTTTCTTTAGAAGCATAATGTTAAACATTTCTTCTACCTGAACTATTTTGTCCTAAGGCCGAAGTCTATTGTATTACATTTCATCAAGACATCAAAAATTGCGATCTGTAGAGTGTTTATATGGACCGGACGGACAGAAAGACGGACATTATTAAATCGACTTAAAAGTGTTTCTGAGTTTATACCCAATCATGTTCGGTGGTGTAGGGTATAATTTGGATAGGTTTAATGTTATCCCCCTTACAAACGATATGTTTAACATCACATATCTCTGAAATGGTTACAAGAAGTTTTTTTCAATATTTCTAAATTGATCGAGGAGGAGGGAATTAGTGATTCATAATAGCCGAATATTGTTAATTGTTCTCTTTTCACATTTTTTCTCTTGATCCCTCTAATGGAGGCTCTTGAGGGCACCAGAATTCGAAACAGGACTTGTGAAAAAAGATTAACAATATTTTTTTGTTTGAAAATGCAGTGGTTTTTGTAACCGTTCTCTTTCGTTTTCTAGTCTTATTAGGCTCCGACAGCCATGGATTCAAGGAAAACATCCAAATAAATAGTTGCATGAAATAATTAAATAGTTGAGAGAATTACTAACATGACTTGGCATCCAGTCACTATGGTAAACAAGCCCTGAGTGATACAAGAACAATAATGTACCAAGAGAGACACATCATCCAAACTGCCTGGAGCTAAGACCAATGGGCTCCTGCTAAAATAAAACTGAAGGGCACAAATTGTGTCCAAAATTGTGGTAGATTTTAAACGGATGACTACATGTTCGATTAAAATGACATAAAAACCGTTAATGGAAGTGTTTCCGAAAAAGTTACAAAGTTGTGTTACAAGTGATTAAGATTATACACAAATATATTTCTTTTGTAAATTGTAATAAAAGTTAAGTGGTTTCGTTTTTATTAACAAATAGTTATGTTAAGAATTTTTCAATTCTCACTCCTTATATACGTTGAAAAATACAAAACAATTTTTACGTAAAACAAATTTAAATTGCTTCCATCGTATTTATATCACAACCTGCTGAAATTTCATTATCGCATTATTCATTTTAAACAATAATTTTTCTGCGTGTACCATTTATATTGAGGTAGGAGACAAAAAACGTGTGTATGTTTAATTTGGTAATAAATATATTATTTGCAATTTAAGCCTTATTATATGCTGGAAGGTAACCTACTTTATATTACATATTCAGAAAAAGTTTCGAGTCTTTTATGTAAAAATTATTCTAATTATTCAAAATAAGATATAATACAGAATAGTGTTATTATTTCTCCATTGATATCTTTATTGGAATCCCTCAACGTCACAAAATCTGTCAGTAATTGTCATTATGATATATCGAGGTAAATGGTAATTCTTCTGGTATTCCATTGCGAACAATTTCAATGATTATGGCACAATTAACAGTGGAATTGTGCAAGCATCTGTGGACCAAAAAAAGTGTAATTCTGATTCAAAATTCAGCATAGAAATAGTCAAAATTGTCATTTTAATAAATTCATTTAAAATTCATTTCGAATCTTCCTTAATAAGATCTGTAGGCTTTTCCGCAATCATAGTGGAAGTGGAAGCATTTGTATTGCCATTGTGGAAGCATCAACCTCACGTAAATTCATTACACCTTTAACCTTAAATCTAGGGTTGTCATAGACCCATTTTAACTGTAACGACAGGATAATAACAAACAGCAAAAAATTAGTAAAATAACACTGTCAACACTGCTCCAATCTACATTCTTTAATAAGTATATGAAGAATTTAAACTTGTTTTTCACGAAAAAATTTAGTCTGAACCAAATTCATAGGCTGCAATTGAACTTCCATGTTAGTTAGCGTTTATAATGGTTGGATCTTGAAGTATATTTAAGTGATATATTTCCCAATGATTTTGGATGAGCTAATACAATAACGAAGCAGAGTTATGGGATGTTAAAGGTCCATTTTTATGCATTAGATATTGACAGATATTGTTTTTTCTAATCTGGAGGATCTCCTGGTAAACGCAAGTACAGTTGCATCACAACATGATTCATCAAACAACGTTCAAGTTTAAAGGTTTCAGTATATATTATAGTTGACCCACTCCTGATAACATTAGTAATTTCGGTGAATCTTTAAAGCCTGCAAAACTCGACGGATTTGTTTCGAGTAATCAAATAGCAATTTGGTAACTTGAGGTCTTAGGAAAGTTCCACCCAAATGTCTTTTGTAATAGATTTCTCAAAGGCCAAACTTCATCATAACACAAACCAGTATTACACTCTTTCAACCAACGATCAGAATCAAAATTATCTCTTTCTCTCGAGTCTAATGACATCTGTTATTATGAGGATTATTATGTTTAAAGAAAGCAGAATTAGGTTCTGTTTAGTAACTGTATATCAGAAGATAAATTAGGAACTTTTGAAGAAATTAAAATATATTTTCGGTTAGTTTTTCTGATTTAATATCTAAAATATTTTTTAATACCTCAGCTTCTCGTGCGTTATCAGCTCCTGCTTTCAACACCAATACATTCCAATAGGGATTTTCACTTAAACCACTGGCTATAACGGAGTCTACAGAACCAGGACCTATTACCACAAAATCAAATGGCTCCAAACCATTTCTTAACGCTGTGTCTGCTTAATATGGAGACTTGAATATAACACTGAGCTGTTATATACTTTGTACCAATAAAATAACCAATGAATTTATAACTCCCAGACTTTGTAACGAACATTGTGCTGCAAAAGTTCCTCCTGTTGTAATATTAGTAATCATGTAATTTTTCTGATCCTGATTAAATTTGGCTTATAGTTTTCCGCTGATGTCAACTTTCCCAACAAATATTCCCATATTTTTTTAACTTTAAATTCTATTCCGAATGAATTGATATTCCTGAAAACTTTAACGCTTATTTTATGAATCAAATTGTTTTTAATATACAAAATATAAAGTTTTAAATGCGTTTAAAAGCGTGATTAAAAGACCATGAAATATATTAGGAATTTATTAAAAGTTCAAATTATCAAGATTATAATGAATTAAGAATTATTCACATTCAATTATTCCCCCAATCTTCCTTCACAAAATCTGCTGCCTTTTCTGCATTCATAATAGTGGGAGCATTCGTAAAGGTATTCTTCATACCATTAACCTTATGTCTGGGACCTACACAAGCTCTATTATCATGTAAAAATAATTTAAACTTGTTTCTCCCGAAAAGCTTGAGTCTTTTCCAAATTCATTATATAATTCATAGCTAAAAGTATAGTAGTTGGCATTAATAATGGGTGGATCTTGAGGAGTAGTACGTTTAAGTGTTATATTTCCCAATGATTTCGGATGATCATTATATCGAATTGTTTAATATTCTTTTTCAAAAAAATTTCGATATTTAGTTTTCATGTAAAAACCATTTAAAACTGAATTCAAAGCTTTAAAATTGCCACGCTTCTGTGTTAAATGATGTAACTCTATATTCGGATATGGAGAGTTCAATTGTAGATCTGTATTTATGAAACCTGGAGATGTCAAAGAACCTCTTTTATGTATTATATATTGATTGATATTATCAATTATTTGTTTCTGATTTGGAGCATCGCCCCGCAAACGCATATACAGTTGTATTACAATATGATCATGTAAATTTTCTCCTATAGGAAGATTTTTAATTACAGGAATATTTAAGGTTTAAGTTTATAATCAGGACCCACTCCCGCATAACAGTAAGCTTTGGAGAATGCCATAGCGCCTGGCAGAAGCATAACTATGTGTTGTCTTAAATAACTCAACTGATTGACAGTTTGTCGGTTCTGTCAACTTTAAGTTTAATAACATTAGCATTTTTAATAACTTTTAAAACTCTAGCCAAATGTTCTTTGCAAGTACTAAGTCTGAGACCATTTTCAGCAGCTGCCTTTAAATGGCTATAACCGATATAGCTACCTTCTTTAAATTCCTTTGCCCTAGGTACACCCAATTCGATAGATTCTTGAAAAATCATTGAGAATATGTCTTCATCAAAATTAGGAAATTCGTGAGGATGAGTTTCATTGCCCGCTGGTGTAACAGATTTTCCAAAATATGACAAGACCTCATCATAACCCCAACCGATATTACCTTCCTGTAACCAACGATCATAATCAAAACGTTTCCCTCATTTATACCGCCGCTACCACCAATCATTTTACCACGAGGCCAATGACATCTGTTGTTTTTATATGCCTTACAGGATCTGTAGTTAGGTTCTGTAAAGTAACCATATGAGTAGTTGCTATGCTGAACCTCGAATAATAAATTGGGAACCTTTTAAAGATGTACAGCTTATTTTGAATTATTTCTCTTATCAGAGGCAGGTGGATCACCACCTGTTTCCAAAACCAAAATATTCCAACTGGGATTTTCACTTAAACGACTAACTTCAACAGAGCCAACCGACCCAGAACCAAATTTCACCAAACCATTTTCCAAGGCAGTATCTGCATAACCTGAAGGCCAATAGTGTTGGCTAGATATATTACACTGAGCAGTATAAATACTTTGAGCCAACAAAGTAACCAATGAATTCATAACTCCCACACTCTGTAACTGATATTGTGCTGCATAATTTCCCTTTGCTGTAAAATCAGCTCTCGTAAAATTTATATTTACTCTAAACAATATGGAACTTAAATGAAGGCAAGAGCTGTGAGATATTTGAGATATTTAAGTCATAATTCCACCTGAGAAGTGATGTCGACAATTGGTAATGCCCTCATTTCTTTCCAAATCTACAGATCATTAGTTCCTACACAACTTGCCGCACCTGGTACATTTGTACAGTAGATATCGCCATCTCTTAAGGTTTTTCTATTGTAATCTTTCTAGTGACATAAATAAGTTGACGTGATCCAGAACGATTGGCACTTTCTTTCGATTTCAGTTTCTTTACTCCGATATTATTAAAAACACTCATGTTTTGTATATCAATCATTGAACCGTAGCTTTTCTTAGATCATAATAGTGGGAGCATTTGTATTGTCACTAGTTACATAAGGCATTATTAAGACATCAACCACTCGTAAATTCAGGGCTCCATAGACAAAGTTATAGGGCACAAAAACGGGTCAATACTTTCGGATATATCAAGATATTGCAAAATTTAAAATTTTTAAATTTCAATGCAGCCCTAATGGGGTCCAAATTCTCGAAGTAATAATGCCACACGTCTGCTATCGTTATGTTAAATTTTTTGCCAATCGATATAGGTGATCAAAATTACAGAATTACTTCCAAAAAAATATACTCTGCCCCACTTTGGTTTGTTTTAGAAGTATCTATATAAAATCTGTAATTTTGTATGCCTGGTTTGCAGCTTTTTTACCTTTAAACCTAACTAGTTTCACTAAAGATTCACAATTTGAGATCTGAGATGTAAACGATATCTTTACTGTTCTGCTACATTTTTTCTTTTTACCATTAAAATATCCCTTGGCCCCTCTTAGCTCACCCTGTGTTTGATATACTTTACATTAGCTGATGTAATCGATCCATTGTTTTGTTAAACCCTAAAATTAATAGGAATGACTTGAACGTTTTCGGGAACTCAATGAAGATCTTTCGATCTTCAGAACTCTGTGTTGCTTTGACCACTGGTTCTCTGCACTTAAATATTTATAAAGAGAAAGAGAATTCGATTAGATTTCAGGCAATAAAACTCTATTTCTTTCCTTTTATTTTAATTGTACATAATTAAGAAGGTAAATTTTCTAAGGTCCTAATTCGGAAGAAGAATATCATTACGGTAGCCACAGAATGACTCCAAAATACCTGAAAGTAACAGAGTCCGATAGGACAAAGCAAATATTGATTATCGAATATCTAAAGAACTTTATCAGTGAGAGTACTTATTTTTTTCCCTGACAACTTTCTCAAGAAACTGTTTTACTAAATAAAACATAGGTCAGGGGGAGGTGTATCGCCCATATAAATCAAAAAATTGGTTTTGGCAAAACGAAGTCTGCTAACTTTAAATATAAAAGATTTAATTACTTCGGTACTTAAAAACAAATTCTTAAGTAAGTTTCTATGCTATAAGCTAAGCTATATGGTTTCTAGAGTCATGAAAGCTTGGTCTTTCATTGAAACTTAAAATGACAATATATTTATATGATTTAAGAACCGAATGATTCATTAAGCTTTACCTAAAAAAGGGAACTAATTGTTCGATTAATTTCATGTCTTCTCCCATAAATCCACTAAAATATTTCACATTTTAGCTTCACAAAACCAAAAAATTTATGGAAATTACAAACGGAATTACAAGCTTATATATGCCCTTATGACCTTATACTCTTCAAACATAATTTTTAATACCACGAAACAAATTGTGTACTATAAATTAAGTAACTTAAAATATTCTAAAAATAATAGCGTGACTAAAGATAGAACAACAAATTAAAACTATTTTCCTATAAATCATGAGTTAAGAATTTTTAAGAGGTTTAAACTATCATGTTTAGAATGAAGTGAATCTTTATACTAAAATTAAATTGTTAAAACTTATAGTCGATCAAACCCGATTATACAATCCCCAAACAGTGTAAATGGTTGCTACGAAAATCTGTGATACATACCTCGTATAATTTGGTTTTCTTAACTGTGCCTTAAGAGTGAAGAGTACAATTTCATAAAAATCGTTTCATATATTTAGGACTTTTATGAGCTCATATCCCATTCTGGAAGGATAGAAATTAGAAATTGTTACTTTCGTACGCATCTTATTCTACTCTAAAGGCTAACTCTTCAGGTTTACCATATTAAAATTCTAATTGAGATTAAGTTTTATTATATTCACAAAAGAGTTAACCGCTCAAATTCATTTAACGCGCCAATCTTCCTTAATAAGATCTGCTGCTTTTTCTGCAATCATAATGGTTGGAGCATTTGTATTGCCACTGGTAACATATGGCATAATTGAAGCATCCACTACACGTAAATTCTTTATACCTTTAACCTTAAGTCTAGGATCCACACAGGCTTGTTCATCATCACTAGGACCCATTTTAACAGTACCCACTTGATGATAACCAGCGGAACTAAAATATGTGAAATAACATCGCCAATAATCGTCAGATTTAAATTCATACTGATCACATTCCTCAATGGGTATTTGAAGAATTTCAACCTGTTTTTCGCGAAAAGCTTGGGTCTGTTCCAAATTCATAATATATTTCATGGCTTGTAATAAAACCTTCACATCTTTTGGGTGTGTTAGATAATTTGCTTTAATAATGGGTGGATCGTGAGCAGAAGCGGATTTTAGAGATATATCTCCCAATGATTTAGGATGAGCTAATACCACAAATATGGTTAATATATCGAAATTTTCAATATTCTCTTTCAAAAATGGCCTATATTCAGCTCTCAAGTTGAAATTTCTCAAAAGTACATCTAAAGATAACATATCACCACGCCTTTGTATAAAATGATGTATTAATATATTGGGATATGGTGAATTTGAGTTTGGATCTACATTAACGAAACCGGTTAAAGCAGCAGTACCATGGGATGTTAGAGGTCCTTTTCTATGTATCAGATATTGATATATTGTATCGAGTGTTTTATTCTGATATTCAGGATTTTCGGGCAAGCGTAAATGTAGTTGCACTATAACATGATCTTGTAAATTTTCTCCAGTGGGCAGATTTTTAATTACCGGAATATTTAAAGGTTTAAGTTTGTAGCCGGGTCCTACTCCTGATAGTAGTAATAATTTGGGAGAATCTACTGTGCCAGCTGATACAATGGCCTCACGTTTTACGTTCACTTTAAGTTTATGTTTTTGTTGGACAATAAATTTAACTGATTTCACTGTTCGGCCACTGTCGTCAAATTCCAATTTAGTAACTTGAGCATTTTTAATGACCTTTAAATTTGGTCTTTGAGATACTCTACCCAAAAATCCTTTGCCAGTGCTTACTCGATGACCATTTTCAATGGTCCCCTTCATATGACTGTAGCCAATGAAACTACCATCAGCAATTTCCTCAACTTTTGGTACGCCCAATTCACCCGAACCTTGGAAAATCAAAGAAAATATATCGTCATCATATTTTGGGAAGTCATTTAGTGCGACATAACCTTGGGGATGAGTTTCATTGCCAACCGGTGTGGTAGCTTTCTGAAAATATGGCATAACCTCATCGTAACCCCAGCCCATATTACCTTCCCACATCCAACGATCGTAGTCAAAACGATTACCTTTTACAAAAAGCATGCCATTCATGCCACCTGTACCGCCAATCATTTTCCCTCGTGGCCAATGACAACTGTTACCTACGAACGCTCTGCAAGAGCTATAATTAGGTTCAGTGAAATAACTATAAGTATAATTCGTATGCATTACGCTGAAAAAGAGACTGGGAACCTAGACCAAAAAGGGGAAATATAGTTTTTAATTTGCTTTTATAACAAAACTATTATTTGTTTATTACCTCCGATTCAAGTGGGGGATTATCACCTGCCTCTAAAACCAGTACCTTCCAATTGGGATTTTCACTTAAACGACTGGCTACGACAGAACCAGCCGACCCAGCTCCTACTACCACAAAATCAAAAGACTCCAAATCATTTTTCAAAGCATAATCGGCATAATCTGGTGGCCAATAGTTTTCACTTGAAATATTGCACTGAGCCGTGTATATGCTCTGAACCAATAAAGTAACCAATGAATTCATAACTCCCACACTCTGTATGGGACATTGTGCTGCACAAGTTCCCCCTGGTGAAATATTTGCTCTCATGTAATCCATCTTAAGTCCGAAGTATAAAATTTATTAATGACTCCCAGCCGCTGTGTTTTAAATATTATATACACTTTAAGTTATTTCAGCTGGTGTGAAATTTTCGGATCTTGTTCCGGTTTTAATACAATTTTAGACAATGGCGGTTATTATTTTATTTGGGACAATTGTTATTATTAACATTTCACTTCTGTTGATAAAAAAATTAATTGTTTAAAAGAACAATGAAAATGTGTGGACTGAAGGAAAATATATACAGTGTACAGCAGGTAGTTTCATTTGAGTAGACAGTTTTAAGCATTTTAAGTGAAAAGTTTTTTTATAATAAAATTAAAAAATATATGAATGTGTTCAAAATATAATATTTTTTGATCGGACGGACGTACTTAAGTATGGGAAAAAAACGCCCAGAGAACACTCAGTACCACATGGAGGTGGTAGTATAATGGTATGGTGATGTATGTATGAATTTAAATTAAGATAAAGTTTGGGATCCATACATGTTCGTTCATCATCCCTTAGACCCATTTTAACAGTACCCACTTGATGATAACCAGCAGGAGAAAAATATGTGAAATAACATCGTCAATACTCGTCAAATTCGTACTGATCACATGCCTTAATGGGTGTTTGAAGAATTTCAACGTGTTTTGCTCAAAAAGTTTCAGACTGTTCCAAATTTATAATATACTAGCAGACACGGTCAACTTCGTTTTGGAAAAAAATTTTTGTTTTATATGGGCCATACCGCCCTTATTTTATCTGTCCTATGTTTTATCCAGTAAAATAGTTCCTTGAGGAAATTGTTGGTACTAAATTTGAGAACTCTCACTGTTAAAGTTCTTTAGATATTTGATAAACAATATTTGCTTGAATAGGGGATATATCTCTCTCCCCCTTTCTATTCGTCCCACGTTTGGTCCATTCAAACAGTTACTTGTGGAAGAGGTCAATTAGCTCGGGCTACAATTTCCAAATTTGAATATTATATAATTTGTTTAAAATCGACAATTAAAATATACGAACTGATTTAGATTTATTTTTAAATATTTAATAATTCAAAAAATCGTGCAAACCTTCACCGAAAAGACTTAAGTCTACAAAATATTCATTTTAATTTTTATCCTTCTCTCCAGTCCTCTTTAATTAGATCGGATCCCTTCTCGGCAATCATAATAGTTGGAGCATTTGTATTACCACTGGTAACATGGGGCATAATAGAGGCATCTATAACACGTAAATTATTTAAACCTTTAACCTTTAGTCTAGGATCCACACAAGTCTTATCGTCATCTAAAGGACCCATTTTAACGGTGCTGGATTGATGATAACAAGTTGTGGAGAAATACATAAAATAACATCTCCAATATTGTTCCGATTTAAATTCATAATGATCACATTCCTCTATCGGAATATGCAGGATATCCACCTCCTTGTCACGATAAGCTTGGGTGTCCAATAGTTTCATAACATATTTCATAGCCCTTAAAAGAACTTCAATGTCCTCAGCATCTGCAAAATAATTTGCATTTATAATGGGTGGATCGTGAGGTGAAGAAGATTTAAGAGTTATATCTCCCACCGATTTAGGATGGGCTAATATCACAAACATGGTTAATAAATCGTAATTCTCTATACTCTCTAAAAAGATAGGACGATATTCATCTTTTATTTTGAAACCATTTAAAAGTATATTCATGCCCAAAGTATCACCACGCCGGGTAATGAAATTATGTAATTGTATATCCGGATAAGACGAATTATTGGCAGGATCTGTATTTATAAATCCAGTAATACAAGTAGTGCCATGAGTAGTCAAAGGACCTGTTTTGTGTATTAAATATTGATATATGTTATCGAGAATTTGTTTCTGCTGTGTGGGATGGGCGGGTAAGCGCAGATATAGCTGTATAATAACATGATCTTCTAGATTTTCCCCTACAGGAAGATTTTTGATTACTGGAATATTTAAGGACTTCAACATTTTCTCTGGTCCCACACCCGATAACATAAGTAATTTTGGGGAATCTATGGCACCAGCCGATACTATAACTTCACGTTTTACTCCACTTTAAGTTGATGTTGATCTCGCACAAGAAAATCTACGGCAGTCACAGTTTGACCCGTATGATCGAATTCTAATTTGGTGGCTGTGGCATGTTTGATAACCTTTAAATTTGGTCTTTTTGAAACTCTGCCCAAATGTCCTTTTCCTGTACTAACTCTAAGACCATTGTCTATGGTGCCTTTCAAAAAAGTATAACCTATGTAACTACCATCCACAAAATCCTTAACTCTGGGCACACCCAATTCACTGGATCCTTTAAAAACCATAGTAAATATATCGTTGTCATAGTGGGGAAACTCATTAAGAGGTATATAGCCATGGGGATGAGTTTCATTACCGGTTGGTGTAGTAGCTTTATGGAAATAGGGAAAAACCTCATCATAACCCCAACCAGTATTACCCTCCTCTAACCAACCATCGTAATCAAAACGATTACCTTTAACAAACACCATGCCATTAATACCACCAGAACCTCCTATTATTTTTCCTCTAGGCAAATGGCATCGGTTATCATTGTAGGCCTTACAATAGGTGTCACTTGGTTCGCTGTAATAGCTAAAGGTATATTTAGAATTTTGTATGCCAAAAAAGAAAGTGGGGATCTAGAAATTAAAAAAGCAACAACAATTATATTTTTCTTAATAAACTTGTGGTTTTCTTTTCGTACCTCCGATTCTTGTGGGGGATCCCCTCCCGCCTCTAGCACCAAAATATTCCAATTAGGGTTCTCACTCAAACGACTGGCCACCACCGAACCTGCAGATCCTGCTCCCACTACCACAAAATCAAAAGCCTCTAGTCCATTTTTCAATGCTGTCTCTGCATAATCTGGTGGGAAATAATCCGTACTCGATATATCGCATTGAGCCTTAAACATACTTTCCACCAGTAAAGTGACCAATGTATTCATTACTCCCACACTCTTGATAGGGCATTGTGCTGTGTATGTGCCACCAGTATCAAGGCAATTCATCCTTTCTCAAAACGTTGCAAATATCAAATGACGATTGTTAATTGAAATCCAAAACTTTTGATTTTATATTTGTATTAGAGATTAAGAGGTTATAGACGTCTAACTCATGCGATAAGATAATTATAGATTTAATTGTATTTCTTCAAATGTCATTTAATTGAAATCTTTTGTCCCAAAAGATTGCATTTTTTTATTTGCATTCTTTTCAATTTTATTGTATTAATTTTCAATAAAAATTTTAGAATTACAGTGTCTATGAAAATTTGCAAGCTTGTGTTATGATTGTTAAACTTGTTTCATATATTAAAGATATTTTTAAAAAAAATTTGATATAATAGTTTTATAAGTTTGAACTTATTTTTCGGGAAGGGGCGTTACGTGGGTGCTATAACAAAATATGGACCAATATTGGTCAGATTATTAACATATATTCAAGACAGTTGAAAAAATAATTGGGCCGATTTTCAACAGAATTTTAAAAGATCAAAAAAGGGGTCTTATATGGGCGCTATAGCAAAATATATATCCAAATTAATAATTTATACTAAATACAGTTAGAAAACTGATTGTGTCGAATTTTAATATGATCGATCTTTATTTATTTATTTTATAATGACCCCAGCATAATTTTGTTTCTTTGGGTTTATTATTGTGTCAAAATATTTGAAAAATTTCAGTAAATTATCTTAAACATTTTTACCCACATCAGACACAGATATGGGGTATATCAAAATTTCACATATTTTCGCCAATAACTCTTTTTCAATTGATCCATTTTTGATGTTTTGATCATAATGAACTTATTACTGTATTTTATAGTTATATTTTCATTTGAATCCATTTATGTTTTGTTAAAAAAATTGAAAATTTCCGGAATTTCGTGATTGTCTCAGATATCGGCCTATAACTTTTTGCTAATAATGAATTCGGACAATTATTCTAGGCAAAGGAATGTTTCCAACATACAGACGGACATAGCTCAAACAACTCAGATTTTGATTTGATGCAAGAATATATACTTTATGGGGTCTAAGAAAATTTGTTCTTGGTGTTACATACGAAATGAAAAAGTTAATATACCCTCATCACAACTTGTTGTGGTGGAGGAGGGTATAAAAATATAGAACATACTCTATGGTACAGAACATGGAAAGCCACACAGTGGTTTAAAATTTCAAAATCTTACCTTGGAACCAATTAATATATTTATCCCAAATTATGTAAAGGAGAATAACAATACCTAATTTAATTTTCAAAAAGTTACTGCACAGAGATCCGTCCCATAACGCTTCTTTGGAAGTAATTCTTGAACTTTAAAGTTATAAATATTTCTTAACAAATTACAAGTTTGAGTGCAGCCAGAGGTCTTGGAGATTTTATCTTTGTCAAATATGTCAGTTATTTTGTCAAACAAGTAAATATATCGCTAATCTGAAAAATTGTCTACTAAAATTATTTAATATTTTCAACAAACTCTAACTTGGTCCTACAACCAATAGGCCTAACATTCAAAGGCCTACCGTCACACTATCTCCAATGTTATTTAATAGTACCGGGAGAAATTGTCCCTTGATAGAAAACCTGGTTTAAGTAAAAATAATGGTTCACATGATGCTTTCAAAAAAATTGAAAACATTTTCAAAAGAGCTTCCAATACATCCAGTAGGAAAGCAGTCCGGTTTACTCAGTGCTTGGAATATTTGATTCGAAAAGTTATGAAGTTTTGCTACGTATGTTTTAGGAGATTTTTCATAAAGTATATATAACATTTGGTATATATTGCTGATGATCGAAAAGTAGTCAAAAATTTCCAAAAAGTTCTTGGTATGGCAAGCTATATGCAGTTGCGGCAAAAGAAGCCAATCATTCGTTAAAACGGATTCCATACATGAAGGAATGTAAACAAGAAAAGCTGCTTCCATTCATAAGACTTCATAATGTGTCTACTTATTTTCAACTAAATGGCATCCTTTCGCTAAGGTAAATAAGACCTTAAAGGATACAAAAACAATAATGTGGTATTTGTACCAAGAGAGGCAAACCCACCAAAATGCCCGGAACTAAGGCCAGTGGTGAGATTTTGAAAGAAAATTGCAGAGCACAAGAAAGGTGTCCACAAGTGTGGTAGATTTTAAATAAAGATGAACTACCTGTTCGAGCAAACTGACTGAAAGCACTATAGTTTCCAAAAAAGGTTTAAAATTTCACTACTAATAATAATAATAATAAAAATAAAATAATAATAATAATAATAATAATAATAATAATAATAATAATAATAATAATAAATTCAATAAAAAATAAAACTGTATGTTAAGTGATATTGTTTTTATTAACATGTATCTATGTTAGGAATTTTTCAATTTCACTCCTTATGAGGACTATCTGTACACAAAATTTCTTTTGTCTTTATTCATTAGTGAATTTTTGGCGAATTTTTATACCAGAGGAGGCCAAATTTAAAGGGTCATCGATAATGAACCTGACCAAATACTTGTCTGTATTACTCCGAGAATAGTCTGTAATGATTTCAAAATTACAGCAGTTTATTCCAAAGAATCGAAGTGTGACACCGCAATATTTTCATCATTTAGATTTTATCGGAACCTAAACTTTATAAAAATGGCACCTCAGCTTTTTTAAATCAAAACTCATGAACATATTACGCAATACCTTAACGGGTTAATAATCTTATTTAATCATCTTACAAACGAGTCACTAAATGTTTATTTCATTGCATTTTAAACAAATCTTCAGTCGTCAAAAAGCAGTTTAATTAATGTTCAAAATTATTTCCTTAAATGGATCTGAACAGTGTTAGTTTTTTTTTTTTTTGGCAAAATCGTGTTTTCGATTATGTTGTTTTTATATAAATTTAAAAAAATTATTTTTAAAATTAAATGCATTTACTTAGACAGTTTTAATTATGTATTAAAAAAAATACGCTTAAATTTATTTCAAATATGATTTTTTATCTTAATTAAACTACAAAAACATTACTAATAAATATGATTTAATCCTAATCAATGCTTTGACATAATACATACTAATACTAATAGATATATAAAAAACATATACTTAAACAATTATTAATATTTACATACACAATTACTTATACAAACATATATAATATTTTATTGGCTCGAAAAGTTTCCATTTAGATTTGAACGTCTACGTCTTAAACCGCTGTTTTGATTTATACGCATAGTTCGTGCTGGTAACGGTATTTGTGGTATTGCAGCAGCATTAATTAGATCATTGCGTTGCATACCCAAGGCAGCTTCAATATATTCTGTAATAAAATATGGAAAATAGGCTCAATGATCTCATAACACTCTTAGCTATTCTGAATGTAATTTAATATCTTCTTAGAATTCAACTTTCAACTAAAACGGTTTATACATATGAAATCTTTTATTCGTTATCACATACAATTAATATAAATATATATATAAAATATAACATTGTTAAAGCAATTTTCGGTATAATCTTTCTAAAGATGATCTTTATTCCGGAAAATTTTTATCATCTATAAAATTTTTTACAGAATTTCTCACAAAGTTCTATTTAAACCAAATATGATTAATATATACATTATAAAGTTCTGGACCTAAAGTCCTATATCGAAAATTATATATGGGAAGTTATTGGCCGATTGCTATAAAACTTGATTAAACAACTTAAGATTGTTAGAAAAATCTTTTCTATCAAATTTCAGCAAGACACACAAGTTTTTAAGTTAATTATGATTTAAAACTTCATATAGGGACTAGATCCAAATGTGTTCCGATAATCAACAAATTTCAGACAGACCTATCATAAATGAATTGTGTAAAATTTTTTATGGATATATAAATGCAATTTCGATGACAATTTGTATTGTGGTTAGGCGAAATCTTGGATCGATTACAACAAATATCAGTCAGATTCGTCTTTTAACCTAACTAATGCTATCAATAAACAATTCAGGTCAGGTTTTCAGGTAATTTGCCTCGCCATGGGCTATCCACTGACTTTAATTTCCATCGACTCAGATTGCTTTTGCAGGAATAGCAATGCATATTGCCATCCATATGCTATCAGAAGAACACGGCATTATTAACTTGTAAACAATATTTTATTATTGACCCTACTTTAAATACCAAATCATATTGGTACTATTTGCCAATTTCATGGGAATTTGAAGTCTGCCGCAGCGTTCTTGATATTAAAAATGAAATGGAAATAAAATTGTACATAAAGATTATTAAGATTTAGGCAAGTTTAAGTTTTAAGTTTGGAACTTTGTGAACCTAACAAACTTCTTGATGAAAGAATTTTTTATACCCCGATATCGGTTGGAGTTATATAGCAAAAAAACATGAAAAACGTTGACCAAAAAAAATATTTCAAAATTCAATGATATTTTTGAAAGTAAATGATGTATAAATAATTATCTATATCTATCTTCAAATACAAAATAAGGATTAAAACATTACAACTCCTATTAAAAATTACTTAGCTAAGTCAACAACCATATATCTGTGTATTATAAACAAAGTTGGACACCTGAGATGAAATTGTTCCCCTACAGATACTTCTGAATCAATTAAATATTCTTGAGATAATTTTTTTGGCGAAACTAACACAAAAGTCACAAATTTCCCGCAGAGTAACTATCTGATTGAAAATGTAATCATTTTCAACCAGAGTCTAAATGTTTATGTTTCAAAATAGGTTTCATAAAATCGGATCAGAAACCACAGAAGTTGGTTAACCATCTGAACATGCCTCTTTATATTATATTCAAAATGCAAAAATGGTAGAGCAGTGAAGCAGAACCAGTCAGGAAAAAGGGCATTGAAATTTTTAACCGAATTAGTTCATTAGTTTGTATAGAATTGATCCGTTTCTGCCCGTTACAAACATCTGCACAAACACAAAATACCCCTACCACCAATGGTGGTGTAGGGTTTAATAAGGAAATCAATATACAAATATAACAAAAATCGTATATCATTTAAGGCCCCAAAAGAACTAAACCGATATAACAAATCTTCAATTCACATATATTTCCCCCGCTTTTCACAAAAATAGGCTGATGCAACACTGTTCATTTATTCTCCAATTAACTCACCATTATCGGGCGTTTGTACTTCCGCTTGAAATTCCGCTTGTCTCGAACGTATATTATGATCTAATTTTTGTATAGCATCTTCTAAATGATCTTTTAAAGTTTCCAATTGTTGCTTCAATTGTTTTGTTTGAAAAATATCACTGGGAGTAATCGCTTCCGTAGCACTTTTAAACTGCTCAGTGGTAACAACACTAATAAGGCGTAAGTTAATAACAAATTTTTATGTAACATTTTAAAATATTTTAGTTTTAAAGAAATGAAAAAATGATGTTTTCACTTGGAGTTATCGTTATTAACTGAATGTTGTAAATAAAAACTTTTGGCGTTTTCTTAATAAACTAAAAAAAAATTTTTGAAAAAAAAAAAAAAAATCAGTGGTGACAGACAGACGGACAAACACCTGCTTATGTTATTGTTTTTGATTTTCAAATGAAGAATTTTTCATTTGTTGTTGATTTAAAACATATGACACAGTGGGACAGAAAGGAAAAAATGAGGAAAAAGTCTCAGCAGTGGATTTTTACTAATCTAATTTTGCGATGAAGCGTTCTAGTCCGATCAAAACAAATAGTTGATATGAGGAACAAGTTCTGGGCTTTATAGCAGGTGAACCTAAATTTCAACAGTTTTCGAAATATTATTTGTCATCATGGCAAATTATAACCTCGTGTTTGGTTTAATATTCTGGACGTTTTTCTTTGATTGTTCACTTCAAATGGATCAAATATTTTTGTTTTAGATTCCCGGAGATAATCCGATCGAAAAAGTAGTAGATTTAAGGGGGAAAACTCTTTCATCCAACCACAGTATAAACTTAGCGACAGTATAAACTTTGCGATATTCCGCTTTGGCTACTGGTTATTCCATATAAGTTCTTTTGATGTCTCTGAGCTTCAATTCTTATGAGATCTCAATTCTTGGTGAGCTAAAACGTATTTGTTAGCAATACGTGCCTGAACTTTAATGTAGTGGAATATTATGATCTAAAGTCTGGTCCAATATTCCAGCAGTTTTTAGTTGATTAATCTCCTAAAATTAATATTGTGCCTTCGGTAAAGATCCTTAAACGTCTTAACTGATTTCCATAACTAGAATATGAAACACAATCTTCTGATTGAACCGAATGGGTTGGATGTTCAGCTCCGGCGTCTAGTTATTCTTAATTACTCTTTTTGTAGTTTTCTAGCAAATTTCCGAAGAGAACAATCGCTTCTTAATGATTTTTAGGTTCAATGAATATGGTATCCCATTTCCCCTTTTTGAATGACTCCGAATTATAATAAAATTACTTTTAGCATTTGACAACAATTTTTAGAAGCCTCGTAGCTCAGCTCCAATGCAGAGTGCATACTCCAAATTGTGATAATATCAGAAGTTTAAAAATTTTTTTACCCCACTGTGCCTTACTATATAGAGCTTTTGTGTGTGAGTTTTAAATAAAGTTTATTCATTACGTGCCCGCTTAAGTGTCTCCAATTGAAAAGCAGCTAAATGGCAAACAAAATATTGATTCTTTGCCTCAAATTGGTGGCTCTGGAAACAGGTAAAACTTGTAAATAATAATAACTTTTTTCGTGGCAACGCAGATTTATTTTTAAAATCGTGAATTTTATTAAACTGTAAAAATATTTAATTTTTTTCTTCTCCCTCTACATAACAAAATGTGTTCGTAAATACATTGAGAGTTATGTAAGATTTTTGTGTTTGCTTTAAAGCAGAGTATGGAAAAATTCGGAGCAAAATCTCTATTTTCAAATGATCTTTATTTTTACTCTTCTTTGAGAAGATTAAAAAATTAAACTCTTTTTTATTAAAATTTTGCTCTTCTTTTAACCAAATTAAAAAATGATAATTATTTTTTACTCTTCAAAATTGCGAAGTGGTTGAATATTACACAAGCACACAAAAATTTTTTTTGCCGCAATAAAATTTACTGTTGTTGTTTTATACTAAAAAATGCAATAACAAAAAATAAACAAAAATTCATACAAGAAAATAAACTTAATATAAGAGTACGTTTGTATATTTATACAAAAATTGCACACACAAACATTCCTTTTTCAGCTTAAAAAAACATTTTTCATTTAAAAATTCTTTTTTCGATTTTGCTCTTTTTGATTTTTAATTTTTTTGATTTTTATCATTTTTTTTAGAATTCAACCCTTTTTCAAGCAGCGAAAAAAATAAAACACTTTTTTAAAAATTAAAATTAAACTCTTTGAAAGATCCGATCGTTTGAAGAATAAAAAAGGAGTCAAAAACCGTATTTTACTTTGAAGTAACATTTTTTTTAAATTTAATTAGTATGTGATTGATACACATACATACACACATATAAAGATTAACAGTGCTTTTAATTCATCATCACATATATGAAAAGTGAATTTTAATTCAGGTGTTTACAAAAAGATTTAAAAAGTTTTAATTTATTTTTATTTAATTATCCTTTAAATATTTGATAATTAATGTAAAAAAGCAAGATTTGTCAACGTGATTTTCAGCATGTTTGCAAAAAATCCATATAATTACAGAAATCAAGTTAAAAAAAAAGTTTGTTACAAATCAATCCGAAAGTCATTTATCCACATTAAATTATATTTTAAATAATAATTTTATTACATAAGAATTTAAGAAAATTCCAAAAATTTCAGTTTTCGAGACCTGTAGCTCTCCCTTATATTCGTGGCCAACCAAACGTATTGCATTACAAAACTTTCCGCCACAATTACTTAAGTCTAAGTTCCGTCCTTCAGTTTAGTAAAATTTGTAGTTTTAATATCGCTTATGGTTATTTTAAATTCTAAGTCAATGTAACTACTAATTTAGTAAAAAAATACAGACAAATATTTGGTCAACTTTGATATCAAGTTGCGGAAACTTATTGTTTACAACAGTGAAGCTTTAGAAGTTCAGTAAAACGTCTGTTGCATAAAATAGTTGCAAACAACCAACTTACGATAAGTAATTGATTTTACAAAAAAAAATATAACAGTTAACTCTGATCTAGTCCATTGTTAGTACACTCTACTGCACTGTCTCGACATTCAAATCATCTAAGATCCTACAGTCTGTATATATGGAAGTGTGCAAGTTATAGTAGTGGCTTTAGAAGTGTACGTTATGGGTTAGAAAGCCAAACTTCCTATTCAAGAAGTGGAACAGAATCGATTTTTTGTAAATAAATCTATAACTTTTGAGCGGCTGCATGGATTTTCCCGAAATTTGACCTAATAAAAGTGGAGAAGTGTAACATTATATCCTCGAGTCTGGTTGAATATTCCAGACCTTTTAGCTGATTGATCTCCTAAAATTAATCAAGTGCCTTCGGTTAAGACTCTATGTAAAGCTCTCTGAACTGATTTCAACAACTAGAGGTTTGCCGTTTTCAAAAACTCATTATTCAAACGGTCCTTTTGATCCATAAAATACAAATCATTAACTTTACGTTCAGTTTATCAGGATGTATAATGTATTCACTTTTATGATTATGAACACCATTAATGCCATAACTTTCAGTTCATTTGTCCTAAAGGCAGTATAGAAGTAAAGTTAAGAGTCAAAAATTAAATAGAGAAGCAGAAAAGAATAGGTCACGTTAAATTAGAGTCGAGTTTAAGAGGGAGAGGGGAAAATTTTATTTTTTTGCCAATTTGTCCAGCCTTCACATCACATAAACTGCGAAGAAATTTATTGAGCAATTAGAGAAGATGAGGAATAGTTTCCTCCTCCTCATCCCAGCAGCTCAAAGATGGGCAAGATGTATGTAATACGAAGCGACAGTTTACAGATACTACAGGAACTGTATACTACAAAAGTGTTCTCGAGATATTGTGTAAGAATTATGACCTGTCCTCATCCAATCTGTCCCATATAATTCTGATAATTAAATACATCATTAGTGTTGCGCTAGGGTTCATGTATTACAAACGATTAGTGGTAAACCACACATATACGATCAGTGTCCTCATCACTAAGGTTAGTACTCATTTTCTCCAGGACATCAGCCACCTGGTTAGTCCCATGTACTTGCAACCAACCCAGTTGAATGTTTGAAAGCTCATGTCATATTTGGCATTCCCGGACAAGATCCAATGTTGTGTAGACACCTAAAATATACCGAATTTCAGCCCTGCTGTCGGTAAAAATCATAATTTCTCGTCCATACCTCAGTCACATAGTCGCTCTATAAATTGCAGCAATCTCACCCGGATGTTTGAAAACATTGATAATTTCTTTGTATCCATTTTTCAATCCATTAGTGTAACTGCCCTGTGCACCCCTTGAAAACCAGTTAACGTCTCTCCCATGTGGTGAGTAAATGCCTTATGTAGAATCAGGAAATACTTACATGACCATTCGTCCTATATCTCAAGTTTTCCGTGGATCGAACAAATAGTTCGAGTCGATGTAGACCTAAGTACAGCTAAAATTTTGCTCCCTTAGACCATAATAATTCTGGACTATGCAGCATATATTTTAAAAGTTCAGCTGCGTTTTAGCGCTTTATTTTAATCGCTAGAATTTGTTAACCATAATATTATTGGATATGGCCGTTAGAAGATTTTTCAAATCCAAATTGTATAACATCCTCTATTCACTTGCTCCGATTAAAGCAAATTTTTAAGCATATAATGTAAAAGTGTTCCTCCTAACTTCACCAACATTAAACCTGTTTCTTCCCGTACCAGCGTTTGTCTACCTATGTTCAAGATCTATTTAAGTCTGTAAAGTAGTGCAGTCGCCGGGGTCTGTCAGATCATACTTTTTGGAATATTTATTATATCCGTCAATTCGAATGAAGGAATCTCTTAAAATATGGCGAAGAAAATGACCAACCGGCAAACACCTCTTTAAGGTTCCTAAACTGCATGGGCTTTGAGAGTTATGTTATGAACAGTTCAAAGGTAAAATATTAAAAAAAAGGTTTGAAATGGTGAAAATTTTTTGATTTAGAACTAATCAAAGGTTTCACTTTTATAACATTAATTCTGTTAATGTAACCCAACAATGTATAAATCGATGATATTTGAATAACTTAATGTCTATAATGTAACCAATCTTCCTTAATTAAATCGGCTGCTTTCTCTGCAATCATCATAGTGGGTGCATTTGTGTTGCCCGTTATTATGGTGGGCATAATACTGGCATCAATTACTCTTAAACCTCTTATGCCATAAACTCTAAGGCGGGGATCTACAACTGCATAATGATCACTATATGGACCCATTTTACAAGTACCCACTGGATGATAAATTGTCTGAGAATAATAACGTGCCACACACTCCCAAAAGGCATCACTTAAATATTCCACATGAGGGCAATTACGCCAAACGTAAATGTTCAAAGTTGCATTTATACGTTTTAAAATGGAAGCTTGACTAAATTGATGGGCAAATTTTAAAGCATCCACCTGCAAATTGAAATTGTGATAATTTTATTTGAAATCTATTTTAAAAACTCGGAATTTTTTACCATTATAGCCATATCCATGGGATTGTCATAATAATTGGGAAAAATTTTAGGATATTCCTTGTTGAATTTTGATATAATCTCTAGCCAACCACGACTTTTAGGTCGCATTAATAAAGGTGTTATAACAAAGCTATCTTGATATAATATGGGCTCAAAAGATTGGGCATAATTGTTCATGGATATAGCAGCACCACGTCTGCCTATAAGGCCACCATCTGCACCATAGCCATAACTACCCAAAAAGAATTGCACATCGGGCCAATCTTTAGTAGGATCTTGATATTTACTATTCCAAAAACCCATAACCTCAGCTATAGGTACAGCATAGAAAAACCCGGTACCATCATTTATAAATGAATCAACCGCACCCTCGTTTAACATTTCCGGTACGATAAATGATAAACGATGACCAGTTATCCGATTATTTATGGTATATAAAGCTCCCGTGCTAGAAATATGATCTTGAAGATTACCACCTACACCGGGCAGATCCTGAATAACTTCTATATCATGTTTATGTAGTTGTTTGTGGGGTCCTACACCTGATACCATTAACAATTGTGGACTGGCTACAGCACCAGCTGATAAGATAATTTCACGTGTTGCTCTAACTTTATATTTAGCACCCAACCATTCGAATTTTACACCTCTAGCAAGTTTGATTTCAGGATCAATAATTATTTTTTCTACAAAAGCTTTAAGTAGAACATCCAAATTGGGTCTCCTCCAAGCGGGTCTCATATAGGCTTTATTAGCACTACAACGTAGACCATTTCTTAGAGTAGCATGTGGTGATGCAAATCCAGTTTGTGAGCGACCATTGAAATCTTTATAGGGGTTAAGCTGTAAGAGATAAAAAATTGTATTTTTAAATACTGAAGAAATTTTCCAAAATTATAATAAATGGATATTGATCGGTGTATAACTCAGTTTGGAGTTTTTATATAGATCTAATAAAGGCACTAAAATACAACAAAATAAGAAATTGATATACCGATATCCAGGAAAGTCAAACATGGATATGTCGAGTATTATAATGTTTAACCATATTCGTAGCTTGATAACGAAAGTACGGAAACACACCCATTTTAAGCTGTACTAATCGACTCAAAATCATTTTAACAATATCGGCCCGTTCCGCTGAATACATCAATGAACTTTTTTGAATGTGGAAACGTTCATAATTTATTTAGCTCATATATAGAGCCAATTTCTAGTAATTAAATTTTAAGATTTTTAAAAGCAGACACCATTGCTCTTAATTCAACGAGCATGGGTCCACATTTCTCCATAACTCTTTTATTAGGTCCAAAAACCGGTATTCCCACATAAATGTTTCTATCACAAATAGGTTTTTTGAGGAATACGACATAACATCCCATTTACGAGGAATGTAGAAGTATAGTTTTATATCTCTTACACAATCACACAATGATGGTTTAATCGGCCTTGACCGATCACAATTTTCGTACTTTTTCATTTTCAACTTTTTCTAACGTCTTTTAAAATTTGAGTTTATTTAATTTTTATTTTATTGTTTTACAATTATACACCAAGTTCACCACCTTGCACTCACCATATTCATCTCTTGGGCCGCCAATAAAAATATATCCAATAATGGTGATGGAAAGCGAAACTTTTCCACTGTTAATGGTCCACCATGACCATGATAGGGATCTTGTGCAAATTCCGGTACACGATTATCTTCCATTTTACGAAAATAATGTAAAACATTATCATAATTCCAACCAACATTACCCAATTCAGCCCAATGATCATAATCTTTACGATTTCCACGTATATACATCATAGCATTTATAGAACTACAACCACCCAACATTTTTCCTCTAGGCCAACCACATTGTTGATTTTGCATAGCCAAACAATAACGATCGGATGGTTCAGTTTTATAATTCCAATCCCAAGGACTACGTTGAAATATTGGATATAATTGTGGTATATCAGATACTAAGGGTTCATCACCACCCGCTTCCAAAAGTAAAACACTCCATTGTTTTACTTCAGATAAACGAGAAGCTAAAACACAACCGGCTGAACCGCCACCAATAATAATAAAGTCATAACTATCACGTAATTCTCTTATGTGAATTGGTCTAACTCGATTTTCCCTGTCCACAATATCGGGACGATGTTGACGTATGCCATCTAAAAGCATAAAAAATACCATGGCACTAGGACCTATGGTTAATAAGAAACGCCAGAGTGTAACAGCTCCTTCGTAATTAATCATAATTGAAGGATTTTTTTAACCGAATTTATGCCGCCGATTCCCGCGTCTTTATCATTTGCTTAATTATTTGACACTAAAATTATTTAAAAAATTTTGATTTCAAGTGGAAATTTGTTTATTTTGATTTTGTTTTGTCTAAAATATTTTTGCTGATCGTTAACATTTTTATTTATATTTTGAACACTATTTTGGGTCATTATGGTTTACATTTACTTTTATTTATAAATTATCAGCATTCTTTGGTTATGAAATGATTCAATTAATTAATTAATTATTTGTAAATATTTAAAGAAATTTTCTCATAAAATCTTCAAAACATACTCGACAGAGTTGCAATTAGAGTTTTTGGCACAAAATCGGAAAGTTTTATTAAAATGATAATATTATTCAAATCCATTTTTTAATGTTAATTGGCTACAAAAAATAATACTTATTAGAAAAAAATTGCAGAAAAATTAAACCAAGAAATTAAAAAAGTTCTGAAATTTATTTAAAAACTTATCAAGATTTTTAAAAAAATATTAGAAATATTTTTAAGACAAAATTTTTAAAATATTTTTTCTTTGTTTTTCAGGTAAATAAAACACTCTTAAATATTACGACTCGGTAGGTTCCACCAACTGGCTTCACACATGCCACTTTTACAGCAAATGGATCAATCGAAATGTCATGATTAATTAAATTTAAAGTCCCTTTTACGGTATTTATCACTTTAACATTTCTAAAAAGCTTTTAGAATTGCAATGTTAGAATCATAACTGTAAAAGTACAGTTGTGGCTGAAGATATGTAAACAGTTACAGTGATATTAAAATCTGTTTGTGCCGATTTTGATAAATTCCAAAAATGTATATACAATGTAACAACAAACTTCTTGGGGGAAAAACTTCCGATTGATATAGCTGTCGCTGGATTTCAATTACAATAACAATTAAAAGTTTTTCATATCCCAATATTATTCCTTCATTTTGATCAACCTGAATTAGGATCGTTATAGGATTATATACAGTTTGCTGCCTTAAGAATCGACTACCTTGTGAATTAGATCATTTATAAATACTTAAAATAATAATTCATAAGAATCATTTTATTCGAAAATTAAAAAATACCAAATTAAGACTTAATGAACTGGTCAATCATAGATGATGTGTAAAACAGTTAACCGAAATTGCTGTCTAAAACATTCAGCCGAAGAGTTTCAAATGAAAAATAAAAGGAAATAAATATGTAACTTCCGAATGACTAGATTTATAATATCCTAACCGATGTTTATCACTGGATTCCGATAGTCGAACTTTAGAGTCCTATGGACTACATGTACTATAACAGTATGAAAATTTGAGCACAAAATTCGTTTTAAGTATGTAGAAATAGGGACCGATGTTGCTATGCAATTTCGGCCGAGTCACAGGATTTTAAATAAATTTGGAAATAAATCTATAACTTTCAAACTGCAAGATTTGATTCTGGAATAAGGCCTTATATGGGACCAATTTAATGATTTTTATGTAAGTGGATTCTTTCAATCGAGAAATTCAAATAACAATTTAACATTATAACCCCTGAGTCCAGTATATTACAATGTAAAACAGAGCCGTTTTTTAAAACAGTCAAACATCAACGCCACTGCGTGAATAGCGCAGGTCGAAAAGGATGCGTAAACAAGTCGAAAAGGATGCGTAAACAAGTGACCCTAAGTTTTTAGAAATAATCATAAAAATTGCTATAAGAAAAAAATCCCCTAACTCGCAGTATATGAAACAAAAAAATCGAAGTGACATATAAATTATAACTGATCATACAATATCCGATTATCCTCTGTAAAACAAATTATATTCCAAGATAAGGAAAAACTTTCATCCAAAATTTGGATTGCAATCGTGTTGAATTAAATTTTAAAATAATATAAACTAATTGGGAATTATTACTTCAAGTTAATTTCAATAGAAAGAAATTGGAACGTATCTAAAAGAACTAAGAATTCTATATTTGTCAGAGTTTCATCTTATATATCCTTAATCACATATTTGAGAAATGTGTTCACGAATTTAAAATAAAATTGAGGGAAGAAGACTTATGCAGAATCAATAATACTCTACAGTACAGTGTTAGTTATACATGGTACCGTCATATCGACCCCCCGTATAATTCGGCACATGGTTACTTGTGCAAAATTTCGTTAAAATCGCTTTATATTTAGGACTTTTATGACCCCTTCCGGGAAAAAAAATATGTATGGGGGTTATTTGAAATTATGGACCCACCATCACCAATTTCAATTTTTTTGGGCAAAAAAAACTATGATATATGCCAAGTTTCGTCAAGATATCTCTAAAAAAGCAAATGGACAGCCAGCCAGCTGGCCAGACTATCGGACATCGTTAAATGAACTCAGAAAGTGTTTCTAAGTCAAACGGTTTACTTGAATGTTGTGTTAGCAATATTTTTCTATCCGCTACGAATTTCTGCACAAACTTAACTACTTACGGTTATGTAGGGTATAAAAATAACTACGCTGAATTTTAATAGAATCGATCAATATTTATATATATGGGAACTAAGTAAAATCTCATTATGCTGGAACCATATAATGAGATTTTCGTGGGTTTGTATGTCTGCAAATTTCAGAAAATTTTATTTACTGATTGTGGAGTATATAAATCCGATTTAATTTTTTTTGGATGATGATATATACAGCTGCCTGTTGTGATTAAATTCTGTCGAATTTTAATTACTTTTTTATAGAAAAATTTAGAATAGATTTCTATAAAATTTTGAGGTTATCTCAGATATTTGATTATATCTTTCTTGCTTCTGAACTGATTTGAAATAGAAAACTGATTAGGGAATAAGAAATCACCTGAAAACTAAACTTAATTTCTCCTGGTTTCATACCTTTGGTCCAGTTTTCTTTAATTAATAGTTTTTATCTCTTCTAATTCACTTAATTTATGAAAAGAAAACATTTACAAAATTAAATTTAATTTACAACATAATTTTACATTTGTACACATTTTCTAAAATACTTAATTTAAAAAATACTTAAAAAATTACGCTAAAAACGTTCAGAATAGATTAAGATATTATATTAGACCAATCCTCCTTAATTAGTTGGGAAGCCCTTTCGGCAATCATAATGGTGGGACCATTTGTATTGCCACTAGTAATATTTGGCATAATACTGGCATCAATAACCCTTAAACCTCTAACACCATGAACTCTTAAGCGATGATCTACTACTGCCGAAGAATCTGTAGCTGGACCCATACGACAGGTCCCCACAGCATGCCAAGCACTTATATAGAAATATTTTATATAGCACAACCAATATTCATCAGAATCATATGACAATTGGTCACATTCGTCCAGGGGTATAGTAACTAATTCTAAACCGTAATATTTAAATGTGAGAGTTTTCACCAGTTTTTGTATGAATCGAATAAAACGTAAAAGAGTTTGACGATCCTCCTCAGCTGAGGCATAATTATTATGGATTAATGGTCCTTGTAAAGGATCGGAAGATTTCAGCTTAACTGATCCTCTAGATTTCGTTTTGATAATAAGACCTTGAATTTCTAAAATAATTTGATTTTCCAGTTGATGCAGAAATTTATCTATTAAATCCTTTTTAAATTGCAAAAATTCGAAAACATTGGACGTCTTAGTGGGTTTACTAAAATGAGTCACCAACATGATATCCGATTTATTGGGTTGTTTATCTTCGAGGGTATTAATAAAACCCACCAAAGTTGAACTACTGGCTAGAGGGCCTCTCTGAAACATTAAATAATCATATAAGTCCAAGGGAGGCGAAGAATTCTCTATTGCATTGGGTATATTTTTATTTAATTTCAAAACCAAAGGCATCATGCCATGATCTTGCAGATTTTCACCCACTTGTAAATTTTTTATCACGGGAATATTTAAATTGTGTAAATGTTGCGAGGGTCCTATACCCGACAGCATTAAGAGTTTGGGGGAATTAAAAGTTCCTGCGCTTATGATAATCTCTCGTCGTGCTCGAGCCCTTAACAAACGTGTCCCGTTTAATAGAAACTCAACACCAGAAGCTTTGCTGCCATTGTGAAAGATAATTTTGGTGGCCACACTATTTTTTATCACATGTAAATTGTGACGTTTATGAGCCACTTTACCCAAATAAGTTTTACCCGTACTCATTCTTTTACCCCGATCTATGGTAGCTAATATATTTTCCATATAACCGGGACTTTTAGTTTCGTAAAACTGTTCCGCTTCGTTAGTGGCATTTACCATAAGATCTTTTAGAGTGTGATAATTTTCTAAACGTTCAAAATAATTCAAGGTTAAAGAACCCAAGGGCCAGGTTTTATTATAAATTTCATGGGTGGCCTTTTCATAGAATGGATAAACATCATTCCAAGACCAACCAGTATTGCCTTGTTCACGCCATTCGTCGAAATCCTGAGCATAACCGGTTAGAAAAATATTACCATTAATACCACCTGTACCACCAATCATACGACCTCTAGGCCAATAACAACGACCTTCTCGCATGGCCTGACAACAACTTGGATTGGGTTCAGCATAGTCATTCCAAGTATAGGGAGTATTTAATAATTGCAGAGAAAGTGTATGAATCTGTGGTTGAAAAAATGACTTAATATCAGAGATTTTAAGAATATTTATAAGTTCTAACCTCTGATAAAATAGGTGGATCTGAACCAGCTTCCAAAACTAAAACTTTAACATGGGGATCTTCACTTAAACGACTTGCCACCACCGAACCGGCCGTACCAGCTCCTATTACTATATAATCAAATGTCATTTGTCCATGTTTAACAAAATCGCTGGCAAAATCTTTAGGCCAGTTATCGGCATCTTCAAGTTCTAATTTTTTTCTAGCCACCGAATCAAATAACTCTTGCAGCAATTTATCCACATAATCCAGTCGCGAAGAAGTTTCACTATTACTGATGGAATAACCCTTAAGAGCAAACAATTCAACTAATTCCAATTTCTCCAAAATCAGCATTAGAATCTGTATAATCAAAACTAAAAATAGAATAATTAATTCACATATTTGCTTAATGAAAAACATTCACTTACCTTTCCACCATTTCATTTTTATCCAAAAAAAAAAAAAAAAAAAACCGTTCTACCGCCGTTAATTGATAGAACTCTCGGCTGTTAATACTGTACAATTGATAAATTCTATTAACTTAAATATTTTTATATTTATTTTAATAAAATCTCCGAACAAACACATTCAATTCAATTTAATTTAATTTAATTGTTTTTAACTGTGAGATACTTTCATTTACGTTGTTTTCTTCTTTAGTTAATACAAATATGTGTTTTTTTGACGAAATGTTTAAATAAAAATTGCTTAAACCTTGAAACGTAATTAAATTGTTGTTTTGTCCAAAATTGTTATAAAATATTTAATAATACATTGTTTTGTTAATAAATTGTACCATTTTTAGATATTTAATATGGTTTTTTTTTAAATTTTATTTATTTAAATTAAATTAAATGCTAAAAGTGCAATAACCTCACTTTTAGCATTTAAATTAATTAAATAAATTTTCAAAACATTTTAACCACTGTAAAGAAATAAAGCTTTTTTTTATTTGTTTACTTTAAATGAGGAAATCTGGTTAAAAAGCTTTCGTAACAGAGGAAAGTTTTTGTTTTGTTTTGTTATGTTAAATTTACTTAAACAGTGGAGGTGAAATTTCAAGTACACCTCATACTATTTTGAAAATTAAAAACCTTTGAAAGTATTCCAAAAAAGCTCTATATGCAGCTTTATTTCAAGAGAACTGAATGAATAATATCGACACAAATAGTAAGTAACCAAAAAGAATGCTATGCCGAAACTTTAGATCTCAAATCACAGTTTCAGAAATATGTAGTTTTTTGTCAAATATCGTGAGATTTTCTGTATTAGTTAAAAATATATGTGATATTTCAGCTGTATGTACCCCTCCCCCATGTCTTATCCAAAAAAAATTTATAATCGTTTTTTCCTTAATATCCGTCTATAACTTTTTTCTGCTAAACCGATTTTGCCAAATTCAAATAGGGAATTTCTTAAGACAATAACAAATACCGAATTCCATTGAGCCTTGTCATTAATTGTAGATGTGAACTGCGGAAAGGTGTGATGAAAGTGTTCAATATTCAATTTTAATTTTCAAATAAAATTTTTGTAAGTCAACCTTTCTCCTCTTGCAACATATGGCTGCCAAAAACCCTCTTCATCTTGTACGTTTTTGTATTTTCCCATTGTGTTGTCCTAGATCTTGGATATCGAGCGACTCCAAATGTTTTTTGATCGGCCACACCTTGAGAATTTTACTCAAGCAAAATTCTGTACATACCTTCGGACATTTCCTGATATTATTTGCATTGTTATTGGTTCCTGAGATCCATATTGTTAAATAATACCTCTAATTTTGGCATTTTTGTGTTCGATACTATTCAAGTTTCACTTTCGTACAAGAGAATTAATTTGTTTCGTGAATTAAATATTCGTGTATATATTTGCGAGCATTTCCATGCCTGTTCTTTACGTCTGCATCTACACCGCCATTTGTAGTCACTATTTAGCAAAAGCTATCTCCGTATTTAAATGATTGACCTTGTACCATGATCTTATCTTTGCTTGCATTGTTGATTTCTATTGGTATGGTTTTCTTGACAATGATCATTCATCGAGTCTAACATTGCACACCAGCCCAAATCTTCTAATTTTACTTCCATGTTTTATATCTTACTAGTTAAGACCAGTTTCGCTTTACCGCCCCTATAAATTGGATGGTACCCCTCCCCATAGTCCTATTCATTCTACATTTTGGCCAGCAAAAAAGAACTTTTGGAAAGTAATTGGAACCAATTTTACCGTTCTTTAGATATTCGATAATTAATATTTGTTTTGTACATTTCCCCTTAATCCAGACCGTCCTATATTTTAATCAATATTATATCAGTAGTTTAGCTTTCCATAAGTCCTAAACAAACACTGTAGAGAAATATCATCTGCACAATCCAAATCCTGGATGCTCAAAAGATCAATTTGTCATCCAGGATGATAGTGAAAAGCTGATATAATAATCCTTGTTTAACTCCTGCATTTATCTGTACTGATTGGCTCACATTACCGCTGTGAACAACTGTGAGTTGAGAGACCTCATAGTTCTGATGATGCGTCTTATCTTCTGGGGTACTTCTTTTAAATACTTTCTATATGACAGTTTATCTGATGGTGTCGAAACTTTCTGGAAATCTATGAACAGTTAGTACAGGGAATTTCGCAATTCACTAGACCTGTTAGGCTGTTCGTCTCGTAGATCTTCCTTAATTTTACTTTGAAGTATTCCTTATACGATGATCGCCAATATCTTGAATATAATGTTAAGCAAAGAAATGCCTTTCTTCCAAGTTGTAGGTGACCTCCCTTCCACTCGTAGAATTTCTGTTGGCATTCCAACTTCTTTTGATGCGTTATTGTTTCTTAACTTCTTAACTGAATCCTTAGTTCACTTATACAGAAAGAATTGTGCGCTATTCGAAACATATTTGATACAGAACAATTTCTATAATTTTCATTTTTTCAAGTTATAAAAATACAATATCTTTACCGATTTCGTCGAAAAATTCCTTTCACCTTTTTGTCTGTCACATCAGTGACTGTTTATCGTTCAGTGTACTTTCCTCGTGTTATTTTGACGAGCTGCTTTGTCTCAACCGTTCTAGGAAAATTCGTTTGATACTTATTGCAACTTGATTTCCTTTCTTTGAGAAGTCAGGTTCCAAGTGTCTGTCCTACAAATTTTCCTCTTTGGTTGTTGCCTTTAAAATCTTATACTTAATTGGAAGCTATATTATTTAGTAGGTCGACTTTAGAAAACTGCGGAAAATTTAGACCCGCATAGAGCATAAAATCTGCGTCAAGATTGATCAAGAAAATAAGATCTTAAAATTTGAAAGCTGAATATCTCTTAAACTGTGATCTATGTTTTACCAAAAACCAAAAGATCCAGTTTGTTTACTCTGTATTATTAAGATTAAGATTTATCTTATAAGAATGATATATCTTCAGTATTTATTGATGTATTACTTTTATTGACCAATATTTTTTGTATTGAACTTTATTCGTGATTTTATTTAATTTTTATACCCTTCACCTGACTAGATCAGAAGGGTATATATAAGTTTGTCATTACGTTTGTTATATCCACTATTATCGACTTAGAGTTTCCAAAAGTGTATATATTCTGGATCGGTATGAAAAAGGAAATTCATTTAGCTATGTCCATGTGTCCGTCCGTGTGTCGGTTGAAATCAAGTGAAGTCAACCTACAATTAACATATATGATACGTATATCAAACGATTGGAAATGCTTTAAAAAATTTTGCTATAGAAATCCAGGACTGAAGACATGAAATGAATCGGACCATTGGTTCGTGAGTTATAGGCGAAAACATATTTTCCTATATTTTAGATTTGGTTATGGCACTGCCAATTCCCCGAATTTAATCTTTTTCATTTTTCAAAATCAGTTTCTTTCTTTAAAGTCCCATTTTCATATGAAGACATAATCCCGATTGAGCCATTATTTTCCGAGATATGGGCGAAAAGTTGTTCTGACGCAGAAAAATTACAAATTTTTTCCTCGAATTTTGTTTTTTTTTAATTTCCAAATCGGTTCATAAATAGCCGAGATATTAACAATTCTTTATTTTCCTTGTAGTTGTTGTTGTAAGGCAAAGTAGTGTTTTCGTCTTTTTGAGCGTTCTAGTTAAGCTAGAGACATAATTTTTGTACTAGCAGATCGGAAATAATAAGAAAAATCACAGTAATCGATTCATTAGTTTCCGAGTTATAAGCAAAAACGCATTTTCCTATATTATGAACCTTCTATGGGATCAATGTACACAATTTTAATTCAGAAAAATAGATATTTTTTTAAATGTTGATTATTTTAATTTTCGAAATCGGTCCATAAATAGCCGAGTTATTAATTACTCTAATGTATTTATACCAGTTTTGTTTTCGTAAAAGCGAAAACTGCTCGTGAATAACGTTATGTGTTAAGTCCGTTGCTTAAAGACAAATTCATATAAGGAAATTCATTCGGCAAGACCGAATTTAACACTTTAACTTGTTTTTATTAATAATTTTTCAATATTTTTTTATTACTTCAAAGTAACTTTGAAAATGTGACGTCTTGTTATAAATAATTAATTATTTATTTTTAATCATTTTTTTTTTTTTTGAACTTGTACTAATTTTTTTTTAAAATGTTCCTTTTGCAAGCACTTTATTTAGTTCTAATCAAGTTTAAGTTTAGATTACAAATGATTTTCAATACTATGAATTTATAAATTTATAAACAAATTTCAACATTGAACTAATTTTTTTTTTTTCGAAAAAAAAAAATTAACGATAAGAAATCTAGTGTAACATTTCGACGTAAAACGATGCAATATTTTTGCGGGAAATTGCATTTTTTTAATTAAAGTCAATGTTATAAAGATTTGTTTAAGGGAGGTGATCGTTTATATTGTATATCACTCGTAGGTATTTTATTTATTGTTTTAATTATTAAATTAATTGAAAATTTTTAATTAATTGATTGAGAGACATTTTGAGGAAAAAATCGCTTATCAGTTGAAGAGTTGCATTTGAAATTAATGAATAATTAAAAAGTTAAAACGAATGTTAAATACCCTTCATTATTTATTTAGATTTATATTAAACTAGCTTTTACCCGTTGCGCTTTGCTGCACAAACATTCTCGTAAGAAATTTCATAAATAGCAACGTGTATTAAAAAAATTTTTATACAAAATACATTTTGCCAAAAGCCCCTGGGCCAGTCCGTTCTAAAATTTTTATTTAATATTTGGATTGCACGGGAGCTACATCTTCCCTTGATCCTAACCGTCCTATATTTTGCCCAATAAAACTGTTTGAAACCAAACATTAGAACATTCACTGTTAAAGTTGTTAAGATATTATACGGTGGTATCCCTCCCTCTACATTTTGTTCACTAAAATAGTTCCTGGGAGCATTTGAGAACTCTCGATGTTTTGGTTCTTTAGATATTTTTATAATTATTATTTGCTTTGTATTGAGGGATCTCTCCCCCCGGCCCTTTTCGTCCTACATTTTGGATACTTGGAACCAATTTAACAGTTCTTTAGATATTCGATAATTAATATTTGCTTTATATGGGAGGTACCACTTCCCATACAAAACATAATTTGTTATGTTACTTTCGGGTATAGGGAGATCATTCAAAATGGTTCCAGTAGTTTAAACAAATCCCGGATTATTTGTTTTAAGATTTTGGAATAAAAAGTACCAAAAAGCCCTTTCACAAAGCGAAGATTTTATAAAAATTAGGGATGTTTCATTTTTATATTTATAATCTCATTTAAAAGCTTTAAGCTTTTAATATTATGTCTTCGCAGTAAAACGGCTCTATAATAGTTCCAAACACAAGCTAGTAAGTATTCAAAATACCGACAATGTTAAAATTAATTCGATCGTTCCGAAAAAAAGTTACTTAAAACACTATAGAATCTGTAACGGAAGCGATCCAAAAATGCATAAATAAAAATTAGACTTCGTATTGATGGACAAAGCTTTTTCTTGATATTAAGCCATGACGCATTCAATTTTCTTTGTTCAGTATTTCACAAAATGATGCAAATTATCTTTTTGTCGGTCAGCATAATCGTCCAACAGTTTTCTCATCTAGGAGAATTTTGACAAACCAGTAGAATTTCCTATTGCAGTAGAATTTCCTATTGCTCATTTCACGAACATTTCCCATACATAATGTTTCATAAGAAAATTTAAACGAATATAAATCTGTAATCTCCGAATAGCTAGTCCGATTTCAATAAACGCACAGAGATAGAAGTGGAGTTAGCGAATATAATTTAATGTCTCTTAATGGAATTTTGCACATTAATAGATTTTTAATACTTAACTGGAAACTTTGCGATTTGAGAAACTAAGTGGAAAATTTTAGAGTTATGAAAAAATAGATCGAATTTAGGAATCTCTGGTTCCCACAAAATTGAAGCTTTTTAATTTTTTTTTACATTAAACCTATAAAATAGTCTTTTAACAGAATATAAATGCGGTATAGGTAGTGTACTCAAAAAACCGAAACCAGATACCGGTTAGCCGGTTTTTCGCATTACAGACCGGTTTCGAATTATTTCAATTTTCGAATTATTCAACATGCCGATTTTGTTGTATTCGTCTGTTTTTAACAATTAAGACATGTTCAGAGGTATAGAGACTCATTTCTTAAATACGATACTATAAAACATTAACAAAAACCGTTAAGACCCCACCCATTTAGGGCATTATACTGTGTTTTGATAAGGAACCATTATGTTTTTATTCGTTAAATTCTAAATTTCTATTTATAATAATCAAACCAATACCGGTTAACCCTTTCTTGACATAAAACCGTATTCGAAAAAGGGGTTTTTATGAACCCCATTTTTCGAATAACTCGAAAACCAATTTTCTGAAAAGGTTGTTCTTTTGAATAGACTTGGTATAGGGTATTTAAGAAAATTATTTACAACTCAAACTACTTCGGAAGTCGACATCTTTAATTAATTAAAAAGTTCTATTAAAAAAGTCGGAAAATTGTAGTACCCTGTTAGGGTAGGAGACAAGGTCCAAAGTCCAAATTTAAACTTACACCTCTTTTATCACTACATTAAATCGGTCTAGTCGTTCGGAAGTAACAGATTTATTTTCATGTTCGTGAGATAAGCGATATTTATATTTCATTTACAACACTGTGTGTCATAGAGTTCAGCATATCAGTTGTCCGAAAGTGTGTGTTGCACATGGAACACAAAACTTAATATACCCTCTTCCAATGCAAATGTTCTTAAGACTACTTTTCAATTGTAGGTTACTGAAATATTGTATTACATTTTTACTAATTAATTTCCTCATTTAAGTACCTGTTCACTTAAATGGGTCAATGAACTGATAGTAAAAATATTTCATAACCAGAACTTTTCAATGTCTTTTAATATTTTGCAATATCAGCTATTTGACTACAATTACAGTTTTATTAAAAAAATATATGTCATTTCTATTAATAATATCAAAATACAAAAAATATTTGTATCAAAGAATTTTAATCATTTAATCAATTGCGCTTAAATAATTTTAATCTTAATAGAAAAACTTGTAATAAATACTATAAATAACTTAAAAGAATATATGCTGCCGCTAGAATAGATTAAATCTAGAAAATTTTATAAAATATATATTTGTTTTAATTACAGACTTTCTAAATTATTCTTAAATAAGAAAATAAAAAATTTGGTTTCGAAAATTTCTAATTAAACGTAACGTAAATATAATTAAAAATTAATGACTTAACTTATTAACAAATTAATTAAACTAAATTACAGTATTTTTAATCCAAAATTCTTTAATCATATCAGAACCCTTTTCAGCTATCATTATGACTGGGGCATTAGTATTAGCACTCACCAAAGTGGGCATAATACTGGCATCTATAACACGCAAACCTCTGATGCCATAGACTCTTAATTGGGGATCTACTACAGCTTCTGGATCCCAATAGGGACCCATTTTACACGTACCCACTGGATGATATATAGTGACAGTATAATGTCTAATCATACATTCCCAATAGGGATCGGTAAACATTTGTATATGTTGACAGCCCGGCCATTTAATGGCTGATAAGCGAGAACCAAATCTTTGCATAGCTTGAGTACGTGATAAAGCCACAGCAATTTTGACACCCTCTATTAAGGTTTTCATATCAAAATCATCCGTCAAATAATTGGGTATAATATAGGGATAATCGAAAGGGTTGCCCGATCTCAATTTAATAAAACCTTTACTTCTTGGTCTCAACAACATGGGTATAATACTCCAAACATCTTGATTATTAATCTTCTCAAAAACAGCACGATAAAAGGCTTCTGTTAAACCATGAGCCTTTCTCAATTGATTACCACCATCTGAATTTGTAGAACCAGAAACAAAATGAAATTCTATATCGGGCCAATCCAAAGTTTTATTAGCATATTTGGTATTAACAAAAGCCAAACCTTCTACACCTCCCAATATTGTCAAAGGACCTTGACCAAATACAGCATATTGTAATACCGTGGACATAGAATGGAAACGACTTTCCACTATAGAAACCGGCTGGTTAACCAGGAAAGTTAAACCTCCCAAACCAATATGATCTTGCATATTTTCTCCCACATTCAATTCTTTTATAACGGGTATACGATGTTTGGCTAATTCCTTGCGGGGTCCTATGCCAGATAACATTAAAATTTGTGGTGAGTTAACTGAGCCACCCGAGAGTATAACTTCTTTTTTGGATCTCACATGATAAAGTTTTTGATCTTTAACAAATTCCACACCAAAAGCTAATTTTGTGACCGGGTCAATCATTATGCGGGTAACATGAGAATTCATGGATATATGAAGATTAGGACGTAAACGTGCTGGTCTTAAAAAGGCTTTAGCCGTACTACAACGACTACCACGCCGAGTGGTACCTTGGGCTATCATAAAACCTGCTTGTTTTTCACCATTCAAATCACGATTTTCATAACCCATTTCCACACCAGCCTCCACAAAACTGGCCGCCAAAGGGGTGTGATATGGAGCTTCACCAACTGTTAGATAACCACCGGTAGAGTGATATGGAGTGCTGGCTAAATAGGGATTAGTATTATCTTCCGATTTTTTGAAATAATACAAAGCATCACGATAACCCCAGCCTGGATTACCTTGAGCCTCCCAGCTATCATAATCGTGTTTACTGCCTCGTAAATATAACATGTAATTAAGAACACTGGAACCGCCCAGTACTTTACCACGTGGCCAATTGCAACGACCACCATTCATGGCTGGAAAGGAAAAGGAATTAAATAAAATTTATTCAAGAAACAGTTTTTTAATTGTTAGTATTCATACCCAAACATGATGTGCCGGAAGGCTCCGTTTTGTATTTCCAATCCATTTTACTTAATTGCAAATATCCAGCCATTAGGGGAACATCTGAAATTTCCGTTTCATCACCACCCGCCTCCAGCAATAAAACATTCCAATTTTCCACTTCTGTTAAACGATTCGCCACTACCGCCCCCGCCGAACCTGCTCCTATTATAATAAAATCATAATGATCTCTTATTTCATCACCAGGAGTATCATTGGGTTTAGATTCTGGATCCATTATTTCTTCATATTGAAAATAAGCAATGGCAGCCACTAACATGGGCACAAACCAACTGTTACTGGCAGCTGCAGTAACAGCGCCCCCTATAACACCTGCTGCATTCGCAATAGCACTCATGATGAGTTAATAATTTTATAAATTTTTTGTTGATATCGCTTTAAGAACCAAAAATTAGTTATGACTAAAACATGGCCACCATAAAAAGTCTAAAAAGAAATAAAGCAAAATGATATAAAAAATTAAAAAATTATGCAATTTTAACACATGAATTATAAACATAAAATATAAATTAAATGTTGCAATATTTCTTCAATAAAGTTTTGTCTGAAAATTGTAGATTCCGTCCATTATTACACTGGCTGTATTACCCACTTATTATTATATCATTTCTTCTTACACACACATTTTCTGTTTTATACGTTTCCGGAATTTTAAAATTCAATATTATTGTTATTAATATTAAGCGCCATTTTGTTTTTTCATAGTTTTTTATTCGCCTTTCTTTGTAATAATCAATATATAAATCTTTAATTAAGTTTTTTTTTCTTTGATATGTACTAAAATATATATATTTCCATATATATATTTTTGTATAAAATTGAAATTTAAATAAGAAATTTAATAAAATACGTGCAACCGGCAACGCACAATTAACGTATATTTACTTAGTAACACACTAACACATTCATATTCACTCTCTATATACATATGTCTGTTATGCATATTTATTATTTACAGTTAGTTTTCCTCTTCTTCTTAAAATTCATTAGATGTGTCAACAATATGCGTCTGTTTTAAAAACCACCTTTACCGCCAATACTCGTGACATTCGTTCCATATTCGTTTGCAATAAGGTTTCTTCAATTGTAAGTTTTGTCTTGATTAGAAATATGTCAGTTTAATTTAAAACTTAACAAATGTAAACATAAATTTTGGCTAAGATATATAGATATTATTGCCAATAATCCAGATACTCCTACGCCGAAATTGAAATATACTCTACCACTACGATTATACCGATCTTCTCGCGCCAATAGAGTTTAACTCTATTGGATAAATGTATTTTTCAAACGTTTCAATTAAGGTCAGATTCAGATATCGGTCCATTGTCAGTTCTTAACACAGTTTATATCAGGTCTTGATGGATCTTTTTAACTGTATGAATTCATTAAGCTCTCGTATTATAGGTTCAAAAAATAATATCTTACATAAATTTTCTGTGAAAAATTATAATCAATACTTTTGAAAATTCTATAAAACAGATACAGTGATTGACAAAAATAAGTATCAGTTAATAAAATTAATATAAAAATTTAGGGCAAAATTTCGAAAGCCTTTTAATTTAGCGGAAAACTAATAAATAATTATAGTCTATATTATAATTACTTAATGGGTGAAACTATATTCTGTCTATAGACTTTACAGATTTCGAAACTGTTATCGATCTATAGTCATGACTATATTCCGTCTACAGTCTACATTAAAATCTGTTAACATTCAAGTCTTTAGTTGATCTATAGGAGATTTTATTTACTCTGTATTCGGGACTATAATCGGTCCAAAGTGTAGGATTTATAATTATTCTATAGTAATAAGAAAGTTAGTAATAATTAAGTTCAGTCTAAAGTTGAAAATATATTTAATTTATATTCGTTGCTATAATAAGTAATCGAAACTATGATCAATCTTTAATGTCAACAAAATCTATAGTTGCGGCTAAAATCACTATCAATCTATATTCAAGACTATAATTAGTCTAAAGTCGAGACTATAATCAGCCTATAGATGAATCTATAGTCAGTCTGCAGTCAAGACTATAGTAAGTATAATAGTGACTTTATAGAGACTGTAGTGGAAATTATAATAAGTCTGTTGCGGAACTATATATAGTTCATAATCCAAACTTTAATCTGCCGATATTAGTCACTATAATTTAGCTCTAAATCAAGATTTAATCAATTATTTTATATTTGAAACTATAAAATCGAGATTACTCAAATTGTAGAATATAATCAGTTTATGACCAAGAAATAATAGACCTCTTCATAGTTGAGTCTATTATTTGTCTGTAATGGAGAAAATAAAGTTGACAGTATAATCTGTATGCAAATGTCAGATGCCACAACAATTAATGATCATTTAAGTGAAATGGAGGAAATATATTTTTGGATAAAAGTTTACTTTAAAGTGAGCTATAACGCATAAAAAACACCTGCTCGATTCCATTGAAATATTGAGTTTGTCATCAGGTGTAGATATTGAACGCTCATAACCAGCGAACCCTTGTTTTAAAAAACTGACATTTCATATTGTCTTAGCTCAAAGTCATTGTAATTTTGCAGAAGAATTAGTCTAGGCTTCGAGGAGGGTTACCCCTCCATCTCAAAGGCCAACTTTGTAGAGTTACCGACTATGCCTTTGATTAAGTAGGTTTCTGAACTCTTTAACACTTTAGCTCTTATGATGTGAAATTTCATTTAGCACAGTTCAAAAGCTGTATTTACTTGATCGATTTGGATGTATTTAAAATATTTCAAAAATCCACTATAATTTTGCTAAATCTTTTCTGTCTGACACATTAAAATCTTTTATTTCACTTTATTATCAATGACATTAATCTTAATCATTCACATTAATTGAAATTTCTTTTCTAGAAACGTTAAAAATTTTAATTTTATTATTTAATCAGATTTCAACATTAACAATTTGGCGGGAAATAATTATTTCGTACTGTTAGAATCGTATTAAAGAACAAAAATGATTTCTTACAATAAAATAATACAACAAATTATAAACTTTAACAAAAACAATAATAACTAAGACTTTACTAAACAAGAAAGAATGCAAGAAAGAATGCCGATTCTTTAATACCCTCCAATATAAATTTGTGTAAAGTATATACATTATGTTTCGTACATACACACTCACAAAAGTATGAAATGTATTAAAGTCTTTTTTTAATATAATAGGGGAACACTTAATGATTCATAAAATTAGTTATATTTTTGTCTATAACTTTTTTTTTGCTACTAAACCGATTTTGATAATTTTTGGATCGGTAATGAAGTACATATAACTTAATATTAAGACAAAATTTCATTTTGAATTTGTAAATTTATAATTGACAAATTTCAGAAAAATCAGATAACGGACTATAGCTTATAATATACTGAACCGATATCGATAGTTTTCAATAGAAAACTTCTCTCGACTACAACCAAATGGATGTGATCTTGCCAAAAACAGACAGACGGACATAGCTAAATCGACTATGTGTTTTATTTCATGCAAGTATACATACACTGAACCCAAAAAGGATAGTAAATATAACGAAAAAGGGTATAGAATTGAAGAAAAGTAGATTAAATATCAGCCAATGAAACCTTTATTTATCATAACAAAAATTTTCGTTATTTTTTGTAAATTTTTCAAATTGAAGAAAAATCGTCAATATGACTATTTGAATTCATTAATAAAAATGTAGTTAATTTGAATAATACATTATTCAATTTGAATAACACATTATTCAAATTGAGAAAAATAAATTCTTTATATTGATGAATATAATTCAATTTAAATACCATATTTAAGTTAAATTTACGTAATTTTAGCTAAATTGAGGAAAGAATTATGTTTAATTGATGTAATTCATTAATACATAAATATTAAGAACTCAGGAAAGGAGTTCTCCCCATATAAAGGAAATATAGACTATAGAATATCTAAAGAACTATAACAGCGAGTATTTTCCAATTTGGTCCCAATGACTTTCTCAAGAAACTATTTTACTGGATAAAATGTAAGACAGATAGGATATGGGGGAGAAGTAGCCCCCATACTTAGCAAATATTGATTATCGAATATCAATAGATCTATTACAGCGAGAATTAGGTCCCAATTACTTTTTTTCAATACACATCGATTTGTGATTTGTGAAATTTCATTCGAGATGTAGGACTGAGAAGAATTTTTGTGCAGCAAAGCGCAACGGGTAAGAGCTAGTTTTAGATAATAATTGAATAGTGTAGAACTCATATTAGGCAATTCAAAATAGTGTAATGTCAATAGAACAGCTGTGAGCCGATCGGCTTGTATTTCTGGTGAAAAGTTATTAACATGTTTGTTGATCAGCTGATCTTTCATTTGTATTTTCATGAAGTTATGCAAAATATTCCTTTAATCTCAATCACATTAATTAAAATGTTCTGTAAAATATTATCCTCCTTCTTTCCTTTATCATATTTCATTTAATATGACAAAGAAAATATATAAACAAATTATTTAACGAAAAAAATAGTTAAATAAACGAAAATTTTCTTCAAATTAACTTTACTTTAGTATGTAGAAATGAATAAATTTGTGTATTATTTAACTTACAATGCGTTACTGCCTTTTTACTAAATATCTCTTGATATAACAATTTTTCGTTAATTTTTAACGATTTTTTTCAATTTGACATAATTTACTAAAAAGGTTTTTTTGATTAAATTTTTTAGTATATTTGAAGAAAATTCTTCAATTTGAAGTAAAATACTGTTAATTAGAATAAAAATTTATTTACTTAACACCTTTTAATCGTTAAAGTTACCTACGACATTTGGTTCAGTATACATTAAGGGGGTGAGATGATTCCTTTTTAGCGTTACATACAGAAAGACAAAGTTAATATACCTTTTTCAACACTTATGGTGATGTAGGGTATATATATCCAGGAATTTTCATGGTATTTTAAACAAGTAGTTTGGAAAAAAACTAGTTTTCAAATCTTTAACCGGGCATGTCTGTCGATATGGATGGTGTAATGAATGTTAATAATGATGATTGCAAGTTGCAACTATAAGTTAATACCACAACATGTTGGATACACTTTTTGTTGTTGTTGTTGTTGTTGTTGTTGTTGCACTTGCGGTGAGTGAGACTGGAAAATATTTTCCGTCTAAATATAATTTTTTTTGACTTATAAGACAGGTTTATTAAAAACAAAATAACAACAAAAACATCAATAATAAAATGTTAAACAAATCGATTCAAATGCACAGATTTTAAAATATTAATAAAAGTCAAGTTCAAGGTACGAAAAAAAAATCTGAATAAATGTTAATTTTATTTATTAATTTTTTATAAAGATTTTCTGTAATAAACAAACAAATTCACTTTATAGAACTCATTTGGTTTGTTAGTTATTCGGTTATTTAAATATAAAAAAACTTTCATTGATTTACCGTTAATTAACACAGTTTTTATTTAAATTTAAATTTTAGTTTTTTTTTGATTTCAAAACAAGAATGTTGTTGGTTTTTTTATAGTAAAAAAAATATTTACATACGCAAACGTCAAATACCACAACAATGTATGACCATTTAAGTGAAATGGAGGAAATATATTTTTGGATTAAAGTTTACTTTAAAGTGAGCTATAACGCATAAAAAACACCTGCTCGATTCAATTGAAATTTTGAATTCAATAAAAATAATATGCGGTTTCTGTCATCAGGTGTAGATATTGAACGCCCATAACCAGCAAACCCTTGTTTTAAAAACTGACAATAAACTATAGATAATACGATATCTTAGCTCATAGTCATGGTAATTTCAGAGGAATTAGTCCATGTTTTTCATACCATTCACAATAGTTCTTTTCTGTTTGCTTTTTAAAATCTGCAATATTGATTCAGTAGGAAAAAATAATGCATCAATATCTGAGGCAACTTCAAAAACTCAGCATAAAAACTTTTCTGAAAATTTACAATCAAAACTAATTGGATTTAAACAGAATTTAATCTATAGGGCACAGCTACATAAAATTCATTATCGTATTAAAATTCATCATTAAAATCGGATCAGTAGGAAAAATATATTAAACATTGATGCACCCCAACATCAGCATGTCATACAGATCGCAATTTCAAAGATAATTTTCTGAATTTTCACAAACCCGAAAAATAAGATTTTACTGGAGACATTCTTTGACAAAGTTCTCATATAAGAATTCTTAACGGAATAGTGAGTTAAGCTTCTAAAAATTTTAAATATGTAACAATTCAATTGAAATTATAATTGTCCTTATTATACATATATAATATGACAAATATCGGTCTATATTTTGTTTATAAACATGGCTTCCATATAATGCTCCTTTCCAGAATGTAAGTAGTGGAAGATTTTTAAAATTCAGCACAGACTAATAAAGGATTTTGAACATAGTGTATTTAAATACTCTATGCCTTGGTTTACCGCTCAATGGCAAAGTATATAAATTTTTTGTGAATATCACTACCGAGACTTAAAATTACAATAATAATAATCATTACAATAATCCTAAACCTCCGAAATCTTTGGACTATTTTATGCATCATCCTCCAAAAGCTTTGGCTTCAGATCATTACATGAATAACTGATGGAACAAATAATTACCAAAAACATGCTTTCTGGATAAATGTGCTTATAATCATGAGTCCTAAAAATTTTATCGAATACAAGAATACTTAATTCAAAGTCGGTGTCTTTCACAAATGGTAGATAGAATAATTGATTGAACCTTAATCGATTTATAAAAATATTTAATAAGAATGTGGTTGTAAACTGATCAGAAGCGCAATACGTTCATTCCATTTTAAAGTTACTAGATTCGTAGGAATGAAACGTTCCCAAGGCGAAATGGGACCAATAACTGACCAGATCGTTTGGAGATGTCATAGTTGAGGAAAATTATTTTCAGCGACGGTTTGAATAACAGTTCAGGAAATTGTAATTGGCTAAACCCACCTTTTTGTACTGCAAAATTATATCATATTTTTAATATTAAAAATATTGTATGAATCTGTCTCTTGTTCATTTTGAAATCGGTTTAAGAATTTATAGCTGATTGTCTTCGCCTTACCGCGATCAGGGCTTCTATACATTTAGTCAGCAATTTTCCTTAGGAAAGTTACTAAGATCTTAAGTTAAATTTAAAAAGAATAAAAGTTTTAGATCAGTGTTGCCAATTTGAAGATTTTTCTGCTAAATCTGGCAATTTCAAGATGCCCATCATGGGAAAAATTTTGTTTTCGAGATTCATGCGGTTTGTAAAGCTCCTTAAGCGTTAAAAAATTGTGGAAATGAGCAGTAGAATACCAAAAAATAAAATGCACCGTTAGCAGAGGAGTGTAGCTTTATAACTTTGAAAGTGGAACAGGATTTAAAAAAGGTGATACAATTATTTGGATTAGAACCCACTATGGTGTTGAGAGTTTACAAGTTATAAAGCTGCACTCCTCCAATCTAGTAATCACGAATCTGCGCTAGTTGTGGATTTTAGCGTTTTTTTTAATGCAAAAAATCCGCTAATTTGACAATTATCGTTAGAGAAAAATTGGCAACACTGGGTGGGTACCAGTGATAATTATCTTTGTGTAAAATGCCTGTTTTAATAATTCTGTTACTTCCATTTGATTTTAGAATAAGGACATGTTCCTAGTGAGTTCTGGAGTTGGGACGGTGATCTACAATGTTGGTCACGTAGGGTACAACAATTTTGATTTATAACTTGATTGAAAAAATGCTTATCTTTTATAGTTTAAGAGATATTAGGACGAAAGCAAAATTTTGAATCATTTTGGACATTGTTTTTTTAGTTTTTTGAATTTGGGGTGCTCTATTTGGATCCAAAAAATCTTGAAAAGTTTTGTGCAAAAAAATTCTTAAAAAACTTTATGGATCCAATAAAATTTTATACTTATTTGAAATAGAAATTTATCAAAAAATTAATTTTTTTTTTGAGTCTCTTTTTCAAAAAGGTGAAAACATGAACTATTTTCATCTGGTCTCTGCATGTAAAGCAAGTCCAAGGGCATTAGGAGAAACACTTTTCCCGCTAGAATTCGTTTTTTTTTTTAAAAATTGTCTTTAGTTTTGTGAGAAGAAAAATGTCGAAGGGTACAATGGCAATAAAGTACGTTGATTATATTACAACAGATTTAAGAGTTCCAAAAAGGCATTTTGGAACACTATGCAGCTGTTGTTTATAGTTTACATGCAAAGTAAATGGAATTTATGGTGAAATCTCAGAACATAGAAAACAATTTATCTTTCTTAAGATCACATTTGTGTAGGCCACGTTTCCGGTAAAGTCAAACCGTTAATGCAATCAAATAAACCATAATATCAAGGTAGGGTATACGAGAAAAACTTTAGTAAATGACAAAAACAAAAAAATAACGTGTGACCGTATTTTAAAATATAAAACGCATGAGGGCGTTTAAAAACACACGCCAATCTGAAAAAAGCAGTTAAACGCAACTAAATAAAAAAATATCTTGTCATCACGAATTTACGGAATACTTTTGGTAGTAAATTAAATACTAAAACGTTTATAAACTTTAAAGAAGAAAGTTTCTTTTTTTTGTCTTATTCATAAATATTAATTTTTTTTCAAAGGTCTGAGGTCTAAAAGTTCTGAAATCGAATTAAGAGAATACGATAACTGAAAAATTATTATTGAAATAAATGGAATTTAAGTTAAATAAACTTTTTATAGGGAATTTTTTAAATATTTTTCTTTTTTTTTAAATAATGAATTATTAATTAATAAATCACTTTTCATTTCACTGATTTCTTAAAATTTCGCTTTTTTTCTTTTATTTTCATTTAAAATGATAAATTTTGAATTTTATAAAAAAATTATGCAAATTTTAGTGATCAAACAAATCAGCACAAAATTTGAAATTCCATATTATAAAATTGTTGTTGCATTTCTTTTCAAGAGAAACGTTTAACATGAGTTGGCTCTTTTACGATCGCATGCGCAACTTTAATTTGTTTTCTTCTTTTTTTTCCAATATTTCTTTTCAGTTTAAATAATTTTTATTTATTTTCCATATATTTTTTGTTATTTTCTATTCGTTTTTTAACACTTACTTAATCGTAAAATTTTTTCTTTATTTTGTTTTTGTAATAATTACAAGAAAAAAGATTAAGTAAATTATTTTATATATCTTTTATAATTCTTTCCCTTTTCTGATGTTATACAAAACAAATAAACACACAAAAAAACACAGATATTTTATTCACTTTCTTTTTTCTCGTATCTTCTTTTAACAGTTATTTTTATTTATTTTTTTCTTTGAAAATATTAATTCCCCCGTTTTATCAACTTTTCTCTTGCACGTCTTAATGGTAACTGATCGTAGTTTGAAATTTATACTTGTTGGTTGAATGGTTGAATGGTTAAAATTGGTTTTGACCATTTTCAACCAAAGAGTTAAAGAAAAAGAGATCTTCATTTTTAATCAAACTCTTTAACTCTCTTTCTTAGTTACAAACCAAAGAGAATTTTTTCAAATGCCATTAACTGATCATGTTTATGATTTATTCTTTAGTTAAATAAATATTTAAAACAATTTTCCACCGGATATTGATCTATTAAATTAAACTCTTTTCCCAAAAACTTGGCTCCAAATATGTCAAAAAGTCTTTTATAAGCTCTTTGAATACAATTTTAGGACACTTTCGTACGTGCTGATAAAAAGGTTTTGATAAAATTTTTTGTTCAAAACCATTTTATAAAAACATTTTAACTATAAAATAAAGAGTGAGTTGGAAAAAATCTCAAGGCATTTTTATACTCTAAGAAACCTTTTTCCTGAGTCGACTGAAAATGATTATATCAAAACCTTTTTTATACCCTTCACCTGACTAAATCAGAAGGTTTGTCATTTCGTTTGTAATTTCCACAATTTTCGACTAAGATATTCTGAATCGATATGGAAAAAGAAATTGATTGAGCTATGTCCATCTCTATCCAAGTTTATGAAGCCGAGCTGTAGTGAACATATATGATGTGTATATCAAACGTTTAGAAATACTTTCGAGAGTTTTGCTACTGAAATCCAAGGAAATTAGTTCATGAATGGCTCAGAAATTGGCAAAAAGATGAAGGTACCTCAAACTTTTTTCGGGCTTTTTTTCAATTTTCTAATTCTAGTTAGAGACTTAATTTCAATAAATTTAGCGGATTTATGCTCTGAAGACATAAAATGAATCGGAATCCTGAGTTATAGGCAGAAACATATTTTCCTATATTTGGAAACCCCTATGAGAACTATGGCACTGATTGATTACAAATTTCTTCCCCGAATTCAATCTTTTTCATTTTTCAAAATCGGTTCATAAACTACCAAGATATGGTCAATTCTTTCCTTAAAAATTTAGTTCCATGTGATTGTTGTTGTTTATAACTATAGAAAAACAACAACAATATTTCAAATAATATTTTTGAGATTCCGGCCACCCTATTAATGCTAGAAATTTAATTCTTTTACTAATGGGTCGGAAATATTTTTGTGGATTTTTCATTTAAATGCATAAACTCGATTGGTCCATTTGTTTCCGAGATATAGGCGGAAACTTATTCTGACGCTTCTAGTCGACACGCAGAAAATGACAAATTTTTTCCTCGAATTTTGTTTTTTTTTTAATTTTCAAATCGGTTCATAAATAGCCGAGATATCAACAATTCTTTATTTTCCTTGTAGTAGTTGTTGGTTATGGTATCGAAAACAATAACAATGTTAGGCAAAGAAATGTTTTCGACCTTTTGAGCGTTCTATTTAAGTTAGCAGATCGGAAATAATAAGGAGGATCATAATAATCGATCCATTACTTTCCGAGTTAAAGGCAAAAACGCATTTCCCTATATTATGAACCTCCTATGGGATCAATGTACACAATTTTGATTCAGAAAAATAGATATTTTTTTAAATGTTGATTATTTTAATTTTCGAAATCGGTCCATAAATAGCCGATTCATTAATTACTCTCATATATTTACATTAGTATTGTTTTAGTGAAAGCGAAAACTAATCGTGAGTAAAATTTTGCATGAATATTGAGTGCACTAGAGGATCTATGTTGACTCATATAAAGGCTATAGTAATGGCTGTCATTTTCTCCTTTCTCGACAAGTGATGATATTATGAAAGCCTATTCATAACAGGGACTTAACGTTAAATGTTTAGTCCGTTGCTTAAAAAAAATTCCATATAAGCAAAGATGAACTTATTTCATCTAACGAGGTCGCTTTAAGAGGTATCTCGATGAAATTTGATACAGAAGATTTTGGGTTATGAAAATTGATGATCATACAAATATCAAATTGATGATCATGCCAAAATCTAAGATGATCGGTACGAAACTTACTTCCGAGAATTCCAACAAGTACGAAATGTATATTCGGCTGTGTCTAATCTTAATTACTCTCCACCGTTTACATTCTTATAACCCTTTTTTGGGAAGGGAAGCTATAGAAAAATATGGACCGATACTTTTCAAACTTGTAACATATATTTAAGAAACATTTCATATTAAAGAGTTTTAGAACCGCTCTTCACGGAAAGGGCTTTATATGGCAGCTGGGTAATAATTCATAATTTTCTATCGCGCTCATATTATCTCCAATTCCGAAGGAAACCTTTCATGATATAATTGTCTAAAATTTTTTGCTTATCATGAACTAAAATTTATTCCAGACAAATCATAAATTTAAAATTTACAGTGATGGATCCATAACTTGGTGTAGGGTATTATTCTAAATTTTTTCTTCAATAAGTATTAAATATAACCAGGCATTATCATTACGAAAGATTATTATCTGAAATATGATCTCGTTTTTAGAAGTTTGCCTTTAGCATTGAATTGGCTGGTTGGTCCAATATTATGTATAATTTTTTCATTCATTCACCTTATGCAACAACACGATGCAAACACAACTTCTTTTTATAGCCTTTTAGCATGAACCCCAATGTGCTAAATCGTCTTTCAAAGTAAACCGGTTAAAATTTATATTGATTGCATATTCCACCCCTTTCGAATATATATCTCACAGCATGAAAACCTGGTGAAATCACTTGTCGGAAGACTCTCGATTATAACATATTCCCTTCTTAGGTTTGACATTAATCTTCTTCATTAAACTCCTTATCTTAAAGGTTCTACTAACAAACTCCGAAAAGTCATTATTTCCGATTATTTCCAGATCTAAGAATATTGAAGAGAAAAGTAGAAATTTGTAAAAAATAGAGTCCATGAGAACCGTGTCGCTATATCTGCATTACTTAAGTGTAATATAAAATAAGCAGTATTTTCGAAAAAAATCCAGACCATAAAAACCATCAGCATGCACCTGAACTAATACGTAGTTTCCATCATAATTTTAAAGAGATGTCTTCTTTTCAATGAAAAATTATTAAAAGCTTTTACAGTTTCTAACTGTAGGTTCCAAAACAGTCGTGGGCTGTCCCGGTTTGTAAACCTGTTGGACTACAAATTACAGATATGAAAATGTCGCAGTTAGAAATAAAATTAACTCCCTCAACTTAGCCTTTTTACATGCTGTAGCCAAATAATTAAATATGAAGGATTTTTGGATAGATCGATATTTGGCTCGTAAAATAGCTAAAACCGAATTGTATTAAATAAGTTTTGATATATGTATCATTATTGGACCAAAAGCATATATTATTACATATATTACATATATATATATATTACATATATATTACATTAATATCTACAAATACGTAGAACAGTATTTATATCCCTCATATGCAAATAAATATCATTAGACCACACCAAGTTAGATGTGTCAGATATCGGTACATAACTTGTTTATTGAACCATAACTAATTTATCGAGAATACATGTGTAAACCTTGTGAACAATTTGCAGGTCGTATTTTTAAACATGTCTTGATGAAATTTGCCACATATTTTTGTTTTGGATCGGGGACAATGCTTATTGAAATTGGGACCATTATTTCACCCATCCCCTAAACAAATGTAATGTTTAAAATAATATTTTAAAGATATGAGGATTTTACCAAATTTGGCACAAGTTAGTCTTCAAATATTTTAAAACGATTGTAAATTATACGATGATCGATCCAGTTTTTCCCATAACTCCCTCACTACTTGCAACTTTTGTGTATTCTTTTTGCAATCGATTTTTACAGCACTTGTATTTCGTTTCCAAATGTCACGTCAGTTTACTCACGAACTATGTATCATCATATATGCGTGACTTTTAATGTTATCAATTTGATAAATACTACCTTTTTTGTGGTTATCACCGTTAGTTTTGTAATCACTTAACGGTTTAAAATATGACAATGAATTAAAATCAATAGTAAATTCAATGTTGAAGAAGTAATTAATCGAATTTGAAATTTGTAAAATCTATATATATAAATAAATATGTGTTTGTTTGTCTCTTTATTTGTTTCTATGGGACTTATAGACAGCTAAACTACAGGACAAAAGTTGGGCAGATAGAATCAGTAGGAGAGGTAACCTCCCTACAAAAAAAATATTGATCATTGAATTTCTAAAGATCATCGAATATCTAGAATTTTGGTCCCAATAACTTTTTCAATGTACTATTTTCAAAACAAAATGTGGGGCAGATAGAATCAGAGGGAGAGGTAGCCGCCAAATTTTTATCATCGAATATATATCATCGAATAAATTTTTGGTCACAATCACTTTATCAAAGAAATGTTTTAGTAGACGAAATGAAAGATGGGGAAGAGGTTGCCTCCATACAAAGAAAATGTTGATAATCGAATATCGAAAAAAACACTATAACGAGAGTTTAAGGAACTGTACAGAATAAAGGGCTGATTAGATCGTAGTGAGAGATGTCCCCTATGTTGATTATCGAATATCTTAAGAACTATAACAACAATGATTCTCGAATTTGACCCCAATCATATTTTAGAATTTGTTTTACTGATCAAAACATAGGATGGGAAGATGGGAAGGTACTCCCATACAAAGCAAATATTTATTTCAAAATACCTAAAGAACTCTAAAGGAATGATCTTTCAATTTTTGCTGGGCCAAAATAGAGGACATATTGGACATAGGGAGACGAAGTGCACCGGGTCTTAGCTAGTTAATAATATTCTTAGAATGACAACTCTCTCAGTAAAACTAACTCAAATGCAAAAAATAAACGAACTATTAGTGCATAAACATGTGGATCGCGTAGAAGATATTGGATCTTTTCTTGCATTCTGTGAATGTAAATTGTTCATTTTCCCTATAAATCACTATAATTTTATTAAAATCTCTTACCAAATATTTGTTTAATCAAAAACTAATAAAAACGCTAAATAGAAATCAAAATATTCTGTTAATTATTTATAACAAGAAATTCTCCCAAAAATAACTCAATAATAAACTTAAAATAAACTTTCAATTTCATTAGAAATTTAATAAACAAACAAACTCATTCACTTTTCAAATATTTAAACAAACTCACGCACGCTTTTGACACTTTCAAAACATCATGTTCTCATCGCTTTGTGTGGGCCATTATCGAGAAGTTATGTGGTTTTATTCAATACTTTTGTCAATATCAATTTGATTCAAGAGCGTTTTCGAAAGAAAGGGAAAAAATGTCTGAACAAAGCAAAAGAGCTAAACTTACAGAAATTTCATTTAAGTGACAAGTCATGATGACATTTACTATAAGAGTAATTTCCTTCAAAATTCCATAAAAAAATATTAAATCCAAAAAATATAAATTTTTTCTATTGTTTAAACAAACGTTTATATTTCAGTATATTTTTTTTAAGGAAAAACTTTTAAAGTCGTGTTATGGCTCACGTATGCCAACATAAAAAGGGGGTATTGGCAAAAAAAATTGTAAAAGAAAGAGATAACAAATCTCTTAAATTTTGTTTTATTAAAAACAATTTAACTACAACTGTCAAAAAGGGAAAATTATGCTCTTTTCATCAGTTGGTAACTTTCTCTTTGTAGTAAAAATGTTTTGACAAAAATCAGTCTATTTACTGTCATTTAGTGTCAGTTAATGTTAATTGTGACATTTAACTAAAAACGGTAATGTTAAAAGTGACATTTATGTGTCATTCAAAAGCCCTTTGTTTGGATGAAAGTCAAATGTTTTAGAGTTACTGTGAATGCAAATTCCTATTGTGGCAAAAAGTTTTACAATTCATATGTTAGCAACACTTTAGAATTTGAAGTGATTTTCGAATTTAGTAAACAAAATAAAAACCATTTTAAGTATACTACTGGTCCTTTGAAGAAGAAAGGACCTGAAACTATTCTTTTTACACTGGATTTTTATTTTCTATCTGTAGGTCTATCAAGCATAAAATATCTGTATTTGATATAATTTTTAATGCTGAAAAAGCTAAGTGAACTTAGAAACTATACGATGGATATAACGCTTTATGTGCCAAAAAACTCAGATTTACAGATTTGAATACAAAATACCAAAAATACATTCCGAAAAGGCTTTTCCATGAAAACCATGGACAATTGTATCTCCGTTCGGTAACGACTCGAGTCACACTCGGTCAAAGATTGTCAACCAAGTGACATTTTATCAATCGGAAGTTTTCCCAAAGAAGATAACAATCATTGCAACCGAACTATTACAACAACAACAGATAGATGCAGAGAATGAAACAGTCCAAAATTTTTAGACATCATGGTGATAGCATTACCATGGTCTCTGTATTTTTTAATTGACATCACTTTAATTTACTACAACAAATAATTCGTAGTTAATCAGCAAAATCCGAGGCAGGTGAACACCGCTTGGATATTTGAGGTCCGGTTGTGAATTCATAGAAGAATTGTAGAAAAAATATCGTTCCTGATATAACTGACTATGATACACACGTCTATGTAATCTATATCCGCCATTTTTGCAGTGGGCCATCCCAAAGTGTCTACGATGAAGATTACAAAGGACGGGGTAGTTACAAACTTTGCAAACTGTTTCACCTCATTCCCACCGTTACGACAGAAGTCATTAAATGAGAGACATATTGTGCTAGCATGAGTGCTAACGGCTCAATGTCCAGTGATAACTTTCATGATATTCCGAAGCTAAACATTCGGTAGTTAGGTAGATTGAGGAGAGGAGGCCCTATAGGTCTCATTCCTGTTGGTCATACCCAAATTCCACTATATCGGCTTATTGTACGCGCACCGTCTGAGAAAAAGAACCAAATTCAAACATAACTGACCATGCCATTTAGGTAATTTCCTCCAATCAAAGTCTTTAAGGTAAGACATGATTGATAAATCATGAAAATTTGTTATCTCTGGATTGCAAAGGCTGAACAGTGATATAGTCTATGTTCCAACGTTTCGATATCTTCCCTACATGTATTACATTCGATGTTGGATTGTCCAGTAAAACGCCCATCATCATACTAATCCACGTTTATTACATCCATGGTCTTCTTCCCTTCTGTGTCACTGCTTATTATTCTCGTAATCCTACCAACTGCATCAGTGTTCCACATAGTTCGGTGTTACTCCGTCACCCACTTCTGTAGTCTGGCTTTTAATGTGATGAAAGGCATCGCATTTTTTAAGCTCATAATCGTCAAAAATCTGGCCTGGTTAGCTAATTTGTCTGCCTTCACATTTCCGATCACTACCTGATGTAGGAGAAATTGCAATACAAGACAGTAAATAAAATCATATCATTGGATTTCAGTCCGCAAAATAGTATCATTGGATTCCAATCTGTTAAATCGCATCATTGGATTTAACGCTCGGGTTATCCTTTGGCTGTCGGTAAATATTTAAAGATTTCTGTATGCCAAATGGACCAAGTTCTCCCTAGCCTAGATAATACACTCCTTTCCGTGTGAAAATCCGTATTATGATCTGTTAATCTGAGATATATTATAGTTTCTCATTCATTTATTCATCATTCTGCTTGGAACTATCCGTGAATCAATGAATATCTTGTATCCGAAAAAGGTCGTTCATATCAACCTGTTTCTCGTATAAACTCTTGATAGTTAAAGCATCTTCGTCTTCGTCCAAACTTTGCTGATTCAGTACGGAGAATTCTCTATCCATAAGTCTCCTGTATTACATTAAAATCAAGACGCAATCTAGATTTGTATATTCAGCGTATTGTGATGCGCCTAGTTTAGTTAGATAGTCCGCAACTATGTTAAAAAGGTTTTTACACTTTCTGCGCATCATTTCGAATACAATTATCTACATCGCTTCACTAATAGCCATAATTTCAGTCCTTTAAATACTGCCTTCATTAGACAGCTTAAATAGGGGGCAATTTCCTTATTCGTCTAAATATATACCGACTATATTGTTGTTTTAAAGCCATCAGTATAGATATTTAGAGTACCCCGGATTACATTTAATTAAAAGGCAGATTTGGGTTCCCGGTGTTCTCAGCAAATAAATCGTCTTTCGACGAAATTTTCGTATGCGAGTCCTATATAATTTTGGTCCTGTATATCACGAAATAAGACAAAGACCAGTCATCCAAAAAAAATCTCTCATGCTTCTAGATCTGCCTTTATTACAGTTAAATTTTCCTTCTTTCCAAATCAACATGTTCAATATATATTCCCAATTCCTTTTCCATTTTCCAGGTGGCTGCTGTGGTTCAACTAAAAAACGTACTATTGTTGGTGGATGGGCATGGGCCTGGTGGCTGGTAACAGATGTACAACGTCTCTCCCTTAATGTTATGACCCTAAATCCTATGTGTGAAAATGTTGAAACTGCCCAGGGTGTTCCTTTGACTGTAACGGGAGTGGCTCAATGTAAAATAATGAAGGTTAGTTGAACCAATATTTCAAAAATTAGTTATTATAATTATAATATTATTTATATATATAAAAATAGTTATAACTTACATATATTTATTGATTGTTTTTTATAATTATTTAAACAAAAGTTATATAAATTAGTTCAATAGATCGTTTCCTTATTAAAAATGAAAAATGTATGTTAAACTTGCATGTCACTTTATGCTTTTTTGTCTAAAAAGTTTATTTTACTTGTTAATAAATTTATTTAATTTTACACAGAAAAAAGTAAAAATCAAGTTTAATTACGAAATTGTTAAAATTAATTAATTTTTTGTTTGATTTTGCCCACAATGATAATATTAATTAAATTTGTCTTAATTTTCGTAATTGTTTCAATTAATTTTCATAATTATTTCAATGAAATTTCATAATGGTTTGAATTAATGTTTTTCATATTTTCCTAATCAATTCAATAACAATTGCTATTGATATTTTCCGAATTTGTGATAAAAATGTTAATGAATTGTTTGTAAATTTTTATTGCAAAAATTCATAAGATCATGTACGGATAAAAAGACCTTTAGAATTTACATAAATAATAAAAATCAGTTGATGTCAATGTAGCGAACATTCTTAAAATATATTTACCTCTTAGTCTTAGGGCTCTTCTAGAAACAACATTTATAAATATCCTGGAAAATAGCTTTTGATTGTTTTACATAACTTGTTTCTAAGCCGATTGTTATCAAAATAGATCGATTACGTATGGCAACCGAACGTCAGTTGCCAAAATTATATTAAAGATGGCAACTGACAGCTGAAGTTCTCAATTTCAGTTGCCAAATTGTAGTAAATATTTTAGCAACTGTGTTTTTCTGGTTGCATAATATATTTTACTCACTTGTTTTCAATTTAAAACGTAATGAAGTTCACTCCAAATATTGCTCGTGGTATCTGGGATTTGGTGAAAGATACAAACGAGCACATAATGCTTAAGTTTTTCCAGTACAAAATAGTTTTAAATTTAATTTTTCCTTCCTCAGTCATTTTGGAAATTATCTTTTGAAGTAAAATTTTTTGTAATATTAACTGCACTAATACCTTAAGTACAACTGACATATGGGTCATCCCCAAATTAAAACCATTGCCGTGAGATTTTGGAAAGCTTCCATCGGCAAAAAGTTAAAAACTCGCATATATTTTTAGCAACTGTGGTAATGCTGCAGAAGGATAAACTCGATTATAGTGTTTTTAAGGGTGTCAACTAAATACAACTCTGTGTCATTCGGAAGACGAGAATATTTTTTTAAATTAAAATTATTATATAATAAATCCAAAGCGGTTTGACAGCTCTTGGTTTTGTATAGAATAATTCCTCTAACAGTAAGTGATTCTGAAAGGAATCCAGAGGAAATAAAAACAAATACCTGATTTTGGTTTATAGATATGAACAGAATGTGTCAGTTAATCCCCAATAACCAAGTGGTCACTAGCTTCAATAACACCGTTCCAATTGGTCAAACCACAAATTTTTCGACTTAGACCACCACTGTATAAAAAAGAAATTGATTGAGCTAATTCCGCGCGCCTGTTCATCGTCCATGTGTCGGTTGAAATCAAGTTTATAAGTTATAATATATGATATGTATATCAAACGATTGGAAATGCTTTCGAAATCCAGGGAAATTGATTCATAAATGACCTCAAACTTTTTTCGTTTTTTTTCTCTTTTCTTGAAGAATCTACAACAGGTAGAGACTTAATTAGATTTCAATAAATTTAGTGGATTTATGCGATGAAGATATGAAAAGAATCGAGCCATTAGTTCCTCAGTTATATGCAAAAACTTATTTTCCTATATTTTAAACCCTCCATGATACCTAAGGACTTGGTTATGGCCTGATTAGTTACAGTTTTTCCCCGAATTTAATCTTTTTCATTTTTCAAAATCGGTTCACCAACCACCGAGATATGGTCAATTCTTTCTATAAAAATTCAGAATTATTTTTGTGGATTTTTCATTTGAAGACATAAACTCGATTGAGACATTCGTTTCCTAGATAAGGTCGAAAAGTTAATCTGACGTTTTTATAAAGTTTCAAATCAATTCTTTATATTCCTCTTGGTTGTTGTTGGATATCGTATAGAAAACAATAACAATGTGAAGCAAAGCAATTTTTCGGCTTTTTGAGCGTCTTATTTAAGCTAGAGACATAATTGGAGAATAAATTAATTGTTGAGTTTAAATCATCACAGTAATCGGTCTAATAGTCTCCGAGTTATAGGCTAAAAAGCATTTTCCGATATTTTGAACCTCCTATGGGATACATGGACAGAATTATGATGCAGAAAAATAGTTAATTTTTTCTAACTTTTAATTTTTTAAATTTTCCTAATCGGCCCATAAATAGTAGAGTTATTAATTACTCTTGTATATTTATACCAGTATTGTATTAGTGAATATAAGAAAAGGTGAATGGTATATAAAAGTCGGCACGGCTGAATTTAACACTTTAACTTGTTTTTTGCTATACTTGTCAGTTTTTGTAAAATAGAAATCGTAACAATTAGATATTTAGTTAATTCAATAATACAAATAATTCATATACATTTTAAAATTAATTATTATGTTAATTGAAATATTTTGTCGAATATTTTTTTCTGTGTAATTTGTTAAATCTTTAGAAACTGTTCAATTGAATGTAAGTTTATTTATTAATTAAACAAATAAATAGATTATAGTTATAGTTTTCACAATTGTAATTTTGTTTTAGTTTAAATAGAGTATAAATTTTTAAATTAATTAGTCCATTTTGCTAAAGTTTTACTGTATTTTTTATTTTGTTTTAGTATTTTGTAAATAATAAATTGAGATCCTCAAAGTATGCTTCACTTTTTGTATGTTAAATTTTACCTGCAGAGTTGTTAGCTAATATTTTCTTTATACTCCTCCCACCACAAGAAAGAATGACATTCCGTTTTTAAGACCAAGAACAAATCATCTAAGACCACATAAAGTATACAGTTATGGCCAAAAAATAAGGTCAAACTTATTGTATTCTTTTTTCTTTAATTTCTGGGTAAAATTCAGTTTATTTTTATGCACGATCAAAGATAATATTTTATATTATAAAGTCAATATCAAAAAATTCATTACAACAACACCAATAACAGTATATTGCCTTATGTTCGCAAGGTCCTATATTCACTCTGGAAAAAAATAGAGTCAGCATTTCCAAAACTTTTTAATTAATGCAATTGAAAATAATTTATTTTGATGTGAATAATTATGTACATAAGTTATTGTACCGTTATTGGTGTCATTGTTAATAATTTGTTTTTGATAGTGACTTTATACTATAGAACATTTGCTACGATCGTAAGAATATTTTATATTTTATCAAAATTTTACCTATGAAATGAAGAAAATTGCAGACCCTATATTTCAGCCATAACTGTATATATTTTGAATTAAATAAAAATCTGAGTCGATTTAGCTTTATCCGCTGTTGTTGGCACACTCACATTCACAATAATAATTTGCGGAGCTCAATGAAATTCGTCAATACTTAAATTTTATTTGAAACCTGTAAAATCGGTTCAGTAGAAAAACAGTTATTGACCAATATCTGCGACAATCCCTTAAAACTTTAAATGAAATTTAATAGATATAAAAATGGAGTTGTAGAATGGAATATTCTTTAATTTGGCTCTTTTTTGCTATTCACGAAGCTCTAGTCTGTGATCTTAACAACAGATTCATTGTTTCTCAGTAGTGTCTTATATGAGTTTTTTGTGTGTAACGTTGCTTTGCAGGAAAGAGTATCTTTTTGCTCTTTAATTTCGCCCAATTGTACATCTTGGTTTTACTACTCTAAAATGTATTATTTTCCAATGTTTTATAAGGAATCAAACTATCTCTCTTATCTAAATCATTTAACTTTTCCAAAGATATCTTTCAAAAACTTGTAAGGCAATACTAATATAGGATTTTCTAAGTTTGATTAAGAAGTAATAAATTTGGGTCTTAAAAATTTTTTACTGTGTACTTAATTAAATTTGGTCATATTACTTTTTACTCTGTATTTGTGGATCGTAATGATATAGTAAACATGGGTCCCTGTTGTCACCAAGAAGAGGCTATAGAAGAAAAAATTGGCTAATCGGGTAACTAGTTTTAGTCACCTAAAACAGCTGGAATGTGCAATTTTTTAAGTTCGTAAGAGCTCTAATTCTGACCATGAAAGACATTTTAATTAGACTTCGTTAGAGCTAATGTGTTTTGAGTTGATTTGGAGGAATGTAAGAGCTGTCAAGAACGTGGTCGCTGACCTTACCAAGTTGGCCATTTTGGATATGTTGATAGTTTTTATAAATTCGTTTAAAAATTTTAAGAATTAAGACAAAGAAATATTATGTATATGAACTTTTCTATATGTGGCGTATCCGAAAACCCCAATCTGGGTAAATCATGTTTAAAAATTTTAATATTTTTCCTGTCATTACAAGGATCGAACGGTCAAAAATACTTTTTATATGCTAAACTTACATATGTAGCTTATTTGAAGATGATTCCAGCTTTGCGGTTTGAGAACATAACAAAAAAATATTTTTTAATTGACCAGTTTGGATAAGACGTATGGGCAGATCTTTGCCCATCTTAATGCGTTTTAATTAAGTTTTCACGCGTTTTAATTAAGATTTCTTTATATGACAATAAAGAATTATAACGTTCAACACTAAAAAATGATTTTATTATTAGTGTTGCTAACTTTTTGAAAATAAACGAAAAATGTTGAATTTTTTCAAAAACGTTTTGTCAGATTCACTTATTTTTATGGTTATTGCAACAATATTTTTTAGAATTTTATAGGGCAATTGGCACAAAATTTTAACCAGATGAAGACTACAGGGGTAAAAATAGGTTAAAAAAATATTTCAACTTGGATATCTTCGATTCTTTAAAAGATAACATAGATATGTATGATCTTCTTTTCTACACTGAACGAAATGTCGTAGGTAATATTAACGAAAACTGTTCATAGAGCTTTAATGGAAAAAATGGTGTTAAAAAGGCAGATTTTTATTCTAATTAACATATTTTTTCTTCAAATTGAAGAATTTTCATCAAATATTTAATGAAAAATTTAATTTCGTTAAAAAAATAATGAAAAATTTTTTATATCAACAGATATTTAGTAAAAATGGCAGTAACGCATTTTAAGCAAAATAACACACAAATTTATTCAATTATACGTACTAAAATGAAGTTAATTTGAATAAAATTTTTGTTTATTTAACTATTTTTAAATGAAATATGACAAATCGACGTGTATTGAAAAAAAGTTATTGGGACCAAATTCTCGCTGTAGTAGATTTTTAGATATTATATAAACAAAATTTGCTTTGTATGGGAGCTACTTTTCCCCCTGTTCCTATCCGTCTTAGATTTACAGTAAGACAGTTCCTTCAGTAACCAAATTTGAAAATTCTCGCTGTTACAGTTCTTAAGAGATTCTATAAACAATATTTGCTTTGTATGGGGAGTATTCATTCCCTTGATGCTTAATATTTTTTTTTTAATTTATTACAACAATTCAACGTAATTCTTTTCTCAATTCAACTAAAAGTACGAAAATTTAACTTAAATATGGTATTTAAATTGAATAACATTAATCAATATAAAAAAATTATTTCTGTCAATTTCAATAAAGATTTATACAAATTGAATAATATTTATTCAAATTTTAGTTTATTATCGAATTCAAATATTCATATTAATAATTTTTCGTAAATTTGAAGAATTTACAAAATTAATTAATGAAATTTTTCATTAAGATGATTAAAGTTTTCCCTTTCTCGTTTTATTTACATCCTTTTTTGGTTCAGTGTAGGTATTTATAAAGACAAAATTTCTTTTGTCTTTCATTTAGTTATAGATACATAATTGAAGTCATTTTTTGGGGATCACATTTTTTTATAAATATTTATTATTTCCATTTTTTATTAAATACGTAGTGTAGTTTGCTAATTGTTAAATTATTTTAAAAACTTTTAGTTAAAATTAATTATTGATTTGTTTTTTTCTTTTTTTACTTTTTCTTTTATTTCTTTAGTCAAACTCCTACGCAAAGTCTTATGAAACTGAAGAGGTATGATTTTTCATTAAAAAAAAATACCAAAAAACCTACACAATCATTTTCATTTACTTTGTTTGATTTTTTTTTTAATTTAATATTAACTTTTTTAATTTTTTTATTATTTTTTGGTAAACAAAATCTAAATAAAAAATATTGGAGTAATTTTGCATTAGTTGTGAATTAATTATCAACTATATTTTAATTTAAAAACAAGGTACGCTAAAAAACACTTTAAATGTTTTTGTTATTATTAATTAAAATTTAGGATTAAGTTGAAAATAAAATACTAATTAAATAGTAAAATGTAGATAACAATTAATAATTAAGACTTTATTAAAGGACAATCACAGATTTTGAAATTGAATGACAAGTTTCGAATTAACTTGATTCCTGTGATTATCCTTATTTTATATTCATTAACAATAACATCGTAATTATTTATTATCATTTGTAAATTATCGATATTTGTCATCTTATAATACAAATTCATAATCTACTATGTATATTATCGTATATAACTGTATTAGTGTGTGTTTATATAAATATTTATATACTTCTATATATATAAAACTCCATATACATAAATATGATGTATTAATATTGTTAAATTTCTTTTTTTTCTACTTTTTTATTGAAATACAAAAAAATAACGTTTCCGTTCATTTCATTTGCGTTTTTAACTATTTGATGGATTCGTAACTTGGTTCGCTCGTATATTCCTTATTTTGCGTGTTGAAATCTCTCATCATCTTCATTTGCTAAATACACAAAATAATAATAAAAACAATATAAAAAATAATGTTATAAATATTATTCCTAAATATCAACTTTCCATCATCATCTTCTTCTTCAAACTTCAATAAATCAAACTGTAAATGTACCAAAAAAAAAATAATAAATAAAAAAAAAAACAAATCTATAATCAATGAATGGCTGATTGTATTATGCAGATGATGAATGTTTATTATTTTCATCATCAGGCTGACGAACTATTGGGAACGGCCAGTGAACAATTTTTGGGCAAAAGTGTAAGTGAAATCAAGCAAACCATACTCCAGACACTTGAAGGTCATTTGCGTGCCATATTGGGTAAGTAAAATTTCCCATTTAAATAAATTCGTTCTTTGATATTCATGTTTTAACGTTAAAACAGTTTCATTTAGAAAACTCATAGTTAAAGATGTTCGAAGAAAATCTGAAGCATAATTTTAGGCTTAAGTTTTATGTTACTTTAAAGGTTTAAAACTCAAAAGAATATTTAGCACGTTTGCATGTAATTTGTCACTCCTTTTAAATAATTTAGAAACGATATTGTTGGTTAAATAGGATTTCTGTCTGTTGCGATATTTGTTTTTTTTTTGAAAGAAGCAAGTGAACTATATATAGTTAACATCAAAATCCAATAAACTTTCAACGTACTTTTACCTCTACACATCGAGTCAAAATTTAAGTTAAGAACTGCATTAACCCCCCCCCCTTCTTAAGATTAGCTGTATAAAAAATTCATTTACGATGACTAATAAACGTATAAGCTTTCTGTTTGGTACGGCCATATAATGGATCAGTCATTTGTGTTCATCTAATGCCTCAATAAATCTTAGATTTAAGATTTAAATAATTTAACAAATTCAGAAAAGTCCTAAATCGCTTGTTTAATTAGACACGAGTTCAGCTCATTGGAATTTAAACCCCACTCAATATTTATATTAATCCCAATTTTGGATTTTTTTATAAAATTTCACAAAGATATTTTTGAGCAGCACAAGCTCATAGTTGGTCCGGTTGGCGGGCAGTGAACCTCTAAAGTTGATAAGCAGGTACGTTTTCATGTTTTTAAGAAATCGCCAAATTTTATGAATGATTTCATTGAAATGCATATGCTTTCATGTTTGGAATATCTTCTATAATTTAAGAGATATTTAGACTAAAATAAACTTTTGAACCATTTCATGCACAATATTTGTTTGTTTTTTATAATGACTCTAAATCACATATGTCATTAATTCCTGAATTGATTTGGCGATATATATTTGTCCGTCCGGCAAGCTGTCAGACCATCGATAGTTTGGAACACTTTTTTGGGATATTTCGATAACATATTTTTTACTTTGGTTTAAGGATTAAGTCTCTTAAAATTGGTGGTTTGGTCCAATATTTCAGGTAGCTTCCATACCAATGCCTTTTCTAATACAAATCCCATATATCACAATATTTACAAACCTAAAGATGCTCTGTATTATTTCATTAGTAGATATGTCAGTATTATATATCTACTTATGTTTGATATATAATCAAAAACACTAGAATGGATCTAACCTCTCAGAACGATCGAGTGACCAATTTACGAAAAGGAGGAAAATTTTGGAAGAGATTTCCTCGTATTAGATTTTTGGGTGTTTCGGAATAAAAAAAATTGGTAATCTATATATAATGTGTTAAGAACAATTCTGCCCATATTATAATCAATTCAGAATTATAGTTTTATTTATATAGATTTTATATAAAATCAAATATTGAACATATTTTTTATAAAAGTATATCGAAACTAAAAATTTTCTATTTTTTAAAAAGGTTTTAAAGACATTTAGTTTTAATACCTTATTATTTAAATCCTGATATTATTCTAGTAATTGCCTTTCCAATGATATAAGTGACTATTAAAAATACTTAAAAAAATCTTATTTATTTCATTCTGAAATTCATCTAAATAATTAATTCCTTTTTTAAGTCCAGTACACAATTATTAAAATAACTTTATCTCATATTTCTTGTTTTTTTCTTGAAGTTAATAAAATAAAAATAAAAAGAGAATTTCCATTGTTAAGCTAAAATGACAAGAATTGTTGACAGCACAATTATTGCTCAATGTTAGAAAACAGGACATTAATAGTGTTTGCCAGGATGCAAACAACATTGATTACTTCGCTTTTTTTTATGCTCAAGAAAATAGCAAAAATTGCACATTTGCTATTTCATTTTAGTCTTTTTTATTGGAAAAGTCGTAGTCATTTTAATAAATCTCTTTTTTTGTGAGAGTTTGACAATAAAGAAGAGAGTTTTTTTTTTGGTTTTAATGTCTTTAAGGAGAAAAGATAAAAGTGATAAAAGAGAATAATAATAAATGAGGGACATAGTTGGAAATATAATTCATATTTTATACCCTCCACATATTATGCCTTTCACCACTGCAAGTAGTAAAATGAATAAAAAGGATTAAGGTTGTCATTCCATGTAAACCATTTAAGGTGCCATAAATCTGTGTCGATTTAATAAGGACTAATTATTCGATTATTTGCTTCCAATTACAAATCGATATCTGTGACATTCTTCAAATTAAAAATTAATGGTTTTAAACGAAATTTAATCGTTTCATACGGCTGGATGTACTTCTGTTATGGTACTTAAAAAAGATTAAAAACTGTTCAGTTCCAAAAGTTATATACAAAGTCATACAAAATTTTGATACCCATCAAAATCAGATATTTTAAAGATTAAGATTATTGAATTTGTCAGACATTTTATTTTGATATAAAAAGTGATATAAAATATCATGAAAACCTGCTTTCTATATATGTAACTAATTTGACGAATATCAATCCATATTTAGTTACAGTTCCCACATAAGATCTCTTCCCGTTATATGGTTTAAATTTATTGAAATCTTAAATATGAACGAATTTGATTGAATATCGTCATATTTATCTAATTTTCTTTAGTTCCATAAATATCAGTCCTCATTAGACTACAGCTCCCCTACAAGGATCCTTTCCATTAACAAAACTTAACATGATTATAGTAGAGGTATATTCGAGTTAATTTGGAGATGCATAAAACATCTCAACACATTTTTACAAGGAAATTGTGCATATTTCCATGATGGAAGCCAAGTTCCATGTAATTTTTAAGGGGGGGAGGTTGTAATACATTTTTTGTACGTATTTAGTATCATTGGAAAGGTTATTATTTATGGTGTATTCAAAATAAATTTCTTAAAAAATTTTTCAAAATAACGAATTTTTTTCAGTGCACTTAAAACAATTCGTAATATTTGATCACAAATTAAATTTACAAAAATTAAAAATTATATTATGAAATTTGATTACAATATCGACAAAATTGTCTTTAATAAAATACTAAAAATATTCCCACTTTTTTTTGAAAATACCCAAAATTCCAGTAAGAGGAAAACTTCTTTAAAAAATTTACTTTTTTCAGAAAATTGGTCTCTCTGTTGTTGTAAGAGGTTTGACCCATAACACTTGCAGCTTATAACCAAGATATCTAATCTTATTCTCCTCAAAATACTAAAGAACATTATTTGTTTTTTGAAAATAATAAAATTCCGATGGGAATGGCGGGGAAAGTGTTTCCTCTTAGTGAAAAAATTTATAGTTTTGAAGAAAATTATTGATTTTAATGTGGAAAAATATTAACATTTTTTTGGGGAAAATCAAAAACTATTTATTCTTCTTCTAAATTTCTATTTCAGAATATGTAACTTTTCATTAAATTCACATTGATTCTGGCACGCAATTTTATTAGAATTTTGTACAGACTCCGAGCAATATTGTAAAAATTTTTTAGATCCAAATAGAGCGTACCAAGTTCTAAAAAACTAAAAAATAACACGTCAAAATATCTCCTTAACTATTCGAGATGTTCCCTTTAACTAAACATACATTTTGTAGGGAATTATAAGGGCTTTATGTACGTAAAATTAATCAAATTAATAATATGTTGACATTTAAAAAAAATATTCCTGATAATTTTGGACCCCGACCCCAGGATCCATTAGGAATGTGATGTTCTTCAAATCAGTTCTCTTTAGAAAATTTGTTAAAAAATATTTAATTTCAAAAAAAGCGTTTTTTAACCACTGTGCGATACCTTTAATTTATGTCAAAAACATTTGTCCTGCACAACTGATAGATTCTCTCTTTTAAGTATTAATAATTTATTAAAAAAAATAATTACAGTCTATGACATTTTCTAACAACTAAAAACTATTATTTATTGATTTATATTTCCCTCAAGGAATAAGGACATTAAGGACATGTCAAATATGTCTCTTTGGCTTGGCAACCACATTAAGTGTAAGAATTATCACCAGAACACGTTTTAAAAAATGTCATATAACAAACTTTTATCCGTTTCGCTTTATTGCACAAACATTCTCCTCGGTTCAAGATCTCGAAAGAAATTTCATAAATCACAACGTGTATTTAAAAAAAAATTATGCAATCGATATTTTGCCAAATACACCTTAAATTTTATTTAAAATCGCATTGCATGGGAGCTAACACTTCCCTTGATCCTAACCGTCCTATATTTTGTACAGTAAAACTTTTTGGAACCAAATTTTAGAACTTTCGCTTTAATCATTATTTGCTTTGCATGAAGGGTATCACTCCCCCTGGTCCTATCGGTTCTACATTTTGTTCACTAAAATAGTTCGTTGAGAAAGTGATTTTGATTAAATTTGAGAACTCTCACTGTTATAGTTCTTTAGATATTTGATAATCATTATTTGCTTTATGTGGGGGTATCAGTCCCCTTGGTCCTATCCGTCCTACATTTCGGCCAGTAAAAAAATCTTTGAGAAAGTAATTGGCACCAATTTGAATGCTCCCGTTTTTTCAGTTCTTTAGATATTCGATAATTAATATTTGCTTTATATGGGAGTACCTCCCCCCTTTATCCTACCTGTCCGATATTTTGATCAGTAAGATAAATTCTTGAGAAAGTATTTGGGTTCGAATTTGAGAACTTTTGCTATTATAACTCTTTAGGTATTAGACATTTTTTTGATCCCCATGATCCTATCCGCCCTTCATTCTGTCGAGTAAAACAGTTAATTGAAGCATTTATTGGGACCAAATTTGAAAATTAGAAATTCGTTCTTTCCCGGTTCTTTTCTGCCCCACATTTTGTCTTGTAAATTAGTTCCTTGAAATAATTATTGGGACCAAATTTGAAAATTCTTTAGATATATGATCAATATTTTATTTGTATGGGGGTTACCTCTCCCCCTGATCCTATCCGTTCCACAATTGGTTCAGTAGAGCAGAACCTTGAAGAACTGATGAAACCAAATTTGAAAATTCATGTTGTTATTTTTCCTTAAGTATTCGATAATCAATATTTGCTTTGTAGGGGGGAGGGGGGTTACCTCTCTCCTTGGTCCTATTGAAATTTTGTATAGCCTATGTTACTTTTGGGTATATGGAGCTCTTTCTGTCTTTCTATCCCAAACAAATAAACACAGATTCATTTTTATATATATAAAGATTTCCCTTTCTATTTACAGTGTATTATTTTATTAATAAAATATTATTTTCTTCAAACGTCATAAGTTTAATTATGAATAAATAAATTTATTCTTTTTTTCCTATAACAAGACACAAGTTATAATTAAATTCATATTAAAAGAATTTTATTACATTAAAAAAATACTTTAGAATAAAAACAAGTGAGAATGCTATAGTCGGCTATGCCGAATCTTTAATACCCTCCAACACAAATACGTAATGTTTGGTACATGCTCACCCACGCATAAACTCACTGGAGAATACACTCAATGAGTCATAAAATTAGTTGGGTTTTTTCGCTATAACTCTTTTCTACTGAACCGATTTTGCTAATTTTTTGGAATGGTAATGAGGTTCATATATGACAAAATTTCATTATAATTTGCCGATTTATAATTGAAAATGTTACGAAAGATTTCTGCTTGAACTTAGAGATTACCTCAGATATCGGTTTATATATTTTATTATAACGATTTTTTTTTTTTGGTTTTGGGAAACTTTTTATGATCGAAAATATAATGTTTCAAGTATTTATCTTATTATGTCGTAAAATGCGATTCTCCCCTTATATAAATAGTAGGACATAAGGGTGGGAAGTGCCGAAGTGCCAGATGTACATAACAGAAGATTAAAAAACTATCAAAGAACCAAATGTAGCTGGTTACAAATCATGAACAACAATATAAAATTATAATTCCGATCAGACTTTGAATAGCGCCGCTATGAACAAAAAATTTATTTTAGGGCGTGGCAAAAAACTCATATTTACATTTCTGAAAACAACATCAACTATTCCTTCATTCTACTGGGTAACTAACACAACACATACATTATGGGGTCTGAAAACTTCCCTTCTTAGCGTTACATATGGAATGACAAAGTTAATACACACTCATCACCACTTGTGATGGTGTAGGGTATAAAAATAATATCAAAAAAAAAATAGTGTAAAATGAACCAGGTGTTTTGTACTTAAATGGATTAAAGTTTTTAATTATAAATTAAAATCTAAAAATGTCAAATGAATAGACTTGAACAAAAAAGCACCATAATAATTGAAAAGAATAATTTACTGGAGGAATAATAACACACATATTTTCCATTATCATGTTAAAGTAACTTAAATTTCAAAAAGAAATAGATCCATTTTTGTATTTCATGTTTATGTGATATTGGAATGTGCCCTTGAAATGTCGTATAATCAGAAAACCAAATATTTTTACAACTCAGGATTAGTCATTGTTACACCAAGCAGTTGGCTTCTTTGAAGCAGAAATATCGGCGCAATATCGTAAAAGTTATAGAACGATTTTTGTTATAATTTAATATGGTTCCCAAATATATTTTCTAAAGTTTCTCCCTTTACAATCTGTTGTCCATTTATTGACGAAATTTAATTAAATGCGCAGTGAGAAAGAATCGATATTTATCCCCTACACCAACATGGGTGTTGGGAGTATTATGCGTTTGTGCAGATATTCACCACTTTCATCACTTCCTGAGTCGACTTAAGCATTTCCGCCCTTCTGTCCGGCTGGCTGACTGTCCATGTAAAGCTTATTTGCAAAGTACAGCTGGCAGTTTTGAAGATATCTCAATGAAATTTGGAACGTATTATTATTTTAGCCCAGAGACATGGCTTATTGAAATTGCCATACAAATATTCACCGGGAATGGAATTTTTATTCCATAAAATGTCTAAATATAAAATATAAATGTTCTAAAATGAGGTGCCAAATGATACGATCCATTACAACCGCTCTTCCTAATATCACTTTCAAACACATAAATCGCACAAAAAGTTGGGTATTGTAAATAATATTTAGTCAAATTAAAATAAATATAAGCCAAAACCGCTATGCGAAATTAAACGAGGGTCGGTACATAATTTTTTTTAATTCCCATATAACTCTCCACAAATAATTTCCTTCAAAACTCATAAATTTTACATAAATCTTAATAACATAATAATCTATTGCACACATAAGCATAAAGAAGGAAAGATAGTATACGAGGGTCGTTCGTAGCAGACATATGCAGACAACAAAGTGGTGTCGAGCTTGACGGACTATCCCATTTTAACTTATTTTTTTAACAAATCTGATGGACATAATGATAGCATTATTACTTTAAGAACATGGACCCCATAAGGACTCCATGATGCAAATGAACTTTCAAGTTTTCAATTTTTTTAACGCCGCATGGTGGCCCCAAAACGTTATAACTTTAAAACCGAACATTTTATAACTAAATTTTTCAATTGAGTTATAGGAGTTCATGTTCCTAGTTGGTTCTGGAAATGGATTAAAAATATTGTTATAGACCAAAGTAAAATTTTTACCTGTTATTGTTTTTTTTACTATTTTTTTAAACTTGGTGCCCCTTATTTGGGTCCAAATATCTAAAAATAAAAAATTTTAAATAATTTTTATGCGAGTATCAGATATCTAAGATGATTCAAAAAAGATATATCATTTTGAAATAGAAACTTAGAAAAACAATGGATTCAGTTTTCCAAAAAAATGCTATAATAACTAATTTCCCTTGAAATGTAAATTTTTTTCTTAACGCTGAAAGAATTTTTAACTTAAATACATGTAGAGCTAATATGAGAACATTAGGGAAAGTGTTACCCGCTACCTTTCCTATGAGTGTAATTACTTGCTGATATAAAAGTTGTAATCCGCCTTTTAAGAATTAACTCAAAACTTGAATCTCTCCATAAAAATGTACATATATTTTTATTGTAAAAATGTGCTAAGAGGTAGCGTTCTTATATGGGAGCTAGGTCAAATAATGACCTCAGCAAAATCTAGTTTCTTTGGGTTTATTATTGTATCAAAATACATTAATACATATTGAGAAATGTAAAAAAGTATTTCTACAGAATTTTGAGTCTGTCTCAGATATCGGCTTATAACTTTTTTCTATTGAACTGGTATATGTTTGAAATAGGAAACTGCTTTACGGCGTCATTCTTCTTGGTTTTTCAAACGAAATGGCAACGTTAATATCTACTTCACCACTGGCATTGCAGAATGATATAAGAACTGCTTGATTTGTTTTAATAACACGTGATTTCCCACAAATCGGTGTGTAATATATTGGTCCCAACAATCAAAATCTTCCAAAATCTGTAACTAAAAAGGCATAATCTAAGACACCATAAACTTTATTTAATATAAAAATCTGTTCACATTTAAGTTCTCCTTCTGAATTGGAAATAAATCTGTAAATTCTGAAGGGCTTACAAGATCCGGATAACAATGAAATTTCGCCAAAGTGTAGGCGTGTTTAAGGCCACTCAACATGGTTCCTAATTTTTAACACCTTGATTCATACAAATATTTAAAATTATGCAAATTCCTTACGTTTGAACCAGATTTGAAAGGTGAGTAAATTCTGATAGTGAAGACCTGCAAAAAACTTTGCTAAGTAAGCAGAGCACAGTGATCCCAAACATTTTTTAAGGAAATTTTACGTGAAGCATTTTATAGTGAGGCCTGGGTCATCAAGTGGTCACGTCGGGTATGCCAATTAAAAAAAAATTGAAAAATATGGGATTTTTATTATTATTTTTTTTTTTCAAAAAGGTGGCAACATTTTTCACTTTAAAATTATATATTTCATTCTGGACTATACTATATATTTATCTCTCAATTCTGACAGGAATTTCTAATGCTAATGCATATAAAATAGATCAGAGGACATTAAAAAACAATTCACCTCAAAACCTCTCGAATTTTCGTTAATTTTCGAATATTTTTCTTTAGTTTTTCAAGGAGCAAAAAAATGTCAAAAAGTAGCTACCTTGATTATATAGCTACATTTACTAGCTACCCACTCAAGAAATCGGTAATGGGCCAAACCTCTTATAACAGCAGGGTGAGCAGTTTTCTGACAAAAGTCAATTTTTAAAAAAAAGTTTTCCCAGGATTGGAATTTTGGGTATTTTGGAATGAAAAGTGGGAAAATTTTTAAAACCTACATTAAGGACAATTTTTCTATATCATATTAATCATACTTATATATATTGATCATACTTATATATATTGATCATACTTATATATAATGATTCATAAAGCTTTCAAGATTTAATGTTTAAAGTACTTTTCTCTGAAAAGTTTTTAATTGACCTCAATGCTTAGAAAGCTAAAACTACCTTTCTATACCTTTCTATTCACTGACTGAAATCTAATACACATAGAGAAAAAGTATGGTATAAACTAGTGTATTCAAAAAACCGATATTTTCAGAAATCGGTTTGAACTATTCGAAAATTGGGATATTCATAAAAACCGGTCTCGAATACGGTTTTATGTCAAAAAAGAACGGTTAACCGGTTTTTGTTTGATTATTAGAAATCTATAGAAAATATTATTATTTAATAGAAATTTAGAGTTCAACGATTAAAAACTTTATATGGAGTGAAATTGAAAAAATTATTCATTAATTTGTAACAGATTTCATCAAATTATTTTTGCACTGTTTAATGCCCAAAATGGTTGGGGTATAAACGTTTTTTGGTAGTGTTTTTCGGTATCGCATTTAAAATCATGTGTTTAAATACCACAAATAGAAATTTTTTCTTTAATTTTTGAATATATCTAAATTATAGGTCTATATCCGAATAAAAAATCTTGCAGAATATCAATTTATCTAAAACAGACAGACATGGCAAAATCGTTTTAAAATATGATGTCTAATATGCAGCATATTATACTTTACTCATGCTTAAAACCGGTTAACCAACTGAAAAAAAAATTATTCGAAACCAGTCGGTTTTCTGAAATGCAAAAACGTAACCGGTTTCTAGTATAAACTCAACTCTGAAATATGTGGAATAAAAAATGACTCACATTTTAAGCACATAAACAGACACTTTAATAATCTTATCTGAATTCTAAAAAGCCTGGCACCGATAATACACAATTAAGGGCTTAGTAAGTAGCTGGTTGATTAAGCGACCTTGGGCTTGAAAAATTTAAAACGCTTAATTAATGTTTACGAGACGAAAAACGCCTTTTTTAAATACACTAAATAACAGTAAAAAAAGCACTTGATTTTTAATCTCTAAAGATAATATTTTAACAGATTAAAAAATATAAAATATGACTTTTTACTACTGTAAATAAAGTTAATATAATTTTGATGGATATTTAATATTTAATATTTAATAATCTTTTATTTTTTAATCTCTGTCATAACAATATTTATGAAATATAAATATAAATTTACCCAAAAAGAATGTCAAAACAATTTACGTCATAATTTTATCAGCTCAAAAACAGCTGAATGAACAAACATTTGTTATAACATCAATGAACTTTATCATATCGTACAAATGCGTTTAAATAATATTACACATTTACAGTGTAATTTTATAAATGGAATTTTGTGTATTTTTTTATATATTTTCATTTGTTAAAATTTATTTATTTATTAATTTTTATTTTGTTTGTAGTTTTTTGGGAAAAGACCTTTAAAAATATATTGAACTATCGCGTTGTGTTTTGTGTCATATCTGCAACCTTGTGTAAATTAATAATTTCAATTTAATTTAATTGAAAATCACACGAAATACAAGTGTATTTTTAAATTTTATTCTTTAAATTATAAATAAAGAAAGATATTTAATTTTATTTTGTTGACTATTTAACTAATAAATAATTTTGTTGGGAAAACTAATACAAAACAAGTGTAAATGTTATAGTCGGTCAAGCCCGACTATGTAATACCCTGCACTACAACGTTTTAATGACGTCATTCTTAAGTGTGCAGTTTATTATGGTGAAACTAACATTTATTTGAAATTTTGGAGTTTTGAAATGAATTTTACTAGGAAGGTTATATGAGACCTTGACTGACCCTCGCATAATTTTAAACAACGATTTCAGCTTTCATTTACTTTAATTTGACCAGTTATTATTGCAATATCAAAGTATATGTGAGATTTATAACCTTCAAAATGATTTTGTATTGGACCTATGAGAAGTAAAGGATCGACTTTTACATTATTTACCACATTTGGCACAAATTTCCTTAAAATTGCTTTGTTTTTAGGACTTTTATAATCTTAAAACCTCACAATTGCATGGGAAGTATCCGAAATATTGGACCGAACATGATTCAATATATAATAAAAACTGATTAAAAAATTTAAACGAAATCTATTCTTAGAAATAAATTCAAATATCGGTCTTAAAGTTTTGAACGTATACCCCAGCAGAAAGCTATAAAGAATCTACCCAAATATCATTAAATTCGGATTATAGATTCGAAGATGAAATTTTCGAAACACAAATAAATTCAGAACTTGAAAAGGTGCAATATATGATATTGATGTTGCACCCGTATTAATGAACTAAATATACCCCTTTTTCAGCACTATAAAAATTTATTTATTAATAAAAAGAGTCATATTTTTTTCATTTAATTGAATTCATTAAATGAACTTGAACTTGATAGAAAACAAGTAAAAGTTATAGTCGGTCAACGCTCGACTCTTTAATACCCTACACCACATTGTAGATTTTTAATGGTATCGATCAAAAATTAATGATCGACCATCGTATAAATATATTTCTTATTGTGCTTAAGAAAGCGCTGCCGCATTTAGGGGATAATACAGGATCTAGATGAAATCATGTACCGACCCTGGTAAAATTTCGTACATCGATTTGTGCTTATATTTGTCTTAATTGGACCAATTCTCATCACAATACTTGTGTATATATGAGATTTAATCCCTTCAAACTTTTATTTTTAAGGGGAGTTATTTGGGACCTATGAGAAATAATGGACCGATCTTTGAATAATTTGGCTCATCATTTTAGAATATTATTAGATTTATTTGGGAGAAAATTTCGTTAAAATTGCTTAAATTCTGGACTTAAATCTCATTCCGTGAAGAACATTGGGGAATAGGTGAAATATTGGACTTATCCCTTAAGCCAAAATAATGGCACAAGCCAAGTTTCTTTGAGGTGTTTCAAAAATTGCGATCTGTATTTTGTTCACAAGTTTTACATGAACAGCCTGACAGACGGACGGACGCACGGACATCTTTTAATCGACCCAGAAAGTGATTCTGAGTCGAACAGTATACTGAAAAATGGTGATAGCAATATTTTTTCTGTTCGTTACAAACTTAAGCACAAACGCATTGTACCCATCTATGGTGGTGTAGGGTGTACAAAGAAGGAGTGTTTTGTTCGAAAGTAATGAACTTTAAATTTGTACTTGGGGTTAGTTATAGTCCATTACTTGATAACTAAGATTAAAATAAATAAGAAGTTCTAAATTGCTTTAAGTAAAAGTGTTCCAATTTCCTTCCACCATAATTTCCTTTCTTCAAATATCAATTCTATTCTTCGTCCTTGTAAACGAGTTTTTGATGGCAGGGCAAAAATCAATAAAAATAAATGTTTAACCTTAAGAAAACTAAATAAACTTCAATTACTAGAAAATTATTTACTTAAAACCTTCTTTTTTTATTTACGTACATATTGAGGAACACACCTTTTAAAATTACCTTTGTATATATTTGGAAGGGAATTAATGAAAACTTTTTCAAATTAACCTTCTTTATTATGAAGGATTATGGTTTTTAATTGAGAAAATACACTGAACCAAAAAAAGGTAGTAAATAGTAACGAAAAATGGTGTAGAATTGAAGAAAAGCTGCTTTAATATCACCCAACGAAACCTTTATTCGTTATAACGAAAATTTTTGTAAATTTTTCATAAATTCTTCAAATTAACAAAAAATCGTCAATATAACTATTTGCATTTGTTAATAAAAATGTGGTTAATTTGAATAAATATTATTCAATTTGAATAATACATTATTCAAATTGACAAAATAAATTCTTCATATTGATGAATGTTATTCAATTTAAATGCCAGATTTAAATTAAATGAACAAATTTTTATTTGAATTGAGAAAATAATTACGTTAAAATGTTGTAATAAATTAATACATAAAACATTAAGGCCCTAGAGAAGGAGTACTCCCCATATCAAGCAAATACTGATTAAAGAATATCTTTAGAACTTTAACAGCGAGAATGACTTCCTCAAGGAACTGTTTTGCTGGACAAAATATAATACAAATAGGATCAGGGGGAGAAGTATGCCACATACAAAGTAAATATTGATTATCGAATACCTATAGATCTACTAAAGCGGGAATTTGGTCTCAGTTACATTTTTAAATACATGTCGATTTGTGATTTGTGAAATTTCTTTCGAGTTATAGGACTGAGGAGAATTTTTGTGCAGCAAAGCGCATCGGGTAAAAGCTGATTTAATATAATAATTAAACAGTGTAAAAACGTATTAGACAACTAAAAATAGTGCAATGTCTATAGGATGGTGTTGAGCCGCCCGGCTTGCATTTCTAATGAAAAGTTACTTAAATATTTGTTGATCAGCTGATCTTCCATTTGCATTTTCATGAATTTATGCAAAAATATTTCTTTAATTTCAGTCATTTTAATTAAAATGTTCTATAAATTATTTTCCTTCTTCGATTTCTATATTCAGTTTACATTTTCTTTGTCATATTTCATTTCAAATGACAAAAATATAAAAAAATATTTGACGAAAAAATTGTAAAATAAACGAAAATTTTATTCAAATTATTTTCATTGTATAATTGATTAAATTTTGAGTTATTTTTCTTTCTATAAGTTACTTCCATTTTTACTAAATATTTGTTGACATAACAAAATTTTTCTTTGATTTGTTTTAAAGAAATTTTGTTCAATTTAATATTTTTTACTAAAAAAGTTTTGTTTAATTTTTATAGTAGTTTTGAAGAAAATTCTTCAATTTGAAGAATAATTCTGTTAATTAGAATAAAAATTTGTTTATTTAACATATTTTTTTTTTTTTGTTAAAGTTCTGCGAAAAATTTTCGTTAATATTATCGACAACATTTGCTTCAGTGTACGTTTAATTAAAAATATATTTTTTATTTAAATAATTTTAATTCACAATTGATTCCTGTTTTGCGATTTGAGAACTTGACAAAATAATTTTATTTTTTTAACGTTGACCAACCTTAGATAGGGCTTGTAGTCAGATGTTTGTCCCAAATTCACCTTGAACAAAAAATAAAAAATTCAGAACATAAAATGGTTTTAACGATGAATAAATTTTGCCACCTTTTTGAGCTCCAACATCAGATTCATTAAATTTTTTTTAACGATTTCATGGTTTTATTATTTGTCTCTCATCACATCACCCACCAACCCCCAAACAGCTGGGGACCTGTAATACTCCAAATCTATTAAAAAGTACATCAATATTATTAATAAATATTGTTGTCATATTTTTAATGGTTAGAAAGTTACAGAATTATGTCCGAAAAAAATAGTTTTGGAACTAATGCGATCAGATGAAACTGGCATTAAAAAGGAGTTTGATAAGATAATTAAATTATGTTTTAATTATCGAATTAAAAAAATTATATTATAGATCATGATTTAATTTATAAGGATCGATAGGTCTGTAGATTACTTTCATTATAAGTATTGAAATGTACTATTTTAGGAATTACAAATTAGCCCAGTTATTCTGAGTAAAGTGAGGATTCCTCTACATTCGCTAAAAGAGAATTTTTTAAAATTAAAAAATTCAGTACTAATCGTAAAACCGTGCCGAATTTTTTACCCCTCACCTACTTTCACCATTGCTTATATGGACTTAACATTTAACGTTAAGTCCCAATTATAAATAGGCTTTCTTAATATCATTACTTGTAGAAGAAGGAGAAAATGGCAGCCATTACTATAGCCTTTATATGAGTCAACATAGATTCTCTAGAGCACTCAATATGCATGCAAAATTTTATTCAGATCACAAGTAGTTTTCGCTTTCACTAAAATAATACTAATGTAAATATATAAGAGTAATTTATAACTCTGTTATTTATGGGCCGATTAGGAAAGTTTAACAAATCAAAATGCGGAAAAAATTCATAAAAAATCCATATATCACAAAGTAGGTTCAAAATATCGAAAAATGCGTTTTTGCCTATAACTCGGAAACTAATGTACCGATTACTATGAAAATTCTACTAATTTTTCTGATCTGATAGTACAAAAATATCTTGCTTAAAATGTTTTTTGCCTACAACTCCAGAACTAATGGTTCGATTCATTTCATATCTTCAGAGCACAAATCCTTTAAATTTAAGTCTCCAAATCTTAAAGATTCTTCCAAAAAATATAAATAGTTTTTTACTAATATCTGTGCCATTTATGAACCAATTTTTCTGGATTTCAATAGCAAAACTCTCGAAAGCATTTCCAAACGTTTGATATCAATATCATATATATCAACTATAAAAAATATTGATAAAAATGTACCAAATATAGGTACTTTTTTATTCCTTAAACAATCTAAATTTTAAATTCTCTTCCTTTAATTTTTATTAATACTAATTAAAAAGATAGAATAGTTGCCAGAAAAGTACCACATTAAAGTTTTTACCTTTTTTTCCTAAAAGTACCAAACACCTCACAACTTAATTTTTGGATAGAAAACGTGTAGGTCGGCTTCATAAACTTGATTTTAACCGACATACAGACGGACAATTTTTGGCGGTCTAATTTAAAATTGAGATTAATCCAAGACGTTGTATAGTACTTTTTAAATCTTCTTTATGAATTCATGTACATATAGAATGTACTTTTCGAATTTTCTAATTGTACTTATATCATGTCTTTAGGATACTCGTCAAAGGTATTTTAAAAGTATAATATTTAATGTAAATTTAAGATATATGGATCCAAATGGTCGAGAATCCAATTGAATTTTATTTAATTATTAAATTTAGAATATATAGTTTCAATTTGGTGGTACTTTTTGAATCTTCAAAGGTACTTTTTGTATTATTTTTAAAAATTAATTTAAGTACTTTTTTGGAACTTATGAAGGGACAATTTGGATTTTTCCTAATAATCGGCAAAAAAATGGTATTTCTTTACATTCTGCGCTAACGATGTTGTGAGTTAAAATATAAAGCTTTTTTAAATTCAAATCCCTTTAAAAGCTTTTAGAGATTTGTTTCATTAAAATTATAAAAACGATTTTAAAACCAAATATTTAATTAAATGCAAATTTAGTTTGAATTGCAACATTTTATTTGGAAAATAATATTTTCATATATGCTTTTTATGCCCTACACCACCAAAGGTGCTTAGTGATTGGTATTATGCGTTTGTGCTAATGTTTGTAACATACAGAAAACACCCACTTTTAAGGCGTAAATGTGTTGAACACTCTACAAAATTTCAAAGATATCATGATATTAATATTTCAGGTACCTCCCAAAATGAGGTTTAAAGTTCAGAAAATTCCTTAATATAAAGATATTAAAATAAATATTTAAATTTAATAAGTATTATGATATTCTAAAACGATGTGCCAAATTACGCTCTGATAGGTCCCATACAGCCCTTCAAATATCAATTTAAAGGCCTTAAATCTCACATATACGTTGGTATTGTTATTATTATTATTATTATTATTATTATTATTATTATTATTATTATTATTATTATTATTATTATTGCTGTAATTAAGTTAAATATAAGCAAAAATCGATGTGAAAAATTATACGAGTGTCAGTTAAAATTGTAGTAAACTTAACGAAAATTGTAGTATCACAAGAATAAATCAGAAAATGCAATTATACGAGGGTATATGTTATCATCATTGTAGTGTAGTGTATTGCATAGTCATAGAGCTTGATCGAATATGACATTTTTTTATTAAATTAAACTCCTCTTTACATTGTCATAATCGTTTTGAATGTGACTAAAATTATTTGAATGGATTTTCCATGACACAGAAAATAATACATTTAACAATCGCATGATTTTTTTTGATGCCATTATAATATGAAAAATATATTATTGGTTATATTGCATCACAAACGATTTTAAGGGGTTAAAAGAATAAATTGTAGCGCATTTTTTATTACACTAAACCAAATGTCGTAAGTAATATTAACGAAACATTTTCGTAGAACCTTAACGAAAAAAGCTGTTAAATAAATAGATTTTTATTCTAATTAACAGAATTTTTCTTCAAATTGAAGAATTTTCTTCAAATATTTAATGAAAAATTTAATCAAAAATTCATAAAAAACAAACTATTTTAAGGGGTTAAAAGGGTAAATTGTAGCGCCTTTTTTATTACACTAAACAAAATGTCGTAAGTAATGTTAACAAAAAGCTGTTAAATAAACAGATTTTTATTTTAATTAACAGACTTTTTCTTCAAATTGAAGAATTTTCTTCAAATATATTAAAAAATTTAATCAAAATTTAATCAAAAACAAACGATTTCAAGGGGTAAAAAGAGTAATTGTAGCGCCTTTTTTATTACACTAAACAAAATGTCGTAAGTAATGTTAACAAAAAGCTGTTAATAAACAGATTTTTATTTTAATTAACAGACTTTTCTTCAAATTGAAGAATTTACTTCAAATATTCTAAAACATTTAATCAAAATATTTTTTTAGTAAAAAATGTTAAATTGAATAAAATTTCATTAAAAAAATGTAGTAAAATAACACAAAAAATTATTTGATTCTACACATTAAAGCGAAGTTAATTTGAATAAAAATTTCGTTTATTTAACTATTTTTTTCGTCAAATATTTTTTTATATTTTCTTTTTGTCATTTGCAATGAAATATGACAAAGAAAATGTAAACTGAATATAGAAATCGAAGAAGGAAAATATTTTATAGAACATTTTAATAAATGACTGAAATTAAAGAAATATTTTGCATAAATTCATGAAAATGCAAATGGAAGATCAGCTGATCAGCAAACATTTAAGTAACTTTTCATTAGAAATGCAAGCCGGTGCGGCTCAACACCATCTATAGACATTGCACTATTTTTAGTTGACTATGAAGGTTTTTACATTATTTAATTATTATATTAAATCAGCTTTTACCCGGTGCGCTTTGCTGCACCAAAAATTCTAATCAGTCCTAGATCTCGAAATAAATTTCACAAATCACAAATCAATGGGTATTAAAAATATAATTGAGACCAAATTATTGCTGTAGAAGGTCTATAGTATACAATAATCAATATTTGCTTTCTATGGGGGCTACTTCTCCCCAGATCCTATTTATCTTATATTTTGTCCAGTAAAACAGTACCTTGAGGAAGTCATTGGAACCAAATTTGAAAATTCTCACTATTACAGTTCTTCAGATATTCTATAATCATAATTTGCTTTGTATGGTGAGTCCTCCTTCTTTGGTCCTTATTTTTTGTATTAATTTATTACAACAATTTAACGTAATTCTTTCCTCAATTCAACTAAAATTTCTAAAATTTCTATAATAAAATTAAAGGACATAACCGAGAAACAAAAGTTAACAAAAGGAAAAATTATTGATATATAATTTATCCTTTTAGTTGAGAAAGCTCATAATAATAAATCATTCCTTCTGAAAGGATATAATAATTGAATGGATGCTGAAGGTCATTATATATAATCAAGATTTGCTTTGTATGGAATTTAATCTTAATTTAGAATTTAATTTCCTCAATTCAACTAAAATTTCATAAATTTAACTTAAATATGGTATTTAATTTGAGTAAATTCCATCAATATAATGAATTTATTTTTGTCAATTTAAATAATCTATTATTCAAATTGAATAATATTTATTCAAATTGAATAATATTTATTCAAATTGAATAATATTTATTCAAATTGAATAATATTTATTCAAATTAACCACATTTTTATTAACGAATTCAAATAAAATTTACGGAAAAAATAATAAAAAAAATTCATAATGATGAATAAAGGTTTCGTTGGCTGACCGATAACCAAGTTTTCCTTTTTATATTTATTACCATTTTTGGTTCAGTGTAGATTTATATTTATTCCTTTCTGCATCAATTGAAGTTCACAATTATTTCTATAATTTTTTCCCATATTTACCACTTCATCCATAACACTTATCTGCTTAAGCGTTAAGTGTTTTAAAAAAAAAGTAATAGAAAGTTCCTACAGATCATTAACTTTTGCCATTAATTTTGGTTTAAAAACCGTCAAAAATATTGATACACAAAAAGTATCTAATAAAAATCCCTAACTAAAGCTAAAATGTCCGTAAAGATAAATAAAATGACAAATGGCAAAACAACAATTCAGGCATCATTAAAGGAATGAATATTTAGAGTAAAACTATATGAAGGAACGAATGTATTTAATTGCTGTGTTATCTGGTGCAAAGTCATTACAGAAATCAGGTCAATGGGAGGGAAAGAAGAAAAAAGTAGAAATGAAATTGTTAATATCATACGAAAAGAAATTTTAATTATTACTAATACGCCGTGGAGGTAAATATTAATTATACGTATTCCTCATCTGAGTAGCAAAGGCTATAAAAAATTTCAATTGAACTGGGACCCCCATACAAAGCAAATATTGGTTATCTCTAATATGGTCCCCACAACCTCCTCAAGGAACTATTTTACTGCAAAGAAAATAGACAAGATAGGACCGGGGGATGGGCAGCCCTTTACAATGCAAATATTGATTATCTAAAGGACTATAAAAGCGAGAATCTTAAAATTTTGCAGCAATTATGCTACTGTGAAACACCTTAACTGAAAAAATTTAGGAGTTATAGGATCAGCAATGCGATAAAATTTTTTTTGCGGCAAAATGAAGTTTATCGGATCTGCTTATTCTCTACAGAATTGCCAAAAATATTGCTACCGGATCTATGAAAATATATGATTCCGTTATAAAGTTATAATAATATAAAGATGGAACTTAGACAAATTTAAATTTTTTGTTTCTGTTTCCTTAAAGGTAGCAAAATTTAAACACAGATGAAAATTTAATGGAAAAAAGTTGAAAGTAAATAAAAAAAAACTTGTGGTTAAAATCTTCCCATTTTCCCTATTTAAAGTTTTAAAGTTTTAAATATAATAAACTTTAAGCTTCAAAAGCTGGAATCATCTTTAAATTATTCTTAATATATAATTGAACCTTAAAAAAGAAATATTTTTTGCTGGACAGCCTTTATAATGACAGGATGATCATGTAATAAAACATGACGAGTTGAGATTTTGGGTATTTACACTTGGAAAATCGGGAATGTTTTTAATTGTCTGATTTTATGGACAAGTCCATATACATTTTATGAAAATTTTAAATAAATATCTGTATTTGTTTTAATTTAATTATTAATTTTATTTTACTTAAAACCCGACGCAGATGTCTAAGTGCCTTCAATAGCTGATCTTGCAAAATATCTTTCTGTCCATCAATATTCTGTAAACTAAATAAATTTTATTTCAATATCTCCAAAGGTTCAAAAGTTATAGTTATATTTCTAAAGTCGTTCGTACCACTGTGCCATTTCCTCAATAGTTATTTTCATTATAAATTATTCCAGATAAAATCATAAAATGTTTGCTGACAAACCACATTATTATGACCCATAACACATGAAATTACCATAAACTATAACTGTGGTTTATTATCCTTCATTGTTAAGGATATTTTTAGCATAAAAAGGAGACAATAATAAAAATGAAGGACATAACCAAAAACCAAAAGTTAACAAAAGAAGATTTTATATATCAATGCCTTGGAGGGTAATTGAGAAAGGTCATAATAATTGAGTCATTCCTTCAGAAAGGATATAATGATTGAATGGATGCTGAAGGTTATTCCTTTTGTGATTTAAACTGTAATTGTGTTTGTTTGTTTGAATAGGAGCGGGGGGAGAGGTAACAAATATTTAAAGAACCACTTCATCGAGAATTTTCAAATTTTGTTGCATTAACTTTTTCAAGGAACTATTTTACTAGTTAAAATTTGGGACGTATAGAATAAGGGGGACAGGTAGCTCCCATACAAAGCAAAATTTTATTCAAATTTGGTTTCAATAATTTTTTCAAGGACCTTTTTCACGAGGAAAAATGTGCGATAGATAGGATCAGGGGAAGAGGTAGCTCTCATACAAGGCACTGTTTTACTAGACAAAATGAAGGACGGATAGGATCAGGGGGAGAGGTAGCCTCCATATCTAAAGAACTATTTCATCGAGAATTCAAATTCGTCGCATTAACCTTTTCAAGGAATTATTTTATAAGACAAAATTTGGGTCGGATAGAATCAGAGAAAGAGGTAGCCCCCATACAAAGCAAATTTTGATCATGGAATATCTAAAGAACTACAACAGCGACACTTTTCAAATTTGATTCCAATAATTTTTTCAAGGAAATATTTTACGAGGAAAAACGTGCGACGGTTAGGATAAGATAGGAGGGGGAAGAGGTAACCCTAATATAAGGCGTATAATGATCATCGAATGATTAAAGAACTATAAGAGCGAGAATTAGCAAATATGATCCCAATAGTTATTTTACTGGACAGAATGAAGGGCGAATAGGATCAAGGGGAGAACTGTAAAAGCGAAAATCTTCAAATGGGTTCCAATTACATTCCCAAGGATCTTCTTTACTGGCCAAAATGTCGGTGGCAAAGCATATCGGGTCTATGCTAGTATTTTGCACAAATTTTGCATTCCCCCATTTTTTATGCTTTTCCATCTCTGGAAAAAAATCCTTTATTTATTCTTGTAAACGCTTACAACTCTTCTTGGTTTAACGTTCATAAATATGAATGAATATAACTTCAAATTTCTAATAATCATAATGATTAAATTTAAATAACATTTAAACACGTTTCTTGACAACACAGACATAATTATAGTTCATGAACATGCCACAAATTAAAACCGCTTATACACACACATATGTATATTTAACCACTTGTAAGCACACTGTGAATGAATCCCAGCAAACATAATGCTTGAAACTTTGTCGCAATATATCCTCTTTAGTCTACTATAGTTCTTCAGGGACATTGATTGATAAAGTGACTCTAGAAGTGGAACTTAAAGGTTTTTTATGCATCTGTTACTTTTGATCATTTGAAATGAAATTTAACACAGTGAAAGCAGAAGATTGTAACATTATAACTTGAATCCCGTAAAGACTTCACCGACAGAGTTATAAGGGTGCAAATTAGAGACATTCTTTTTTCAACACGGGTTAGCAAAGACACAAACAATATTAATGTTCATGTCCGTGCTAATAAAAACTGTGAAATAAATACTTAAATAAAGCCAAAAAACAGAATTTAGTGAAATTTGGAGCTACATACATCTGAAAATTTGCAAGATATTGATTTTTTATACCCTAAACCACTGAAGGTGATTGGGGTATTATGCATTTGTTCTGATTTTTGTAACATGCAGAAAAAATGACGTTACACCCACCTTTAATTATACCGTTGGACTCAGAATCACTTTCTTAGTTCGCTCCAATATTTCTGGAATCTCTCATACAAATTAATACATGCCAAATTATGAGAGGGTCAGTTCATTATTTCTCATAGGTCCCATACAAACTCTCTTTCAAATATGACTTTTAAGGGCAAAAATCTCACATATACGTTGATATTGTAATAATACTTGGTCAAATTAAGGTATATATAAGCAATTATACGAGGGTGGTTTATAATTTCCCCCAGAAAAATCATTTTAAAACGCATAAATTTAACATAAATCTTGGTGTCACAGTAATGTACAACACACACTTAAGAATAAATCAAAAAATAAAATTATACGAGGCTCGTTCAATAATTTTTCGTAACCATTTTAAGCCGACAATGTGGTGTAGAGTATTAGATAGTCGGGCTTGATGAACTATACACTCATACTTGTTACTTTTTGTAATTAGTCCGGTAATATGTCCGCCGTTATGAAAAATTTATTTGAAGTAAAAATATTTAAATTTGTATATCTGATCAAGAGTTACAGAGTTATTTCCAAAAACAATCGATTCTGCTACACTTTGCATTTTAATAAAGTCTGTAAAACGTGTTTTTTATTATTTATATATTTTTGTTTGCTGGGATACAACTACATGTTTTCAGTCTCCCACTATTGCATACATCAAAAGTTATTTTTATTCAAAATTTTTAATAGAAAAACGAGTAAAAATTTTAAGGTCGGTCAAGTCCGACTATGTAATACCCTACTTAATTATTTTAATTTGACCAACGTATATGTGAGATTTATACCCATCGAAATGATACTTGGAAGGGGGATTGTATGGTATCTTTGAGAAAATATAGACCGACTCTCTCATAATTTGGCACATTGATTAAGAAAACCGTGAACATTAATAATCGTTGTTGAATATCATTGAAATCTGTTTATATTTTGGACTTTTACGACCTCAAAACCCCATTCCGGGAGCATATTTGTATGGAACCTACCTGAAATATTGGACCGAATATGATAAATTTCAATAGGATTCGTCCTTAAACAAAAAAAGAAAATAACACATACCAAATTTCATCAAGATATCTCAAAAATTGCGACCTGTAGAGTGTTCACAACGTTTACAGGGCAGACATACAGACAGACGGACATCGTTAAATCGACTAAGAAACTGATTCTGAGTCTAACGGTATACTTAAAGGTGTGTGTAACATCCATTTTTTCTGCATGTTGCAAACATTAGCACAAACAAATAATACCTTAACCAACTTCGGTGGTGTAGGGTACAAACATTCTAAAAATACAGAAAAACACTGAGAAATTTTAAGAAGAATATGACCAAGTGTTTATTTGTCTATGGACTTCCCCATAAGAGATTCCAAATGTTTGTTTGTGTTGGTTTAATAAAAGTCCAATGCCAACTTAAAGATCCATCCGTCCGATGGATGAATTTGTATCGTTTAAACCGATTTTGAGGGTTTTCATAAGGAAACTTTTCAGGACTAAAATAAATATTCGGGCAAGATTTCATTGAACTCCGCTAATTATTGTGGATGAGAGCATACGGACATAGCTAAATCGATTTAGATTTTAACTGGCTGCAAGAGTGTATAAAAATGAATCAAGCTCTGTTGTGAAATAAAGCGTATTTCAGTAAGATCGTTCTACATAGATTAAAACAAATGAATTTAACAGAGGTAAGTTTCGGACTATAAGATTGAGGAGTTAAAATTTCACTTGTTCTCTAAATAATTTTTTTGTGATAATGGCAGATTACAGGCTTCTACTTTCTATACCCTACACCACCATAAGTTGTGAAGAACTTTGTCTTTCCGTGTGTAACGCTGTGAAGGAATCATCTAAGTTTCTTATTTAAAATCAGTAAAATCGGTTTAAGTATTATATACCGATATCTGAGGCAGCCTCTTAATTCAAGAGAAGATCCGCAGAATTTTCAATCATAAATTGGCAAATTGGTATAATAATTTTGCTGTAAGATTAAGCTTTATGTACCTCATTACTATTTCAAAATGGAAAAATCAAAATCGGTTCAATAGAGAAAAGTTATAGCCAAAAAGTGTGATTTCATGGAACATTAAGGTTTCTTTGTTATATCAAAGAAAAACTTTAATGTATTTTATGTGTTTGGGAGTGTGAATATACTTCATCCGTAAGTACGCAACATAACATATTTACTTCATATGCATTTGTGATGAAAGGTTTTGCAGATTCGGCATTACCGATTATATTATTCTTACTTGTTTGTTTATTATTTTATTCAAGGAATCCATTGTCCGATCTAACCTCAAAAGCTTTTAATACAAAACATCTTTTAAATGTCGCCAAATTTATAGCTTTACCTATCTTTCATCCAATCATTATGATCATTAAGATTTAGATTACAATATACAGTCATTAACAATAGTACCGATTATTTCCGCATGACACACAATTCTAAGTGAATCCATCACTCTCAGTCTGAAATTAAATGGCCCAAAAGTGGAATATTTACAATGAATTCTAGTCAAAAGTTCAGAGAAAAAAACTATAAAGTTCAGAACAAAAAAATGGTTTTATCAGTGTTACCACATTTTTGGAAAAAATCTCCCCAAATTTCAGATTCATATAATTATACCCTACACCACCGGAGGTGGTGAGGGTATTATGCGTTTGAGCAGATGTTTAGTCCTACCACCACTTTTAAGTATATCGTTTGAACCAGAATCACTTCCTGAATCGATTAAAGCATGTCCGTCCGTCTGTCCGGCTGGCTGTCCATATAAAACTTGTTCGCAAAGAAGTGATCGAAATTTGAAGAAATTTCGCACGTACTATTATTTTGGTCCAAGGGCGATGCCTATAGAAATTGGTTTTGATCGGACCATTATTTTATATAGGTCCCATACAAACGTCCCATCGGAATAGGGTTTTTACTCTATAAAATTCCCAAATATAAAACGATTTTATTCAAATTTTGCGAAAATATTTTCTATTATATTCTAAAATGATGAGTCAAATTAAAGGAGGATGGGTCTTTTATTTCTCATTGGTCCCATACAACCACGCTTCCAAATATCGCTTTGAAACGCATAAATCGCAAGTATTGTAAAAATATTTGATCAAATTAATATAATATGAGCCAAAACCTTTTTGCTAAATTATACGAGGGTCGGTATATATAATTTTTTCTAATTCCCACATAATCCTCCAGAAAAAAATTCCCCTTAAAACGCATCCATTTTACATAAATGTTAAAAACATTACAATCCATTGCACGCATAAATAAGGAAAACAAATTATACGAGGGTCGCTGATAAATTTTTCATAGCAGACAACAATGTACACCACATTATTGCTTCGTCGGGCTTAACCGATTTTAACATTTTTAATTGGTTTTTAATGGATTCATATATTTTTATGAATATTAGAGCATTATTTTTTTAAGAATTTTATAGGGATCCGGACATATATTCAAATCTATATTAGTTAAAAAAGGCTACCAATTTATTTCGATTTGAATATCGCTGAAATTATAAGAGTTTTTGTTTCATATCAAAAATGAATTTATAAAAAAAAACAAATTGTCCCAGATGGTCAAATTTGGAAGGTCACCCACTACCACTCTGACCACGTAAGGAACTGTAATCGTCTATATCAATTTGCAAACATTTAAGCTATAATCTGGATAAATTTTATCCAGATATCTTTAACCGTTCAAAAATTACAGAGTTATTTCCAAAAAATCGCTAAAATTCTCTCATAAATCTATTTTGTCTTTTATTTCGAACTGTAATTTCGAAATCCTTTAAAGTCCTGTGTTTAACAATAAATTTGGAACAAATTATGTTTAAAATCATGTTAAAATATTTCTTTATTTTCGCCACATTTACACTCGTCTGTTTTCTTTTTTTTTCGAATATATTTTTTTAAGTACACAAAAATCTATTTTATCTCCCTGTTTTCGGTTTATAAAACATAAACTCAGTCAAATGAATCACATGTCTCCTTTTTTTTCTAGTTTGAATACAATTTCACTAATAAATTGAAAGTCATTTATATTATGGAGTCATTTTTTTAGCAAAAAAATTTACGCTTTAAATTTACGTTAAAATTTGCTTTAAACAGTGATAAGACAAAGGGGATTAATGTGCAAATTAGGAAAAGTACCTTTTGGAAACTTGGGAAAATAATCTGTTACAAAATTAATTTTCAAAATTTTATATTAATAATCTTTAAAAATATGGTCCATAAAGTATTATCCAATGCTTCAAAAGGTACGAAAATAAAGATTGAGATCAAAAAATTCTTAACATACATATATGTTATTGAAAACGAAACCACTGAATTTTATTAATTGAATTATTATACAATTTACAAAATAAAGTATTTTTATAATTTTAATTACAAGTGATGAAATTTTGAACCTTTTTCAGTAAACTCTGCCATTAACTTTTTTATAGTTTTTTCAATCACTTTTCTCGAACAGGTAGTCCCTCTTCATTTAAAATCTACCACACTTTTTATGCTCTTTAATTCTCTTTTTTAAAAAAAGTCTAATATCTCTCCACTAGCCTTAGGTCCCCTTAAGGGCTTGTTTACCATTATGACAGGATACCAAATCAGGTCAAATATAAGTGGACACATCATGCATGAAACAACATTCTCTGATAAAAATTGCGGTATTTATAGGGGCCGTTGTAACAATTATAGGCTTCTTTTACAGCAACTCTATATTGCTTGTGATACCAAGAACTTCTTGGGAAATTTTGACTGCTTTTGGATCCTAAACTTTCAAAAAATGTTTGACCAGGATGACCTGCCATATCATACGTTTCGCCATTTGGAGCAAAAATATATTTTTAGAAAACTTGACTTCAATTTCCGTGCTCTGTTTTTTACCTCTAAAAAATTTTAGCGGCGTTACTGTCAGGAAATTTTTAAGTCTTGTATGAATTAAAACTTGTATTAGCTTACTTTTTTAACCAAACTGTCCCGGGCTGCTTTCCTAACGGATGTGTTGGGAGAGAGCTCTTTTGAAAATGTTTCCTATTTTTTGGCTTTAGAAACATTTGGTGAGCCAGTCCTTCTACCTTTACCAGGTTTCTATCAACGGACAAGTTCTTACGGTCCTGTTTATTATCATTGAAAATAGTTTGACGCAGACCTCTGAATGGTTGGCAACTATTTGTAGAACCAAGTTGGAGTTTGTCGAAAATATTTAATAATTTTAGTACGCACTTTTTGTTTTTTCGAAGAACCTTCTCGGATTCTAACTTGTATTTTAATGTCAGTCAAAAAACTATTTCACTGCCTTCCAAAATGAAGAAATTAGGGATGGGAGAAACCAATAAAAGGTGATTTTAAATGCCAGAAATGATTCCTAGGCGCTACCAAAAGAAATAAATTAATATAACGTATTACTTAAACCCTTTCAATCACACAATTCAGTTTCGGTGTTCAAAATCGTGTCCGACATCACAGGAGACCATGTTCTATAAAATACATTCCACCAACAAAAACGACCAGAGTAACACGCGGTCATAATCCTCCATAATGAATACGCTCGTTCGTGATTGAAAGGGCGATCAAAAACTATTTGGAAAAACAGTGGTTGCACGCCACATAGTTCAAATCTTGGATCTTTCGACTAACTTTGGTTTCGATTTGTACAGAATGGTTTTACTGAAATATGCTTAAATACTAAGTTTATTATCCCAAAATCGAGAACATTCTACAGGATCACTTCTGAGTCAATATATCGATGTGCTTGCGCCTGGGCAACTGACTCGCTGTCCATGTAACCATGTATAACAACTAGCACAGTACAAGTCTCAATTAAATATTCGAATGTCTCTAATAAATATATTGATATAAAAAATTTGCGCACCAAATTTTATGAGCATCAGTCCATAACTTGCATCTCCATTACCCACTTTCGAAAATTAATTAAAAGTCTGGTAACATTTTGGCTGTATCTATCTTTCTTGGGAAAAGAATAACTATTGGATTGACAATCTTTAGACGAGTTGACTCGGGTCATTTCGAAACAGAGATCCAATTGTTGTGGGAACGTGCAAAGTCCACGTTTTAAGTGTTAAGATAGAGATTATATATGGAACAATGATAATGTTCTTAATTATCATTGTTCCGAATTATATATGATTTGGTGCATAATTTCTGTTAGCTCCCATATAGAACCCAAATATAATTTCTACATTTTTTAAGTCCAGAAAGAATTTGTATTATTTTCCCCATATTGTTGAGTTTTACCTTTTAAATATTTAATTTTTTATACAAAACAACGCCATCTAGATATTTTCAGCAATATTAACGAAGTCTACCTAAACATATTTTATTTTGTTCTACATCCTTTTAAAAAATTCCGTTTAATTTAAACTTAAATTACATTTCGTATTAAGCAAAAATTCAAGAGCAAACAAATGAGTTGTTATATATAAAAATTTTCAAAAGATGTTTCAAGTAAAATCTAATCACATGCATTGGCATCACTGTTTTTAAACAATTTGTTTATATTTGTTTTTCTTTTTTATTGTCATACTACTATTTGTTTTTGTTTTCATTATGAACAAACAGTTAAATGCTCTCTTTTTATTATTTTACTCAGAGAGCATTAGTTTCTATTGCCTTTTTTACTCTCTAATTTTTAAAAATTAACTGACATTTTTTTCTGGGTGTCAACCCCAAGAAAAATTATGGGAGATTTTATTTGGCGCGCTTTATAGAATAAAAATCAGTTTACAACTAAACCTTAAACCGATTGTTTGCTCGTTCTCTCACTGTTCATACAGAAATAAAAGTGAATACGAAAAAAAGTTTCAATAAAATTAAGTTCATGTTTTTTTTGTGTAAACAAATTCTAATTTTAAAAAATGTTTGTTTAAATTAATAAAAAGAAACAGTTTTATGTACATTAATAAAAATCAATTAAAAAAGATCTAATAAACCAATTAAATTTAAATAAAAGTTGGAAATTAAAAAAAATGGCTTCATTTTTTATTAAATAATAAAAAAGTGAAAAGAAAAAACAATAAAATTTTATATAAAAATTAACATAAATTTCAGTAATTTTAAACTAAAATAACCTTCAGTTAATAAATGTAAATTGTAAAATTATTTATTTAGCAATGACATGAAAAAAAAAATTTTAAATAATGTTATTTTGTAAAATTAATTGTAATCAGGGATTTTTATTTAGCAAATGATATTTTATTTTATATTTAATTATAGAAAAACATGAAAAATGAAAAGCTGGAATCTGGAAAATTATATTTCTAAAAATTTTTATTGATATACAGTCACTCACATAAGTATAGCCACAATAGTAAAAACTGACATACATTATTTTTTAAAGATAATAAATTTGTAAAAATAACAACAAAAAATAACCGAATTATTTTAAAAATTTTTATTGGTATACAGTCACTGCCATAAGTATGGCCACAAAGTAAAACTGACATGCATTATTTTTTAAAGATAATAAATTTATAGAGTGTTATTTTCAAAATAACACAAAAAAAATAACCGAGTTATTTTAAGGACTAAAACAATAAATAAAAATGTTAAAAATTATTAAAATTTCGGTGGGTCAAAACTTAGGAAGATGAAAAATCTGCTTAAAATCTTGACTTAGTATTTTGTGATAATCCATTTTGTTAAATAACTTCATCAGTCTTCATAGTATGAAATGCACCTAGTTTGAATGTGTTATGACATTTAAATGGAAAAATCCGCAGTCTTCTTAACATTTTCCTTTAAAATATTAAGATAAACATGTTTATCAATTATTCCAGCAATAAGTTCTACAAATCCAGCATCGGATCTGCCTCTCCAGACCAGCGATTTGGGCACTTTATTATTTGCTAAAGAGACTAAAGAAATGTTAAGATATATAAAATTCTTTAATCTGGAAAACAATAATTTTTGAGTATTGAGTTTGCTTTTTTAGAACCGCTTTCATTAGAGATGCAACAGCATGTCTCCTGATAATTTTTATCTCCTAACTCCGAAAGTCTTGTAAAATCGTTCGAAGAAAGACCAGTTAAAGAAAATTCTTGAGATCTTCTGTTAGAGTGATGTCCTGGCCCTTGTAACACACAATTTACCTCACGATTCCGTCATTCTTGCAGAAATAATGAGAAATCGTTTCCTCCTCCTCAATCCGATAAATCCTGTAAAATCGTTCGAAGGAGGGTTAGTTCCTAAAACAATTATGTCTCTCAAGAGAATTCTTGAGGTTTTCAGTAGGAATGATGTTCTGGTCTCAATCAAACTTGGCCATTTCATACTGGTAACAGGCACATTAGCACATTATTCCGACAGTCTAGGGCAATATCATAAAGCTTATCATTCGCAATATTAGAGACGCGACAGTACAAGATGAATCGTTTCCTCCTCTTCACCATCCATTAACCCCAGGGCTTCAGCTTCTAGGTTGCTCTGATTAGACCTTTGTTCGTGCACCTACACCAGTGCAATGCTCGAAATATTCGATCTCTATAAGTAATATCTCGATTGTATATCCAATAATACCTCAGCTGATCGCTCTTCGAATAGCTACAATCTCAGCCATAAATATAGAGCGTTCTCGTAAGTTGAAAGGACATCTACCACACACTGCTACCACGCTTTATAATTGAATATAATTTCCGCGATCAATTTGAAGACCTTCCTACAAATGTAAATCATGAGTTGTTTGATCCTAAGCCAACATGCTTAACGTGGAACTCTCTTCAAGTATTACATGAACAAGCTGCTTTTATATTATCGATGTATATTATCAATGCTGAATCTGTCTGAACTAAAACATCTGTATGTATTACTAATGTGGTCTCATTGTGAGGGTAATATCAAAAATAATCTCCTTTGAATGTATTATAAATGGGAAATTCAGGGTTAAAATGTCAGAAATTTTAACTACATTCCTCTGGCGAATGTATCTGCAGCTCAAGTTTTTAGTGGATTCAGAAGATGAGAGGCGGTCATCCAATTTTGGTTTCCTCTTGTATGCAAATTTTGCAAACAGACACCAAAATCCATAATAAGGGGAAAATGACTTACAGATAGTTTATACATCTTACATGTATTGCAAAAATACAGTTCTGTAGCTTAAGAAATATTTGGATAAAAGTAAAATTTTAGACATTTCAGGACACTGGTTCAACAAAATTTCCATTTTCAATAGGCTTCGTTCTAGTTCGAATATAAGCATGAGCGATAAAACATTACTATAACCTAAAACCAGAAACAGATAGTGATTTCGAATTGATTGGAGCAATTTCAATTATAATGCTTCGAATCGTGTGTGATATTAATATTCATTTTTTAAAGTTCATTTTTAAATTATTTACAAAATTTTAAATTAAATTTTCAATCACAAAAGAATCCATTCAACATTTGTAAAAGTAATTAACACAATTTCAAAAAAAAAAATATTTGTGGTTTATTTCCTGTTGTCGATTAATTACAAAAGACACGCACCATTTCCAGGGTTAATAGATTTGATTATAATGAAAACTAATGGAAATTTACAGAATTTTATGTGAAATGAATAGCCACTTGGCAACAATGTTTAAATGATAACTGTGGACCAATTAATGCCATGAAATATTGCAAATGATTTGGAGGTTAAAGCTCAAAGTGTAAATATAACGAACACATTATATTCGACTAGACTGGAGTCAAAAATCTAGCTTGGCAACTCAGCAAAGTTGAATTTGGAACAAATTTGGAAATAATTCTGAAACTTTTGAACCGTTAAAAATATCTTAATAACGTTTAAAAGGGGTTTTGAGTTGAATACAGTTAAAGAAATGTGAGGAAGAGTTTGCCATACTTAGGTTGCATTTAAGTCAAATGCATAAACTCTCTACACAAATATTCAGTATTAAGAAAAATTTAAAAACCTTAAGATTTGTATGTGTTAATGAAACTGTTATTGAAATCTAATTTGATGTCACAATTTTATAAAGAACTTAAAGTGTCGAATTTTTGCGTTTTTTTTTTTTGCAAATAATATTAATAAAAAAACTTTAATAAAATTGAAATAAATAGAGATATTTACCTGAAATTTCAATATGATATTTATGAAAATGTCCTTGAATCAGGAAATTAAAAATGTCCACTTTTTTCATGAGAAAATACCCTAAATCTCAATTCTTATAAAAGATGTTTCAAAATTTTATAACTGTTCCGCCTAAGTGATCTCCCTATCACTATAAGGTCCATGCAACAGAAAATACTATTTAGATGTTTACCTTTACATATGTAGCTATATATTAAGGATAATTTAAAGATGATTACAGAGTTCAAATTTCTTTGATTTTTTTATTCACCAAGTTTGAGCAAAGCTTATGGGCCGATCTTAGGCTTAAACTCATTAAGATGCACTATACAAGCATTTCCTTTAATGTTTCTTTAGAAAACAATAAAAATATTACAAAGTTCTTACCAATAATTTTATTAGTTAAATACATGTTGCCACCTTTTTGGAAAAAATTAAAAATTCGCATTTCTTTAAAGTTCTAACTTCAGATCAATATAACTTTTTAAAAGATTGATACATTTATAAGGTTTTTGTTGCAGTGTTGTTCAGAATTTTTTAAAAAATCTGGCATATTTTTTAAAAAAATCTAGATGTCATTTTTGGTCGTATTGCTACCCTTTTAAAAAATAAAAACATAATTTCTTTAAATTTAAACTTCAGATTAATATAAGATTTTAACAGATTCATATATTTATAAGGTTCTAGCAGCAATATTTTTAAACATTTTATAAGGAATCTGGCATGTTTTTCAAATTATTTCACTCTTTTAAAATTCCAACTTTGGGATTTAAGAAATTTTAAGCCGAAAATTGAGAGTATTATGAAAAATCGAATTTGGAAACTCTGATTCTTACAAAATTTAAGTTTCAGAAGAATAAAAACATGGTATAGGAATTTTAGATAAAATTTGTATAACTCGAAAAGAGTGGAACTGCTTTTTTTCCGCGAAAAATCGAAATTTTTTGAAAATTCACATTTAAAAGTTTATAACTTTTATTCCATGAAGATATTTTGTTCTTTGTAAAATTTTCTTTATTAATTCTAAATAAAATAAAAGGTATTTAAAAAAAATTGGATCCCTTGTAGTATAAAAACAGCGCCAAGGTTGGTCAAAAAGTTAAATTAAAAATTTTTAAAGCTAATTTTCTCTTAAAGGTGTCGAATTTTGAGATCCTTTGGAGCAGATCTCTTTAAGTACACAATGTTTAAACTCAATACTTACTTACCTTAGCTATCACAGTGTGAAATCGGTAGTTACAGCTTTATTTACATTTCAGTTTTTATTTCAAAATCTGTGGTGTTTGTAAATTTAACTCAAATCAATTTAACTCTTGCAAAAAGTACTTTAATTCTTAAAAATTCTTTTTTCACTTCAACACATGAAAAACAAGTTAGAATGTATGGTTGGTCAAGCCCGACTATGTAATACCCTACACCACATTGTCGAACAATTAATGAACGACCCTCGTATAATTGAAATTCCTGATTTATTCTTAGATGTGTAGTACACTTTTGAGACACTGAGATTTATGATAAATTTATGCATTTTAGAATGTTTTTTTTTGGGGGGCTACATGAAATTTTGAACCAACCCTCGTATAATTTTGCACATCGATTTTTGCATATATTTATCTTGATTTGACAAATTATTATAATATCAACGTATATGTCAGGTTTTTGCCTTAAAAAGTGATTTTTTGGAACCGACCCTCGCATATTTTGGCATATCATTTAAAAATATTATAAGACTTACTTGTGCCAAATTTCGTTTAATTTGCTTAGTATCTAGAATGTTTATGACCTTAAAACTCCATTCCGGAAAGAACATTTGCATGGGAGGTACTTGAAATATTAGACCAAACATGATCAATTTCATGGCGATATTTCAAAAATTGCAACCTGTAGACTGTTCACAACGTTTAGATGGAAAACCAGCCGGACAGACAGATAGACGGACGGATGGACGGACGTATATCGTTATTTTCTGCATGTTACAAACATCAGCACAAACGCATCATACCCCAACCACCTTCGGTAGTGTAGGGTGTAAAAACTGCAATAAATTAATTTTTGTATCACTCGTAAACATTAAGTAAAAATAATATTTGCTTCATAAAAATGGAAGAAAGGAAATAATAAAATTGCACTTTTTAAAGCTCATTAAAAAGGGCAACAATAGTTAAAAAGAATTAAACGTGGTTTAACCTTCAAAAGAAACAAAAAACCATTAACTACAAAAATTCAACTTTAAGAATTTAAACTTTTCAAACAATATTTTTGTTTATACCAAAAGGGGAAAGAACCACAAGGGAAGGAAGTTGAAAGTCTAGAAAATTAAATAAATTAAATTAAACTTTAGGTTGCATAACAATTTTATAACAAAAAGTGTTAAGGATTTTTAACATATAAATATTCCAGATCGACTTCATATCTATGGCATACCTTCCCCTTTTAGTAGTGTTGCCCAAAAAAATGAACATCATCAACATTTCTTCGCAAATCGTATAAAAACCGTGCAAATTTTTTAAACATTTAAAACAAAAGTGAATAAACTTACATACATTCATACATACATACATACATACATACGTATGTATGTAATGTAACGTACTGTAATAAATGTTAAAGACTGTAATCACCCCAAAATTCCACCCTCCAACTGGCCGGGTCTACTCGTTATTTATAGTTGACATTGAAAGACAAACGGGAGGAACGAATATAACTTAGTTTTAAATAAAAATACCCAAATAAGAAGGCATTTAAAAGTTTAAAAGGACGTTAACAGGGATACATTCAGGAATTTTTTATAAATATTTATGGAACGAGAGTTTGAATTAGATTTTTAAAATCTAAGATTAAAATTAGTTGAAGCGTATATTTCGTTAAATAAGAGACATTAAGTTTTAAGGAGATTAAAACAAAGTATTTAAAGTATTAATTGTTTTTACAGTGCACTACAAAAGTAAAATTCGTAATATATTTTCTTTACTAATTCTTCATCCCACAGATACAAAATCTGTCTTTTATTCGTTTCAAGAAAATTTAAATTTAGTACTTTTTCGGAAACTCTTTTATAGATTTGGAGTAAATTTCTCTAGGTTCACAATGTTTAAAATTTACACTTAAACTTGCCTATAACTTGGCTATCACTATGTGAAATCGGTTTAGACGTTCGCAAGTTATAGATTAATTTACATTTAAGTTTTTAAGTACATAAATTTTACACGCAAATTCTTTAGTACGACACCTAAGTGTACAGAAGTACCATTTTTGTTGATTACTATAGATTACAATATAGAATACAAATAGTACTTTCTGAAAATCCAAAAAGTAACACATTATAGCCTCAAAGAGTACCATTGTCAATTTCATACAAATTTTAGTACTACAAAGTTCCCTTTATTTAATTTTAATCTCTTTCGACCAATGAACCTTTAATTCCATTTTTAAAAATTATTTTCCACAAAGAGAACAATTGGAAAATCTAAAAAGTATCACAAAATCCCATACTGTATATTCCTACCCATTTGGTACCATATCCTTATTCTAATTGTACTTGCAGAAGATCCAAAAAGTGCTACAAAACTTCAAATTATTTTTATCCAAAAAAGTACATTTGATATATAACCAAAAGGTACCACAAAATCCTATATTGTCGAGTGTTTTATTCCCATAATTCTTTGCGTACCTTATTTTACGTCTCTAGATAACTTAGCACATAATCCCATACTGTCGATTCCTACCCAATTGGCATCATTTACCTTGAGAAGATCCATTTTATCAATTTAAATTGATTAGTACCAAAAATACGAAAAGTACATTTGATATATAACCAAAAGGTACCACAAAATCCTATTTTTATTGAGTGTTTTATTCCCATAATTCTTTGCATACTTTATATTACATTTCCAAGTAACTTTTGATAAATAATTCAAAATAAACTATTAGAAAAATCAAAAAGTACCTACAAAAAGTACCACAAAATATTCTCAATTTATATGTTTTTTTAATTTAGGACAAACAACGCAAAAAGTACCAAACAACCCATTTTTATTTTTGTTCAAATTATTATTTTTTATAATTTAGTAAAAGAGATTTATTTGGGACACAAATGGAAATTGGTACTTTTCAAATATACATTCTGCCCTAAAACACGGGTAACTTTTGTAGGAATTCACTCATAGGGAAATCTTAAAAATCGGTTTAGTATGGAATCTGAAAATTTATGCACCAATGTGTCGAACTTTGGCACCATGTGGAGCAGCCCTCGTTAGGATCACAAAGTCCAAGCTTAAAACTTAAACTCGCCTTTACCTCCACTATCACTTTGCTTCATTTCATAGAAATCGGACTGGCCGTTCGGTTTTTACAGAATTCCTTCCATTTCATTTGAAACTCTATGGCGTCATAGTTATTCGGCTTCGTCGCTTATTTGGCCGGACCTTATATATATTTTTGTATACGTGTCTAGTTTTAATGTGAATAAAATTGCGATACAAATAATGCCTCTTTTTGGAGGAATACATACCATAATATAAGAATCCCGCATTCTTGTTGATTTGTAGAATTCTGAAATCAAATCGGTTTTTTATTGAATTTCCAATTTGTCTTTTTATATTTTTCCATAATTCAACAATTAACTTCCTTGAAATGCTGAAATTCTTAAAATTATTTGTCAACTGAAACAATTTTTCATTTCAATAAATCAACGTCATTACCCAGGTACGAGTTTTGACTCTTTTTTTAATTCTTCAAACTATCGGATCTTTCAAAGAGTTTTATTTTTTATCGCTTTTTGAACCTTTTTTTACAAAAAAGGTAAAAATCCAAAAACAGCTTAATTCGAAAATGATTTTCAAAGATTTCGCAATTTTGAGGAGTAAAAAATAAACATATTCTTTTTTACTCTTCGCTAAAAGAGGAATAAAATAATTTATTTTCCGATTTTGTTTTGAGCTAAATCTAAAAAATAAAAACTTAAATCGCAATAATAAGAGTTTTATTTTTTAAATCTCCTCAGAGAAGAGTTAAAATAAAGATCATTTCAAAATAGAGATTTTGCTACGAGTTTTTCCTACTCTGGTCATTAATCCAAAAATGCTGTTAAAACAAAAGGAATTTAAATATGTTAATACGACAAGTGCCCCATAAATCATCACCAAAAATACTTTATACCATAAAATTTTCAAACATTAAACAAAATGAAAACTAAATTAATTTTTCCCCCAGATTGTAAGAAGGAGTCTTTGCAACAGCTTTTCCCCAAAATGGTATTGAAATATTTGTATACCCTCCACCACCACAAGTAGTGATGAGGGTATATTAACTTTGTTATTCCGTGTGTAACGCTAAGAAGGAATCATCTCAGACCCCATAATGTCTATATATATTATTGCATTAAATCAAAATCTGACTCGATTTAGATAAGTCCTTCTGTCTGTCTATTGTTGATACGCCTGACTATTTTTAATAGTCCTAAGAAGTTTTCTAATTAAAACCATCAAAATCGGTTCAGTATATTAAATAATATAGACCGATATCTGAGGCAACTTTAATATTTACCTCATTACACAATAGGTTAAGTAGAAAAAAAGTTATAACCGAAAAATTTACTAATTTTATCACTCGTCAAGTGTTTCGTGTTATATTTTAAGAATTTATTTTATACGTCTGCGAGTGTATTTGTGAGTGTGTATGTACGAAACATAATGTATTTACACATTTGTGGTGAAGGGAATTAAAGATTCGGCACAGCCGAATATAACATTTTTACTTGTTTTTAATTAAAATTTTTGGAATACAAAAAAAATAAACCAAAATAATTTGTTCCAAATCATTGAGTTTTATCCAGAGTACGAAAAAACTCTAAGCAAAATCTGTGTTTTCAAATGATCTTTATTTTTTCTCTTGTTTGAGGAGAAAAAATAAAACTTTGCCTTGAGCAAAATCAAAATATTTATCGGAAAAGAAACTATTTCATTTTTTTATTAGCAAAGAGTAAAAAAAAAGATTTTTTTTTTTTACTCCTCAAAATTGCGAAATGGTTAAAAAGAATAAACAAAAATGTGCATGCACAAGCACACAAAAAATGTCTTTCTTCTAAACACACATACATCCTTTTTTAGCTTAATAAACAAAACAACACTGCATGACTTTGAAACAATTTGGGCGTCTTATTCATTATAAAATTCTTTTTCGGATTTTACTCTTTTTTGATTTTTTATCATTTTTTAGAATTAAACTCCTGTTCAAACAGCGTTAAAATAAATAAGAATCTTTTTAAAAAATTAAAATTAAACTCTTAAATTTGGGCGTATTATTCATTATAAAATCCTTTTTCGGATTTTAATCTTTTTTGATTATCATTTTTTAGAATTAAACTCTTGTTCAAACAGCGTTAAAATAAATAAGAATCTTTTTAAAAATTAAAATTAAACTCTTTAAATGATTCGATAGTTTGAAGAATAAAGAAAGAGTCAAAAATCGTACCTTGGTTTTTTCTCTTTGTTTTTTAGTTTTCTCTTAAAAATAGCAACAATTCTGTTATAAATAGATTTTCCCTAAAAACAACTTTATGTTGGGGGAGGAGGAGGATTCATAAAACATCAATCTTGATTGACAGTATTTTCTTTTATCAACAGCAAAAATTATTCAAAGTGGGAGGTTATTTGGCACGATTTTACAATATCATGTTTAAGAGAGTTTGTTTGTGTATTTGTGACCTAAAACAAATGTTTCCTGTTTTACTTTCAGTCACTTTTTTGTTTTTGTTTTCTTCATTTCCTTTGTCCGTCATTACATTTAGGGAATTTTTTTATTTACCCTCTTCGAGTATCTTTATATCAATTTGTGTTATTAAAATTATTTCGGTATCCTTAATATCCTTCAAAAGTGAAAAAAAACAATAAACTTGTATGAACACAGAAACAAAAACACTTTTCTTTGTCACGAAAGTTTCACGAGAAAGAAACTGAAATTTCTATTGGGCTGCAAGTTTAAGGTTAATGGAAATTTATATTTTGGTAACAGTCCTTAAGGATATTCAGGATATTTTCAGATTGTGACATTTATGACCCTGGACATGAGATAAAGGAAAATGACAAACAAAATATAATCATAAAGATTTATTAAAGGTACTTATTGAAAGAATTATTGGTTATTGATTAATTTAACACTTGATTGTCCTTACAGGTCTTTTTGACCCCCATACACAGTGTTTTACATGAAAAATGAAGTGGTAATAAAAAATCGGTCACTTTCGAACTTATAGCCCGATTTAAGTAAAGTTTATGTAAATTAAAGTTTTGAGTTTAGAATTTGTAAGGATAACGGGGATCGATCCAAAGGGTTCCAAAGTTGGATACCTGGATTAGAAAAAATATTTAAAACGATACAGAGTCCTTATACATAAACCGATTTTAAAGATGTTTATATTCGTGGATAATATTTAAAACGATCCAGATACCCTTATACCTGAACCGACTTTCATCTAATGTAAACCTATAAAAAACTTCCCATCATTTAGAATATCTTTTAAAGTTTAAGGGATATATTTTTTAAATTGTATCTTTCACTTTTTGACCGATCTTATCAAAGTTTCCACGCTACAATGGATCCAAATTATATCATCTTTTCAATTATCTTTTCTTTTATTTTAAGTCCTTAATAACTAGAAGCCTTGCAAGGGGGTTTGAACGGTACCGTAATTTCGTAATTTCCCTTAATTCACAGAACTCTGTAAATCTCTATGAATATTCTTGTTTCTTAAGTACCACGGTGCTCTCGTTATGGTCCTAAGAATTTTCAACTGTGCCCTCTGTATAATGTCGATACTCGTGCTACTGGCCGTTCCCCATAATTATATGTCATATGTTCAGATTGACTTTAGTACGGTATTAACAGAATGACTTTAAGGCCAAGGCTTAATCTGTAGTGGCTGTTAATTAGCCAGTGAAGGTTAAACGATTTTACCTCCAATTAAAGTCTCTTGGCTTCAATGTGACGACGTCACGTAAGTCATCTACCCAAATTCATACCAAAGTATGTTACGTAATCCGTTTGAGGTGTATTTATATCATTAAGTGTAACTGTGGTACAGTTTTCCCTTCTTAAGGTGAAAATTACGTGATGACTCTTTAAATCATTGACACGTATTCTCCACTGGCTTGCGTGGATCCTAATGGGAACTAATTATCACCGTGCCATCCGCAAATGTCAATAAAAAACAGATTTTGACTCTTCGGTATGTCATAGGTTTACATCAGGTAGATTGTAGGGCCCTGTGACATGCCCGTATTTATTTCAAAATCACCTGTAATAAAAGTGTTATATTTCACTCTAAATAAACGGTCAGTGTATGGTGGCAACAAGTGAATTAGCCCTTTTGTCAAAAAAATAGCAGAGCAATATTTTCTTAGTTCGCATAGATTTTTTCCCCAGTTATACGATTTAATTGTTCAATAGCACCGTGCTTTTCGCAAAAACCAATATGCTGCACTGGGATTACATTTCAATCACTTAAAGAGGGCATAATTTTATCCATCTCCATATAAAATCTGCAACAATTTTGCACACCATTCTTGTACTCCTAAATTCTGTTTTAACAGGAGCCCAATATCTCTCCACCGGCCTTAGCTCCATACAGTTTGGAGGATTTGCATCTCCTGGTACAAATACTACCTTCTTGTATTTGTATGACTTAAGGGTATTTTACCATAGCGAATGGATGCTAATTTCAGGATAAAAATAAGTGAACACATTATGAAGTCTTCCCTGATGTTGGTTTCGGTATTTATAGAGCCCGTTATTACAAATGACTGGCTTTTTTGTCGCAACTACAAATTTCTTGTCGTATCAAAAGCTTTTTAGGAAATAATTTGGAAAAATCCGCCAATATTTTTTAGAGCTCTTTTGAAAATGCTTTCTATTTTTTGGCTTTAATTACATAAAATGGACCATTCTTTATTTCCGAACCAGGTTTTTTATCAGCGGACAAGTTTTCCCGGTAGACTTTTGAATGCGCGGTCAACTTTTTGTGGGAAAGAAATTTTTTTCTTGAAAATTTGATGGGACCTCTCAAGTAGTACAGATTTGGGTTAAGATTACAGACACAAGAAAACACATCCAAACTTTCTTGTGACACTTCTACTTGACGTAGAATCCAATTCAATACATCCAACCGATTGATATTTCTTTCTAAGAATCTGCATTTAATAATTATTTTCTAATTTGCCTCCGATTTCTATGAAACTTAATATAGAATTGATCCCAAAAATCTATTTAACGATTAGTGTATTCAAAAAATTGTCACTATCAGAAAACCGGTTTTCGAGTTATTCGAAAAATGGAATTTTCAAAAGAACCATATTCGATAGCGATTGTATGTCAGTTAATCGGACAATTTTTTATTTATTTACAGAAACTCATTCTCTAGTTACTCAATTTGTCAAAGTAGAGGTCTATAACTTTCTACCTAAAAAATGATATTGCAAGCTAATGATGATGACATAGCAAAATCGACTCAGAATATGATGTCTAAGAATGCATACAGTACATTGCTCGTTGTTACACACGAAGTTTATGACGGAATTCACAAAAATGCAGCTGAAAATGTCTTTAATTAAACCGGTTAAGTGACTGAAAAAAGCGTCATGTCGAATAATTTGACAATAGAAATAATTCGTTTTTCAAAAACGCAAAAAAACCGGTTAACTGGTCTCCGGTTTCGCAACTCCTAATCTCTTATCTATTTTACAAAATTAATATTAAACTAATTGAATTATTTTCACTCCTTTTTTTACTTTATTCATCAATTACTAAACTGTCAATTGTATTTGACACAAAATTGTTACAACCCACTTTTTTACAGTGAAAATCAAAAACTCAAAAGTCCTTCAATGTCAATTGCAATCATTATTGTTTATGGATCGGTCACACATACACACCTAACTTAACCATGCATGCATCCATCCATTCATCCATTCACACTATCTCCTACACACACAGTTGACAGTTGATATCTTAATCATACCATCTGCCAATATCCGGTTCTTTTGTGATTTTCATTTTTAAATTTTCCTTTTTATAACCTTCACCTGACTGGGTCAAAAGGGTATATATAAAAGTTTGTCATTCCGTTTGTATTTTTTTAATGTTGGATCGGTATGAAAAAATAAATTGATAAGTTTGTCCATCCGTCCGTGTGTCGGATGGATATGCATATCAAACACTTGGAAATGCTTTCGAGAATTTTACTATTGAAATCCAGGGAAATTGGTTCAAAAATGGCTCAGATATTAGCAAAAAACTGAAGGTATCTCAAACTTTTTTCGTTTTTTTAATAATTTTGTAAAAATCCACAAGAGTTAGAGACTAAAGTTTTTAAATTTAACGGATCTATGAACTGAAGACATGAAATGAATCGGATCATTAGTTATTGAGTTATATGCAAAACATATTTTCCTATATTTTGAACCCCCTATAAGACCTATGGACTTGGTTATGACACTGATTAATTACATTTGTTTCCCCCGAATTTAATCTTTTTCATTTTTCAAAATGGGTTCCTAAACCATCGAAATATGTTAAATTCTTTCTTTAAAAATTTAGTCCCATGTTGTTGTTAATAACTATAGGAAAATAACAACAACATTTAAAATAATGTTTTTGAGATTTTGGCCATTCTATTTCTTTACTAATGGGTCGGAAATATTTTTGTGGATTTTTCCTTTGAAAACATAAACTCGATTAGATCATTAGATTTCGAGATATAAGCGAAAACTTATTCAGACGTTCCTGGGGCAGCTATGGACCATGTTGCCATGAAGACAAATTACTATTTTTTCCTCGAATTTTGTTTTTTTTTTTAATATCCAAATCGGTTCATAAATAGCCGAGATATTAACAGTTCATTATTTTCCTTGTGGTTGTTGTTGGTTATGGTATTGAAAACAATAACAATGTAAGGCAAAGTCATTTTTTCGACTTTTTGAGCGTTCTATTTAAGCTAGAGACATAATGTTTGTACTTGCAGATCGGAAATAATTAGTAGAATTTTTGAGTTAAAAATATCACAGTAATCGGTTCATTATCTTCGGAGTTATATGAAAAAAAGCATTTTCCGATATTTTGAACCTACTATGGGATATATGGACAAAATTTTGATGGAGAAAAGTAGCTAAATGCAGCAAAATTGCTTAATTAAATTTTGATTTTTTTAAGTTTTCGAAATCGGCCCATAAATAGCCGAGTTATTAATTACTATTTTATAGTTATACCAGTATTGTTTTTGTGAAGCTCGTGATCTGAATAAAATTTTGCATGCATATTGAGTGCTCTAGAGAATCTATGTTGACTCATATAAAGGCTATAGTAATGGCTGTCATTTTTCTTTCTTCTACAAGTGATGATATTATGAAAGCCTATTCATAACAGGGACTTATCGTTAAATGTTAAGTCCGTTGCTTACAAGAAAACAAAAAATTACAATTAAGCAAAGTTGAAGGGTATAGAAAATTCGGCACGGCTGAATTTAACACTTTAACTTATATATTTTGTGTTTGTTTAAATGTCCTTTAAAATGTTTTTTATTGTTATTGTATTTTTGTTATTGTTTTTGTTAGTATTTGTATTTTCTTTTGTTTCACTTTTCTTCCTGCATAAACTCTCTTGCATTTAATTCAATTTATTTGTTGTCACTTGTTCTTAAAGAAATATAACAAAAAAAGCAGAGAATTTAATAAAGAATTTTATTTATTTTTTCCTCTTTACTTCTTCTTTTATACTTCTATTATATTAACGTTGCACAGTGGTCTCATAATACTCAAATCAAATCTTAAATAAAATTTTGGTGATTTAAAAAAATTTTTCGTACCCGAAGTAAGCAACTTTGTAGGTTCACTACCTGATACCAGGACCCTCTATGAGCATGTCTTTCTTTAAATAAATTGGAAAACATCTCAAAAATGTCCCTGTAAATTTTCGTTAAAAATAGTTAAAAAAATTATTTAGTTCCACTGTGCATTCTGCTTTAAAAGATTTAATGACATTTGACTTTTATGGTGTCATTGTGTTGTTGGTTTTTAGTTACTTTTAGCAGCAATTTAAAAGGGGATGTTTTGGGGGGGGTGTTGTTGTGATGCAGAAGAGGAGGGTTAGAATTTAAACATTAATTATATTTTATTGTAGACGCACTCTGTTACCACCGTGATAATATAATTTTTAGTTTTAACCGGCAAAGGCAAATGAGAGTTTTGTTTAAAATTTAAAAGTGGGAAATGATTTTTATTAAATTGTTACGGATCTAAATCGGTTGAAGGAGAGGGAAAGCATTCATTATTAAACACCATCTCTATAATTTTAAATATAAGACAGAAAGCTTAGTGAAAATTTAAGGTGCTCGAATTTATTTAAATTTTAAATTGGGCTTCTTGGTTCCTGCTATTAAAGGCAAACCCAATTATCATAGAATGAGTACCCAATACGCAAAAGCAATATTGTGAACTAATAAGTTGTATTACGAGCAGTTCGATATGTAGACTCATTGATCCATCTCGACTGCATTGACCCAATCCTCATAGCATTAGTGCCCAATACGCAGTATCCAACTGCCGTAACCAAAAAAAAACTGGTTGCTCCTGTGAACATCAGATGGGGGTATTACGAGCTTTTCTACAAGAAGTCTCACTGATCCATCTCGACTGCATTCTCCCAATTCTTAACGCATGTGTGTACAATATGCAGCGTCCGGTTAATACCATAAGCAATACTTCTGTACTCTGCCAAACCTAAATAGCTGGTTGGTCCTGTAGGGACCAGGTAATACGAGCAGTTCGTCTGTACTGTCCCCTATAACTCCATTCTATGTAACCCATGTTATAAGTCTAAAGGCAATCCTACTAAGTGGTCGAGTTTCTCGAATTCCTATCTAGCGAGACTATCTGCAATAGCATTCCCAAGTACAGTTAAGGGAAGCTACATAAACCTAACCCTCGAATGTCTCAATCAGTGATACACGACATTCGATTCTCTTCAATTGTCGTGTTCGCATCTGTTATACTCCTAACGGCCTCCCTGCTGTCAGTATAAATACTTATATCACGGATATCTGATAGTATCTTATACCGTTGGTCGCATTACACATTAGGATGCATCCGTATAGACTCTATAAGTTCCAACCGGTGAATTATCAATCACCGTTATCTATAAATTAAAAAAAAATTAATATCGCATATCTCTGAAACTTTTGAAGCACATTTCGTGAAATTTCACGAAAAAAACAAAATATTAAAGACTTAAGAAAAGAGGCAGAACTCATCCCTTATAAGCGGAACTTTTAACATGTCCCTAAAATTATGTCCCAATTGATCGTTGTGGAGGTATTAAAGATTCGTCATAGCCTACGTGTTTCTCATTAAATCAGAAATGAGATTTTATCGATTTTTTTTAATATTAATATTCGAGGTGATTTAGTTTGGAGATACCTTTCTGGACCTCTGAACCCATTAAGAACTTTAGTTACTTGAAATCGATTGAAAATAAGTCATAATGACTGCATGTAATTTTATTAAAAATATTCGATAGTTTCAAAGTTATAACGTTTTGAGACCATTGTCCATCATTGCTATTCGTGGGATGTGCAGGAAGATGAGTCCTTAATATTGTGAATGAACTAGGCTAAGATGTTCAGATCTTCACTGGTGATACTGGGGTATCATGCTGCTGTTGGTAACACACAGAGATACTGATCTTTAACCGATCTTAACCAATCTTTTAACTTAATAAAGCATAATGACTTTAAAGATGACATTTTAAGGTGTATTATTTCCAATGTGCCGTGCAGAGATATTGACAAAATTTCTATATTATTTGTACTTCTTAAGTACCCACAATTCCAAATGGGTTAATGAAATAGAATTGTTCTTTTCATTCGAAATAGTTTGCAGTATAATAAAAACAATAACAATTTTATAAAACAATTTTAACAATAAACTTGTTCTTTTTATTGAATGCCGGTATATCTCAAAAACTCGGGTAGCACACATAAAAAATGATTAAACTTTTTTATATTTCCCATAATAAAAAATATCACATTTTATTTAGCAAAAATAATTTCGTAAAATAGTAAATTATTTAAAAAAGAACTCCATATAACGTGTTAATTGCTCTGAGGCACTTGCATGATCGTAACAACTCTAAACCAGTTTTTTGTCGGTTATTTTGCCATTAACTATTTATAACAAAACAAGTAAGAATAGTATATTCGGCTATTTCGAATCTTTAATTCCCTGCACCACAAATGGCGAAGAAATAAATAAAATATGTTGAGTTATATATTTGGCTATAACTTGCTTTCTACTGAACCGATTTTTGATAATTTTTGGAATAATGATGAGGTACATATTTGTTAATATTATTGAAATTTATTTCAATTAATTTTATTCTAATTTATCGTTTTCTAATTGATAATTTTATAAAACTTCGGTCTATATCTCTTAACATACTGAACCGATTTTGCTGGTTTAAAATAGGAAACTTCTTAAGACCATAATAAATACTCAGGCCACATTTCATTGAGCTCTGTTAATTATTGCAGATGTGATCGTTCCAACAACAGACAGATGTAAGAATATATATACATTAGATGATTCCTTCTTAGCATTACAAGCGGAATAACATAGTTAATACACCCTTTTTACCATCTGTGGTGGTGTAGGGTATAAAAGTGAAATAAATAGGAACTTGAAAACGTTAAAAAATAATTTTTGTTTACTTTTTATGAGCAGATTTTATTGATTTAAAATTATTATTTGTAATTTAAAATAGAATAGAAAAGAATGGATTGGACTGGACTGGACTGGACTGGTTTTATAATTGAAATGGGCTAAACGTAGAGAGCATCATCAATCGTTTCAATCGTTATATTATTAAAAGCCGTCAGTATACATTCCTTATGTCGTAGACCGCGTTCAATGCAAACCACCACGCCATGAAGCGCAGTCTCAACAGATCTACCGTTTAGGTAGGCATGTTGAGCCCCGCTCAGTAACCTCAGTTCAATCACATCCCATAGTTAAAGATCAATCAGTCTCCCTTCAACAGAAAAGACTGATCGGTCTATTGCCTCGATCTGTAGTGTTCCTTCTGAAACATTGTCGCTTTTATGTGGTGTTATATCCAAAGAATGAAGGATAAGAATGAACCAGAAATATAATTGAACCATTATATATTTAATTTGGTACATATATGATACTTAACTGTTCATATTCCTGGGATTTACAGGTTACTACTTTGGAAAGAAATTTCAGATATTCTTTTCTATTTATTAATTTATATGGCAACTTCAAACAATTAAGGCCATTGCCATTTTATTTACCTTTAAGAATTGCCCTCATATTTCTTGTTGTAAAGCCTATTTAATGACGCCACTGCCAATATAAAATGATCGATTGCTGGAACTGTTTTACACGCAATAATTCATATGTTGAAGTTTTTCTTATCGTACATTTCATTCATTCTACCGCATAATGACGTCAACATCGTTATAGAATCTTCGGGACTAATGAAGCGGGGGAAAATGAAATGTCAAAATTAAATTTGATTAAAAATTGTTTTGTATCAGAGATAATGAAATCAAAAAAAAACTACAATTTAATTTTAGCAAAATGATAATTTTGTTTAAATAATAAAATGAAATAAATTTAAAATAATCAGAAAGAGAAAAACAATTTAAAATGTTATAGTCGGTCAAGCCCGACTATGTAATAACCTACACCACATTGTTGGTTGTAAATGACTGCTACGAAAATTTAAACGGCTCTCGTATAATTATGTTTTCTTATTTATGCTTATGTGTGCAATAGATTATAAATATACTAACATTTATGTAATAATAGGTAAGACCCGATGCGCTTTGCCGCCCTTATAAAGTAAAACTAGTAAAACTTTTACTTTAAAATTTTCTTGGGATTAAAATTGGAAGATTCGTTGTAGTGGTTTTCAGATATTCGATTATCAACAGTTTCTTTGCATGGAGGCTACCTTTCCCCCTGATCCTATCCATCTTGCATTTTGTCTAGTAAAATAGTTCCTTGATAAAGTGGTTGGGACCAAATTTGAAAATTCTCGCTGTTTTAGTTCTTTAAATATTCTAATGATATTATATTATATTTGCCTTATATGAGGGTTACTTTGTTCCCTGATGCAATCCGAGTCATAATTTGCCTCGTAAAAATGTTCCTGAAAAAATTATTTGAAACAAATTTGAAAATTCTTGCTGCTGAAGCTCTTTAAAAATTCGATGGTCTATATAATTTCTTTATATGGGGGTTACCTCCCCCCCACCCTGGTCCTATCCGTCCTATATTTTGTCCAGTAAAACAGTTTCTAGAAGAAGTGATTGAAACCAAATTTGAAAAATTCATGTTGTTATATTTCTTTATATATTCGATAATCAATATTTGCTTTGTATGAGGGTTACCTTTCCCCCCTGGTCTTATCGACATTTGTTATAATCGGTCCAGTAGTTTACTTATCTATACGTCCCAAACAAACACAAATTGATTTTTATATATATAGATTTATGTGTTTTAAAAGGCATTTTATGGAGGCTTATATAGAAGTTAGAAATAACTATGGACCGACCCTCGTATTACTACGCACAGTGTTAATATTTTCTAAATATCCACCTATATGTGCGATTTTTAAGTTTCAAGATGATATAAGAAAGGGTGGTTGTACGGGACCTTTGTGAAATACTGGACCGATTCTTGTATAACTTGGCACATCATTTCATATTTGGTTGACATCGTTTCACATTTAGAAATTTTATGAACTAAAAACCACATCCTATGGGGACATTTGTATGGGGCCTTTATGAAATAATGGACCGATTTGCGTCTTTGGGCAAAAATAATAAGACATCTTTACTTTGCGAACAAGCTTTACATGGACAGCCAACCATGTGGATGGACAGACGACTCAGGAAGCGATTTTGAGTTGAACGGTATACTTAAAAGTGGTGGTCGGACTATTTTTCTGCCCGTTACAAAACATCTGCACAAACGCATAATACCCCCACCACGTATGGTAGTGTAGGGTATAAAGATAACTAAAACATTTTACAATTTATATTTAAATAGAAATTAATAAACTGATGGCAATTATTCAGTTAAAGTCCCCCGAAATAAAAATAATATACAATTTTCAAAAAAGTGAACGATTCTGAAATTAAATAAAAAGTGAAGCCATTAAAAAATTTAATTAAATAAAAAGTGAAATATTTTAAATTTTGTATTTTTTTCAATAAATAGAATTAAATTGAGAACCGATTTCCATTACTATATAAACGCTATTCTGTAATAATAAAACATTTTATATATAAAACATTTGATATCGTGAATAAGATTTTGAATATAAAGAAAAATGTCTATGATTTGGATGGGAACATTTAAATTGGCCTTAATTGTGGGCCTAACTTATGCTGTTATATCCAGGTAATTTTATACTTTTTAAAGTTCCAAAGAAATTTACTATAAACAAACTTGAACCAAATGTCGTTGGTAATATTAACGAATAATTTTCGTAGAACTTTAACGAAAAAATAAACAGATTTTTATTCTAATTAACATAATTTTTCTTCAAATTGAAGAATTTTCTTCAAATAGTTAATGAAAAATTTAATTAAATTCTTTTTTAGTGAAAAATGTTAAATTGAATAAAATTTCGTTAAAAATATTTAGTAAAAATGGCAGTAACGCATGGCAAGTAAAATAAAACTGAAATTTATTCAATTCTACGTAATAAAATTAAGTTAATTTGAATAAAATTTTTCGTTTATCTGAGCATTTTTTTTCGTCAAATAAATGTCAACTGAATGTAGAAATCGAAGGAAATAATATTAATAATAATATAGAACATTTTAGTCAATTTGATTAAATCTAGCACTTAAATTGAATAATTTCCAACAATATAAAGAATTTATTTTTGTCTATTTGAATAATGTATTATTCAAATTGAATAACGTTTATTCAAATTAACCACATTTTTATTCAAATGGTCATATTGACGATTTTTCTTCAATTTGAAAAATGTACAAAAAATTCACGAAAATTTTTGTTACCATGAATAAAGGTTTCGTTGCCTGATATTTATCCTTCTTTTCTTTAATTTTACAACATTTTTTGGTTATATTTACTACCTTTTTTGGTTCAGTGTAGATCGAATCCTAAACGAACCCAAGGAATACATTTTACATATAAAAATGAACACAAATTTTAAATTTTATCAGTTCAAGATCATATTTCCAAGGACCTCGTGAATTTGTCACACATATTAAATATAACATTAATCAGATAATGGGTCTTATATGAGAGGCCTTGACGAAATATGGAAAGATATTCTTGAGATTCATCGTTCATATTATTCGCAATCTAAAATATATTTAATTTTAAAAATTTATTTAAAATTTGATCAAGATAAATATTTATTCCGGTTATGGAATATTATATGTATAAGTGTATGTATATGTGTATGTATATGTATATGTATATGTATATGTATATGTATATGTATATGTATATGTATATGTATATGTATATGTATATGTATATGTATATGCATATGTATATGTGTATGTGTATGTATATGAAGACAAAATCAAATATGGAGCGATGTTATTTAGGATTTTTTATCAGTTTAAAGCCTTATTCCTAGAATTAGTATAAATATAAACTACTTCCATGAATTATATCAATATATTTTTTATAACTATTTAAATTTTGCTTCTTGAACAAATTGGCATTTATTAAGTATCAAACAAGTTATCATGAAAACTGAAAATTTCATTCCAAATTTTGTTAAACGATAAAAGTTTCTAGATCTTTAACTTTTATATTATTGGTCATTTTCATAAACGCAGAATATATAGTTTAAGATAAAAATGAAAAACTTAATTATAAAGTATTTCCATTGCTTTAAATATAATCATTCATGTAACAATAATCTCCCCTAACGAAATGGAAAGTCGAGTTCATAAATTTTTTAGAAATTTGACCAATAAACCACTATAATTTATTTATGACATTATTTATTTTTGTAGTTGTATAGTATATGTATATTCTATTTCTATATGTGTATGTATATGAAGATAAAATATGGAGCGATGTTATTTTTTTTATCAATTTAAAGCCTTATTCCTAGAATTAGTATTTAAAACTACTTCCTGAATTATATTCAAAATACTACTTTCACTAAGATCGCTTTGCCTCCATAAAAGAAGCGATAGAAAAAATTCATATAATTACTAATATTTGCTCTCCCCCGAGACCCTAACGCTTCTTAATGTTACCAGTAAAACCGTTTCATAGAAAACTGACAAAATTTTGAAACTCTAGATGAAATTACATTTTATGCAGTACAGTTCCTTAAAAAAGTGATTGCGATCAAATGTCAAAACTCCCGCTTTAGTAGTTCTTTAGAAATTTAACAATAATTATTTTCTTTTTTGAGTTATAGCGCTTCACCTGATCCTATTTTATTTTTTATAGACTATTTAAATTTTGAATACATGGAAATTATTCTGTGAAAATTTGAACAAATTTGGTCCAGTAATTTAGCCGTCTCTAAGTCCCAAACAATCAAACAAGCTGATCAATTTTTATATATATACAGATGGACCGATATTCTTAAAATCTAACGCGCACTTTATCATTTATAAATTTATAATTGATAAATTTCTTATAATTCCATTAATTTCTAGTTAAACGATAAATAGTTTCTTTATTTTTTGAGTTAATGGCAGACATCGGTCTATAACTCTTTATACTCTACACCATATGTGGTCACTTTCAAACTCATAAAACGCCCATACACGTGGGTATTGTAAAAATATATAGTCAAATTAAGATAAATATATGACAAAAAACGATGTGTGAAATTATACGAGGGTCAGTACATTAGTTTTTTCTAATTCCCATAAAACCCTCCAAGAAAAATCCCTTTAAAATGCATTAATTTCACTTACACGTCAGTAACATAATAATCGATTGCACCCATAACGATAAATAGAAGAAAAGCAAATAATACGAGGGCCGTTCATAAATTTTTCGTAGCAGACATTTGCAACCAATAATGTGGTCGGGTTTAACCGACTATAAGATTTATTTTTGCTTTCTACTGACATTATTTTATTTTTGAAGTTGAATGAGAAATCGGTCTATATTCTATTTCTACCTTTTGTGTTGCCGTGAAAATATTTCCGATAGTTCTATTATTTTTCAAAAAAATACTAAACATTTCTTTAAAACTCCCATCTAATTACAGGAACTCTTACAGTCGAAGAAGTTTACAAGGATCGCGATCAATTCGCAGCGTTAGTGCGCGAAGTGGCCGCACCTGATGTCGGTCGCATGGGCATCGAAATTCTCTCATTCACCATCAAGGATGTCTACGATGATGTCCAATATTTGGCCTCACTCGGCAAAGCTCAAACGGCCATTGTTAAACGTGATGCCGATGCTGGTGTTGCCGAAGCCAATCGTGATGCTGGCATACGAGAAGCTGAGTGTGAAAAAAGTGCTATGGATGTTAAATATTCCACCGATACGAAAATTGAAGATAACGCACGTCTTTTTAAATTGCAAAAGGCTAATTTCGATCAAGAGACAAATACTGCAAAGGCTGAATCACAATTGGCCTATGAATTGCAGGCAGCAAAAATACGTCAAAAAATCCGTAACGAAGAAATACAAATCGATGTGGTGGAGAGACGTAAACAAATTGAAATTGAATCACAAGAAGTACAACGCAAAGAGAGAGAATTGATTGGAACCGTTAAATTACCCGCCGAAGCTGAAGCATATAGAGTACAAACTATCGCACAAGGAAAACAGTAAGTGATTTGGAATTTTATGAAAAAGAAAACTTTTTTCCTAAAACTGTGTTCATTTAATAGATGTCAGACTATTGAAATGGCACGTGCTGAGGCAGAAAAAATACGTAAAATTGGTGCAGCCGAGGCTCATGCCATTGAATTGGTGGGTAAAGCCGAGGCAGAACGTATGCGCATGAAGGCTCATGTCTATAAACAATATGGTGATGCTGCCATTATGAATATTGTTTTGGAATCACTGCCTAAGGTAAAATTAATAATGATTAACAGACTCTTAACAAGAAATTATATCTTTACCTTTTTTTCTCGCTTCTTTTTTAAACAGATCGCTGCCGAAGTTGCCGCTCCTTTGGCTAAAACTGAAGAAATAGTTTTGATAGGCGGTAATGATAATGTTACCAATGATGTTACCCGCCTTGTGGCTCAATTACCACCCTCCATTAATGCTCTTACCGGTGTTGATCTCTCCAAGGTTCTGTCAAAAATACCGGGTGCTAAAGCGTGAGATTTAGCTCATCTTTCGGCACAAGGATTTGATGATTTGGCAATGGCATGAACTTAACAAAAACAAACATAAACGAATTCCGATATTGCATTTTTTTTTTTGATCACGAAAACAATGGAAAACAAATTTAACAAAATTTAATAAAGCTGAAGAAAACTTTAATTCTTATAAACAATCAATTATTCAAATTAAACAAAATGATATTTTTCAAAATCGTGTGTGTCAAAAAAATAATGAATAATAATAAATATGAATAAATTGGCTTAAATTTATATTAAAATATATTTTAGAAAATTTAATTAAAAAAAACAATTAACAAAAATCTTTAAAATCAAAGTTGAAGTCTGTTGAAATAGTGAAGTATCAACCTCGTGTTTTCTAGCACACGAACAACGATTACTTCGTTATTTTTTGACTAACGATTAAGTTGTTAATTGTCTACCAAACCCTACGTTTGGCCACAAAACGAAGAGGATTTGATATTTAGAAGTCAAAAAATCGATCACCAACTCTTTTTCACAGACTTTCGACTATATCTTCAACCGATCTTTTATACTTCCGTTCAGATTAATATTTTATAGAGAAAATCATTTTAAATTTAAGGATAAAAAGTTGTATATGTTAAAACATCTGAAGTATGAACTTACGTATAAGCTTCTGATTGTTTACCACAAAACGAAGAGGATTTGAGATTAAGGAGTCAAAAAACTATCAAGCTATCAACTATATTTTCTACTGATCTTTTACACTTTCTTATTTCGGAAAACGTCTTAAATTAAAGCATCAAAAGTTCTTTATTTTTAACAGTCTGAAGTATCGAGTTACGAATAAGCTTCTGATTAATTAAGTTTGGGCACAAACGAAAACGGAGTCAAAAATCGATCACCAACACATTTTCACAGATTTTCGATTATATTTTCAACTGATCATTTATACTTTCTTATTGCGGAGAACTTCTAAAATTGAAGCTTTAAAGGTTCTATATTTTCAACAGTCTGAAGTATCGTCTTAGTTATTGCTTTCCGGACTCTTTGTGATTAAGCATCTTAGAAACAACCACCAACTCATTTTCACAGATTTTCGTCTATATCTTCAACAGATCTTTAATATTGCGTTCGGACTAATTTCTTGTTGAGAAAATTTAATTTTTGCTATTTTTAAGTCAAAAAAACGATTAGCAAATCATTTTCAAAGACTTCGGCTATATTGCGAACGACTTAATTTCATACGGTATAATTTCATACGACAAATGAAATTGGTAATGACAGGAAAATCTATAGCGTTTTCAAATATGTTTTCATACGATCAAAAAAATATTCCATTACACAAAGGAATTTTTAATATACTTTCAAGACCAAAGACTATGACTGTATTACCTCAAATATTTCTACATATATAGACGATATCTGCAAATCATATGACTAAAACTTGAAAACTTTAATTAATTGGATCGGAAAGTGATCCAATTAATTTTTGTAAGAGCCAAATACGAACTAGCGAAATTTTATATCAACATTAATAAAAATTAAATAATTGAGTATCGAATTTGAAGTCCTTATTGCTGTTAGGAGATCTATTAGTAACTTTATAATACCATAGAGAACCTCACGCCAAGAAGATAAAAAATCATATTTCAAGACCTTTTGTTAGGATTTCAGCCAATCTGATTTTTTGTACTGTCGAATTGCATACAAGACTACACGATTTAATTAAGGGTTCAAAGATCTAATTTCTGGAAAACATTTCAGGAACAATGTTATAATAGTTTAGGCCGATCAGTAATTTTTTGCACTGCCTTATAGGACTCTTATAGGACTAATCGATTTATCTTAGTGTTTAAAAATTTAAGAATTTCTCTTGATGAACTGATTATTGAAGTACGTTTGAAGGACTGCGTTTATATGTTAAAGTGATTAAAATATCAAGAACTAGTGAAAGCGAATATTAAATAAATCGATTTTGTAAAAACTAACAATATTTTATCTATGAATCAAAATCAATACTGAAAAAAGTTGAATTATTTCTATTTTAATTTTACATAGATTTTTTTTTATGTGAAGCTATTTTTAGCCGATCAGATATTCCCTAAACTGGCTAATGGTTTCACTCGCTAATAAACTTTGTATCAAGTTAAAAGACTTTAGTTTGAGATTCAAAAATTGAATTTCAGACTTGAGTTTAGATTGAAGAGTTCTAATTGAAACTTTTTCGTTCAGTGACGGTATTTTCTCACGATTTTCTTTGTACCGAGTTGAATAATACTTCTAAGAGTCGAAAGAATTTCTGAAAGATCATTAACCCCAATGACGACTATATTTTGACAAGATCTGTTATTTCTTTCTCGATTTAAAAAAAATTCAATGATTAAGAATTGAACATCATATTTCAGATTAGAGTCACAAAAAATCTCTGATCTTAGATGTAAATTAAAATAGAACGTTTAGTCCGATTTTAATGAAATTTCACAGTGTTAACAAAGGTATTTTAAGTTTGAATGTTATAAACCTAATGGGGTTCGCACCCCAGATTCCCAATGTTAGAAACTTCGAGTCATAAAAATAAAGATTTTCAAATGGATAAATTGTCCTACAGAAAATCAACAAAAAAACCTTGTTCGGATGTTACAGATTTCATTCTATTTCATTTCTCATATGTAAAACTCACGGTCGTTTAACATCGTCAGAAACCTTAGAATTAAGCATTCGGGTTTTAACGAATTAGTAAACAAATGATTTTCAAAATTTCATATTCTAAATACTAAACCCGCCTCGATTTAAGCCAATTTAAATGACATAAATAAACATACACACTTTTTTCCAAAACGTAACTTGAAAAAAATTAAAAAAAAGAAAGAAATTTTATAAAATTTAGTAAAAAAATCTTAAATAATTTAGTTAAAAATATTTTTGTTTTTTTTTCTTAATTATAAGTATTAATTGAATTATTTTCTTTAAATGTTATTATTTTTATTTGTTGCTATTTTTTGCACAGTGTTATAGAATCCAAAAATTTTGAAACTGTCACTCTTTTTTGAGGCTTTAAACTTTAGTCCTCTACCAACCCTGTTTTAAATTCGAAGACAACAGTTAAAATTCTATTTCTTTGAAAGCGTGACAGCTGTCATATATTTTCAATCAGATGTTATAAGAAATCATAACATTTTATAACATCTGACTAAAATTTCGGGAATTCTATTATTGTTTCTAATAAAACTTTACATTTTATTTATTTTATTTTGAAAAAGAAATTAATATCATATTTTTAATCATATTTTTGTTATCAAATTTATATTTAATAATAGTAAGATTAAAAACAAATACAGACATACATACAAAACCCTTTGGAACTTAAAATTTAGAATTAACATGAAACTGCTATATTTTGTAATACTTAAGTATAATTGAAATAAAAACTGAACAAAAAACAAAGATCTATTGAAAACGATTAAATTATTAATTGAATTTAATTATAAACATTTTCGATAATTGAACAATTTTTGCAAAAGAAAATTTATATAATTAATAAAAAATATATGTGTAAAATTTATTTGTAAATGCAAAACTAAATTAATAAAAAATTAATAAAAAAAATAAATATACAACAAAATATTGAAATGTGTTTTTACTTTTTTGTGTAAGTGTAACAAACGATAAAGTCCGACATGTGATGAACCAATAGTTGAGCTTGCTTAAATCATATTTATTTAAAACAGAGCTATCCCAAAGGAGAGAGATACAAAAACAAATAATATGATTGTGTAAGTGGCTTACGCTCAATTAATTGAAATATTTCTTTTATTACACAGAACGAAATTTATGTGTGATGTTGTTATTAAATCTGTATTTTAAATTTACACTATAAAATTTATAAAAAATAAACATATTTCTTCCCATTCTATATTCCAGATTTTTGTAACTGTTAAAAAAAACATACCACATCAACCTGCTTTACTGAAAGTTTGGATACGACGGAATAAAAAATTCTTTGTTTTATTCACTAAACTGATGATCATGATGATCATGTTATGTCTGTAAAATAGCTGAACAACTGAATATACTGTAAGATAAAGTCATGTTCACAAGTCCATTTCAATGGAATTGGTCCAGCCTTTAACCCTATACTGAAAGAGTAATATAGAAAATATAACTCCATTAATGGGAATTTGGACATTAAATTCCTTTTCTACGAAAAGTCGTCATTAAGTTCTTGTTATTGAAAATCGTTTTTAAATTTCATTTCGTAGACAATCGCACTAAGTTTTTTTCTATAGAAAATCATCTTTAAAATTATTCTTAAGAAAATCGACTTAAATTTTATCACTATAAAAAATCGACTATAATTTTATTTTTATAGAAATCGTCATTAAGTTCTTCTTCTTATAGAAAATCGGCATAAATTTATGTTATCGAAAATCGGCATTAAGTTTCTTTCTATAAAAAAATCGTCTTAAATTGTATTCTATAGAATCGCACTATTCTTCTAAATCGCTCAAATTTTATTCCTACAAAATTGGCATTATATATAGAAAATCGTCTTTAAGTTTTATTTCTATAGAAAATATACATTAAGTTTTCTTTTTATAGAAAATCGGCATAAAATTTTAAGTTTATCGAAAATGGCATTAAGTTTCCTTTCTATAGAAAATCGTCTCTAAATTTTATTTTCTTACAAAATCTTTCATTAAGTTTCTTTCTATATAAAAATCGTCTTTAAATTGTATTTCTATAGAAAATATACATTAAGTTTTCTTCTTATAGAAAATCGGCATAAAATTTATGTTTATCGAAAATCGGCATTAAGTTTTCCTTCTATAAAAAAATCGTCTTTAAATTGTATTTCTATAGAAGATCGGCATTAAGTTTCCTTTCTATAAAATCGTCTTTAAATTTTATTTCCTTACAAAATTGGCATTAAGTTTCCCTCTATAGAAAATCGTCTTTAAGTTTTATTTCTATAGAAAATATACATTAAGTTTTCTTTTTATAGAAAATCGGCATAAAATTTTAAGTTTATCGAAAATGGCATTAAGTTTCCTTTCTATAGAAAATCGTCTCTTAAATTTTATTTTCTTACAAAATCTTTCATTAAGTTTCTTTCTATATAAAAAATCGTCTTTAAATTGTATTTCTATAGAAAATATACATTAAGTTTTCTTCTTATAGAAAATCGGCATAAAATTTATGTTTATCGAAAATGCGGCATTTAAGTTTCTTTCTATAAAAAATCGTCTTTAAAGTTGTATTTTCTATAGAGGATCGGCATTAAGTTTTCCTTTCTAGAAAATCGTCTTTAAATTTTTATTTCCTACAAAATTGGCATTAAGTTTCCCTCTATAGGAATCGTCTTTAAGTTTTATTCTATAGAAATATAACATTAAGTTTGCTTTTTATAGAAAATCGGCATAAAATTTAAGTTATCGAAAATGGCATTAAGTTTCCTTTTCTATAGAAAATCGTCTCTAAAATTTTACTTTTCTACCAAATCTTTCATTAAGTTCTTTTCTATATAAAAAATCGTCTTTAAATTGTATTTCTATAGAAAATATACATTAAGTTTTCTTCTTATAGAAAATCGGCATAAAATTTATGTTTATCGAAAATCGGCATTAAGTTTTCCTTCTATAAAAAAATCGTCTTTAAATTGTATTTCTATAGAAGATCGGCATTAAGTTTCCTTTCTATAAAATCGTCTTTAAATTTTATTTCCTTACAAAATTGGCATTAAGTTTCCCTCTATAGAAAATCGTCTTTAAATTTTATTTTTATAGAAAATCGACATTAAGATTTTTTTATAGAAAATTGACATGAAATTTTATTTTTTTTTAGTTATGTGCATTAAAGAAACACAAAAAAATTTTGCCGAATTTCAGTAAAATTGTTCCTTTAATGGGAGCTATAGCAAAATATGGACCGATAATTTTCAACTTAGTTACGTGCATTAAAGACAGTTTGAAAAATAATTGTGCCGAATTTCAATAAAACTGTTTTAAATTTTAGTCCAAAACGATTTTCGGAAAGGGACCATATATAGAAGCTACGGCAAAATATCGACTGATATACGTCAGTAATTTGGATCGATAAATAAGATAATTGTGAAAAATTTCAATAGAATTGTTCCATATTTAAAATATTTTAAACTTAAAACCATATTCCGGGAAGGTCTTTTTTATGGGAGCTTGGTCGAATAATGGTCTCATCCCTATCAAAATTTTGCGTATTTTACCCTTAAAAAATTTTCTTAATGATCTGATTTTGTTGATTCTTTGGAACGATAACAAAATACATGCAGTTGAGTTTTATAAATAAAGTCTGTTCAAATTCAATTATTTTATATTGAAAATTAAAAAAAAATTCTACTGAATTTTGAAGGTGCCTCGGATAACGGTCAAAAACTTGTTTTCGACTGAACCGATTTTTAATTCGTGAAAGAATATACATACTTTATGTGGTGAACTATGATTCCATCTTGGCATTACAATCACAAATTCATATTTTTTGCCATCTCACAGTGTCTCAAATGAAAACTGAAATGGAAAAAAACTAAAGTTTATGACTCGAAATGTCCAACATTGGCAACTCAAAAATTAAACTTCGTATTGAGCTTCGAAATAATGAACAGAAAATGACCAATTTCAATTAGGTTGGTTCCAATTAATAATATGTGCCAAATTTCATCATGATATCTCAAAAATTGCCATCTGTAGGGTGCTTATAGTTTTTACATGAACAAGCAGTCAGCCGTACGATCATAAATCGACTCAGAAAGTACTGCTTAAAAGTGGATGTAACACCATTTTTCTATATGTAACAAACATCATACAAACGCATAATACCCCAACCACTTATTGTGGTGTAGGGTATGTAAAGAGTAACGTTATGGGCTGTCTAATCAATCATCATCCCTTGTCTTAAGCGGTTAAAACTAGAAATATAAAATTTGGACTGTGGTTTCTATACCCTTAAATAGAACCAAAAGGGTGCAAACGGGTGAAATCAGATATCGTATATATCTTAAACAGAAAAAGGGAAATTAATGAACATTTGCCGATTTTGTTACATCAAATGATACAAAATGAATTAAAACGATGTTTTGGATGTGATCACCAAATCACAAATTTGAGCCATTGAATGGATTCTTTTGAAGCTTCTTCTACTCTCAAAACTATAACTCTCAATATAGGACCTTGAAAGTTAACCTATAAGGTGAATATTGTTGGAAAAATAAAATTATTAAAAAAGAACCGAAAGCTTCATCATCCGAAGTTGCACATAATCAAGGGAATAGACTTTAGGGTAAGATTGTTGTTGTAACAGCTGGAAAGAATAAGTACATTTATCAATTTTGGTTCATGTTATTGTTTAACTCCAGGGCCAAGGGATCTAGAACCCGATGGCTTGGCTGGTCATAGATCATCAGAACTACTCTTGTTGACCACGGCAATGTCCAAGCACGACATTCATACTTGAAATTGCGGAATTTGAGACGTTTCTGTCAATGTCGTTCAAAGCTGTTATATACGAATTCTGATCCATAGGATCTTGCACATACCTATGTATGCTATGTTCTTTCATACGAATATTCTTTCTTGCATGCCCCGGCGGTAACTCCAATTGTGTAATGTTGAAGATACCCAGACCCAGAGGTGCTTTACGACCTGTGAATTTCTTTAGTTTTTGTTTATATTTTTCGGTTGCCGAACTGTCAAAATGACAACTGACACCAGTTATCACACGTAATACGTTTCGGTGGCCATACGTATTCGACCCATAAAATATACTTTTTATTCAAATTAATTTCTGAACTTGTGAAGCCTTTAAATTGTACATGATACAAGACGGTGACCTTAATCCATCTGTGGGTATACGACAATGTCCAGTCAAGAATCCTATGACAAATCCTATCAACGCCCAGTAGTAGGTTAGTATGAGCTTGGTGGGCAGAGAGTCTACCCCAAGACGTTAATTAAAAATAAAAAAAACTTCCCGATTTGTTTTATGTTTTATTATTTTATTTATTAATTTATTAAACATAAATTTATTAAATGTATGCATTTTTTTATTCAGTTTTCTTTTTTAATATTATTTTTTTTTATTTTATTATAATATTACTTTAAAGTATATTTAAATATACTTAAATTTTTATATTTAATTCTTATACAAAAAAAGTAATTTTATATGCAATATATAAGTAAATTTAATATTTTGTTTCTTTTTTTTACTTTTCTTTTTAATTTTTTTATTATTATTTTTCTCTTTCTCTCTTGTTTATTTAATATGTAGGCGGACAAAGTAATGAATAATTAATAATAATAATTAAAAAATAGCAAGAGTTTCTTTAAACAAATAAAATTAAAAAAGAGAGAGAATTTATTTATTAATAAAGAGAATTGTTTTGATTTTGTTTTTTTTTTTTAACAAAAAATATTTTTTTAATAAAATTTTTTGGGAGAAAATTAAAAAAAATTATTAAGTTAAAATAATTCTTTTTTTTATAAGAAAATAATAAAATAAAAATATTTTTTTAAATAAACAAAATATATAGATTTATTTTTAATTCTTTGTTAAGTGTTTTTTAAACAAAAGAAATTTTAGTTTAAGTTAAAACTATTAAAAAAAGTTGTGTTTCTTTTTTGGATTTAAAATTATAATTAAAAAAATAATAATAATAAAACAAATGAAGAAAAATAAAATTAAAAATTATAATTAAGAGGTTTTATATATATGTAAAGAGATTTTGCAGGATAAACAAAGAGAGTTGTAAAAGAAGGACTTTTTTGTGTTATGAAGGGGGGGGGGTTAAGGAAATTAAGGAATTGCTTTTTGCTCTTTTTTCTTTTATTAAAAAAGTTTATATATTTTTGGCCAATTTTGTTTTGTAAGTTTTAATTATAAATTGTTTTATTTGCTTTAAGTTTAATGGAGGGGAGGAGGATTTTTTTGTTATTTAATCAAAAATTGTGTGTTTTTTTCTTTCTTCTTTTTCTCCAAAAAAGTCTATGGTTGAATTTTACAAAATATGTTTGTTTTTAAATATATTTCTGCTTTTTTATTTTTAAAGTTAATTATTTTTTATACTTTTCTTTAATATTAAAAATCTATAACTTTAGCCTGCATAAATTTTATTATTTGTTTTTTTTAGTATTTTATTAAATTACAATATTTACCTTTTTTATTTGGTTTTATTAGATTTTCTCTTTTATATATTTAAATTAGTTTTTTTTAATTTTTTCTTTTTTTTTATCGTATGTATATAATGTATGTATATAATGCAAGTATATAAGTATATATGTATTAAAGTTATATTTAATTAAAAAGTAGTTTTTTGTTGTTGTTGTTATTATTATTATAATATTAAATTTGTTTGTTGATTTTAAGAAGGAGAAGGAGCTGTTTTAAGAGATTTGCAAAATTTAAAAAAAATCTCTTTATGCTAATATTTGTTGTTATTGCTGCTGGTGTTTTATTCCCAGGAAAATGATTCCTATATTAATGTTTAATAATATCGCTAGCTTTTTTAAAAAAAAAATCTATTTTAAGAAAATCTAAAAAAATATATAATTTTGGGGGAATTTTGTTGTATTTGAAAAAAAATCCTTTTTTTGCCGCTCTCTTTTATTTAACACTTACACACTGTTTTTTGTTAGTTTCTTTTTATTTCAGTGAGGAAAAAAGTCCTTTTTCGTTTTCTTTTTTTTAGGTTTTATTTTTTATTAAATAATTATATTTAATAAACTCTTTTATCGTTTTTTTTTGTTAATTTCACATTCAATAAAAAGTTTGCTTTTTTTAATATTATTCCTTTTTCAACTTAAAAAATATGTTGTTTTAATCTTTTTTTTTATTTAATGAAGTCATATATATTTTTTGTTATATATTTGAAAATAAAATTGCTTAATTCTTCTTTTACACGTTTTTATTTTAAAATGTCTCAATTTGTTTTTTTGTAAATATTTCTCTCGCTAATCGGCTTTTTTTTGGTTTGGTATTTATCATTTATTTAGCATAAAGTGGTTGGTTAGTACTTGTTGTTGTTGTTATCGTCGTCGTGTGTTATCTCTTTGCATATAATCCTCTGGATAATTTCTCTTCATAAAAATTGTTTATTTATATATTTTAATTCTTGTTATTTTTCTTTACTCATTTAATGCATTTAATTGTCTTCTTTTGGCGAACCAGCATTGTTATTTTGTTGTAATTCTTTTAGTTTTTCTTCGCGTGGTTTAGCAGCGCCAAAGATAGCAGCAGCTTGCTTTGTCTCCGCCAGCCCATTAATGGGAGCATCGACGGTACGGGGTTTTAGTTGAAGTCGGGGTCTTTCACTATCATCTACATAAGCAAAAAAATAAGAAAAGTATAGAAAATCCAGTATATTAATTAAGTTCAAAATTACGGGCAAACAATTTGTTTATAAGATCTGAGTTAAGACAAGAATAACAGAGTTTATATTAAAGCAAAGCCTATTTTTTCATTCGTTGGTCAGCGAATAACAAAAATGAAAATGTTAAAATGTTAAAATGTTTTTCAGTGGCACTTTTTGAGTTTTTAACCAACGGTATAAGTATACACTGCTACATATTCCTATAAACGCTTCCGATTGTTTCTCTGTTTTTGATTTATCCAAAAACAAAGCTGAAGACGGATTAATCTTGTATAAAAAAGAAGCAATCCGCAACAAATTGAATTCTACACAAAAACAAACTAAATCTTCTCTAACGGAAAAAAATATTTACACGTTCCTGACTCATACTCCAGTTATTGACACGATTTGAGATGGTTTGGGCAGTATTTTCTACAGTTTTAAAATCTAAAATTTGTTTTCTCGAACAAAAATGAATGGCACAATTTGTAACGAATTGCTGAAAGATTCTTTCTTTAAGTTAAAAGTTACATGAAATACAAATAAAGTTTTTAGTTAATAAAATTTTAAATTATTTATCCACTAAATATTTTTTTGTTTACGTCATTAACAAGAAGTTTAGTGTGTTTATAGGTATGTGTACCAGTGTTTAAAGACAATTTGTACACTTCTAATAGTTTTGACCAGGTTTTCAAATAACTAACTACACTATACTTTGTATTAGAGATGAGCAATACCGTGATTTTTGAATAACATCGTTCCCAGTGAAGGATTTACACAGTGACAGTGATCGCACTATTTCAAAAGAAAACTTAAGAATATTTTTTTTATTTCTTTGAATATGACAGTCTCTATAGAGTTCATACTATGCACCGTAGGAAATGGATAATTTTAATTCTAGATGAATCGTGAATTTATGTTCGGCGCCATCTTTAAGTAATTTTTCTGCCTCAAAATAAAAACAAATACATTTGAGTATGCAATAAAAGAGGGAATTACGACATTATAAGTAACTGTTATTTCATAATTTCAGTCACTGCAGTGTCCAGTGATTTGCCTATCACAGTGATTAAATCACAGTCGTGAAAACACAAGCTTTTACCTAGAAAAACTTCTCTCTTGCTTAAGCTCAAAAAATTTTCGAAGAAAATCCCTCAAGCTTTTCTTAAAGAATTCACTTTATTTGGAAAGAATTAAAAAATCTTCCTCTTGCTTACATATTTTCTCTAAATCTCCCACTTACTTAATCAAGATAACCTTTACTAAAATCGATCACATTTGTCCTTAATTAAGCTCAATATTTCCTATGAGAACAAATTTCTCGAAAATAATTTACTTGTTTGAACCCAAAATATTGTTTCTTTTTTGTTCAATTTAAAATATTTTCATACCAAACAATCCGTCGTTTTCTTAAGCGCAAAATTGACTCTTGTTTGCTTAACGAGATTCTATCGCTTTGATAAACTTCAGTCATTTGTCTTTCACAAAAAAATCTGGGGTTGGTCAAGCTCTAGGAATATATTTATAAAAGGCAATCTCTTTTTCCCAACTCATAATGTTCTCTTTTCTATTTTCTATACAAAATTCTAATTTCACTTCCTCAAGTTTTCATACATAAAAAATTCAAAAGCTCTTTTGGATTTTTTTTTAAATTCTCACTTGATTAAATTTAAATTTCTTCTTGACTGCTAATGGAAAGTGCTTTTGGTCAAGATATGAATAAGCCTTTAACTTTTCTCTGTCTCTTGGTGAAACTCAATAGATTTTTATAATAAAATTATAATTAAATAATATTTAATAACGATAAGGTTACAAAACCCTACCTATACTACCTAATGTTGACACCGATGATGGTCGATCATTGTGATTAAAGTGTCCACCACCACCACCTCCTCCACGTTGTTCACGATCACCACCACGATTTCTGCTAAAACTATTATAGCGTTCATTGTTGCCACCACCATCACGACTTTGGCCACCAAAACTACCTTCGCGATGATTACGATCATGATGGTTACGATCATTATAACGATCATCATTATTGAAATTGCCATAACGACCACGATTCGCGGGACGATCTATTGCAATAGAAAAAGAGAAATATTATGAAAAAGAAAGAACATTAAAAATATTAATAAAATAATTCAAAATTTTCAATCTCTTAAGAGAAATAAGTTAGTATTTCTTTAAGAGTTATCAAATAAAAATAAGTGTTTTTATAAAATTAATAACATTAATTGTCATAAGAAGTAAATAAATTCGTTTAAGGAGGATTTTGTTGTTTGTAAGGCGGGTGAGGTGTGTGTAAATAAAAAAACTTCTGGCATGCATTATAGAGGAAGGTTTTGTGTTTTCGTTTTTAAGTCAAAATATAACCAAAATTATATTGAAAATCAAAAAAAGAGATAAGAACTGAAAAAGTTGTAAGAAATTAAGAAATGTGTGTTTTAGTTTTATAACAACTACAGAGAATAAGTGAAAAATAAAAATTATTCGGTAGCTAATATGAAGGGACTTATAATTTACCATTATATCCTCTATTCATACCACCGCCGCCTCCACGATTTCTATCATTGTGACCACCGTGATTATCATTGTACGAACCTCTATTATCCCGATCACCACCACGATCATGACCGCGATCACCACCACGATCGCCGCCACGGTCACCTCCACGATTACCTCCACCACCGCGGTTGAAGTTTTGTTGGTGACCACCACCTTGTCTGGGAGGACCACGTTTATTGAAACCACCACCACCGCCACCGCTGCTAAGAGAAGCAAAATTAAACAACAAAAGTTTTAAGTCATAAAAATATATTTTGTTTTCTTAATTTACCGGTCATTTTTCTTGCGCTCAGCTATGTCAATTCTTAACGGCGCTGAACCTTCATCCAATTTTATGCGTCCATCGTATTCCAATGCTCCTTCTAAGTTTTCCAGTGTTTCAAATTCCACATAACAAAAACCTTTGAATTGATCTGTTTCACGATCCTTAACCAAACGTACACTTCTTACTTCAAAATCTTGGAAAATTTTCACCACATCACCTTGTACAAGACCTTGCGGTAAATTTCCAACATATGCGATGTATGGAGGTTCGGATGGTAGCTGCTTGCCACCACGATCTCCATAATTTCTAAAAAATAAGAAAATGAAAAACAATAAATTTATTATCAATAATTTCAGAGTATATTATCGAGAGAAAGCAATCAGGAAAGTTATAGTCGATCAATTAACTTTGTTTCTTATAAATGGCAGCTACGAATACTTTATAAACAACCCCCGTATAACTTGCTTTTATGATTAATGCTTAAGAGTTCAATATATTGCTTTTCCACATAACTCCAAAAAGAAATGTTTACTGTACATTTTAACAGGTAAGATCGTCGTCTCCTAATATAGATGTTGTATTGAAGACATTAATATACAGCCTGTTAAGGTTCTTAAAGCTGCATTTTTGCAACTTTGAATATTTCCGAATTGCGTACTTAATTAATATTATATGTAGCTTCCGGCTCGCGCTTTTAAGATCTTTTTCTTACTTCGCAGTTTTTGAGATTTTAAGATTCTTTAACAGTCGGAATTTGGATTCCTTCGATTAACAGTTCGGCTATATCCGATGGTTCCTTCATGGGGTTGACAATCATTGGCCGAGAGTAACTCAAATCGCTTCGGAACGGAGATTCAATTTTCGTGGGAACGGCCCATTTCGCTTTTGTTGTTGTAACAACTCGGTTATATCAGATAATTACTTCCAGAGGAGGGAACTTTCGTTTGATACAGCTGTCGCTGGGTTGACAATCTATGGTCGAGTTTAACTTGGGTCGTTCCGGAACGGAGAACCAATTGTTATATGAATGTCGTAGCCCAGTTGGTTGTTGTTGTAACAGCTAGAAAGAATAAGTACATTTATCAATTTTGGTTCATGTTATTGTTCAACTCCAGATAAAGGAATCTGGCAACATCGACTGGTTGGGTCCTTAGATCTTCAGGACAAAGTAAATTTGGATTGGACTGGCACTTGAATAGATGTCATGTATCCTTGACTACATGCAGGATACAGGTTTGGAGCGATCCCGGTCTCAGTTGTGCCAGAACTACTCTTGTTGTTGGTCGGTGGGCGGCCTTCAAGCACAACATTCATACGGTAACAGAAAAGAGAAGTGCCCAGTAGGTGAAAAGTGTTGCTGTCGACACGTCCACGTGCAGTGAAGAAATTGTAGATTCCGACGAGATAACCATTTACCAAGCCGCACAGATCATGAACTCTATTGTAGGTTGCCATAAGAGAGAGAATTAAAAATTAAACAAGAGCATTGACAATACGCCACCTTATGCTACTCCTTATTTCGCTTTACGAATTTAAGATTTTCGTTCACGAAACTCGACGAATGATTGAAATTGTTCAGTTAAGGGGATTGCAGCACGTCCTTAGAGAACTTTGTGGCTAACAGTGTTAAAGGCTTTAGAAAGGTCAAGTGCCACAAGTAACTTACGTTCCATTGTTCTCTCCCAGAACAAATCATATACAATTTGAGTGCTAACATCTGCTAAAGCTGTCATTGTACTGTGTATTTTGAGGAACCAAATGTGTTGTCGAGCAACTTCATTGTGGTGCCTCAGTGACTACTGACCCAATTGTTGCATTTGCTATAGTACAAACTTTTTATTATTGTTATTTTAATCTCACACCTTATTCACAAAGGTACAAACAAAATAAAGTCACGCAAATATTGATAGAATATAATATAAGTTTATAAGAATCATATACTATTTAATGTCTTATCTCAGGTCATTTATAGAACAAAAACATCAGAAAAAAAATCTTAAAATAGCAACAGCTAATTTTCTTTTTAATAATAAAAATAAAATGTTCAAATTGATTTTTAAATGAAATAATTTTCTGAATTCTGAATGAATGATGATATGATATTGTAACTTTTGTTATATAAAAAATATATATATTTTTTTATTTGCTTAATTTCAATAGAATATTCATGTCATGTTTTTTTAATTTAAACTCAAAATCATTTGATCGAATTACTATCTAAAGTTCTGCTTAAATCAAATTGAATTAACATAAACATAAAGACTAAAAAACACAAAACTAAAAACTATTTTAAGACTTTTGTTGACTATAGTTTATGCGTAATGTGTATACAACACTTGTCCAAAATAAACACTTGTTTCAATATTCAAAAATAACGAAGAAGAGAAAATAATCACGTTTTATACACCAAAATAGTGTTGGATACGCGGCCATTGCAATGTTCCTGGCAACGAGAGTGCGGAGGAGCATGCCATGACTCTGGTAGGTGATGATGTGCTGGCAAGGCCTCTTTTTTGATGAAATTGATAGAAGACTTGAATCTGAAGTGAACCATGCATGGAGTGAAGTGACTATAGGGTGGCTAGGACCTTATGGCCACAGCTTAACCCTGGAGGTACAGACATTATCATTGACAATGGGGACCAAGGGGTTAACAGCGAGGCAGAGGAAACAGTGGAACATTAAAAATAAAGTTAAAAAAATATTATTATTTTGATGATATAGAAAACATCAAATCAAAATTTACCAGGTTCTGTCCTTTATTTCTTATAACCCTCTATAACCTTCACTGCCTAAAAATCACCTTAATTTAGAAATATTTTGTAACATTTTTCAACTATCAATTGATTTCAAATGAAGTACAATGGGCAATTGAAAAGCACTCATCCGAGACCTCATCACCATTATCACTCTTTTTGAGTTTATTTTTTACAAAATTAAGTTTATTTTTTACAAAATTAATTGCTATATTTTCTAGTGATAAATTTTGATTTCCAACAGATCATGAGTAATATGATAATTCAGCTTTTTAAAGATTTTAAAAGAATCTGGCGGGAACTGCAGCATGGAAACTTATTACAAATGTCAATATATATTTTTTTTAACCCAACAATTTCGCAATATTTGTTAAAAGTTAAAATTGATAATAACCCGCCATGAATCTGTTGTGTCATTTATTGCGTCAAATGTTATCAATCAGTTCTTTTTTGTCAACACTCATTTGTTATCTTATAAAATTGTATAAACAAAATTCTCAATAAGTTTTGATAAATCCAGCAGAATATAATATTATCTTGTTTTCATCTCCTTCTAGTCTTATAAAGAGACTGATGTTTATAATATCGCTTAATTAAAAGGACACAAAATAAGGCTGTTCCATTCAAATGGTATCCGAAAGGAAATGATGCTGAATAACAAACAAATGTGTCCATCAAATTAAGTCCAATAATAATATTTTATTATCGCATTAGATTAGAGCCGGAAAGATAGAACTTATAATTCTTTACTTTTTTAGTTTCTCTTGACATTGTTAAGATCAATTTTCTTTTTCAAAAAAAAATTCTTTAATTCTGTATAAAATTATAAATAATTTTTGTACAGAAATCATATACGTAAAAAATGCTCCAAGACAGCTCTTTGAATTCAGCAAGGTGATTTTTCTAGGTTAGAACACTGTTGAACATGTTTGTTTGTTTGAATATGTGTCCTGCAAAATCGTTTTATTAGATTGATCTTGATTCATACAAGATGTTCGGCACACTCTGAGTACAAGATTTAATCATAATTAAAATTTTAACAATAATAATGCTAAAGGTATGATATGGAAATTCTTTTTATAATACGGAGTTGGTCTAGTACATCATGTAAGATTTAATTTGTTCCATCTAGAATGGAATGTGCCTTATAAAATGTCTTCATTTCAAAGTATGACGATCCGAAATCACACTAGAAGTTAAGAAAAATGGTTTGTTCTGAACAAAAAAGATTTTGGTCTTTTAAATTAACTTTCCATAAGATTAGTTGGTAATTTCTTTGGAAAAGAATTGAATTGTGGTGTTAGGTAACCTACCATGGGAAGTACAAAATTAAGAAAAAAAGACAACATTAATTTTATAATAGAAGAAACTCGTAACAAAATTAATTCTACAGAAATTAGGAACAATCTTAATCTTTCTATGGCTTCGAAGCACGTTGCTCCATTTATGAAGAGATGAAAACATACAATATTAGAAGCCAAAGTGCAAGTGCTCAAAAACAGCATAAAAAAATCTTCAAAAATTCTTACAAAAATACATGAAATAAACAGAGTGGAAAAAGGTTGATACGACTGTCGCTGAGTTCACAATCTTTGGCCGAGTGTGCCTTGGGTCCTTGCGGAATGGAAATTACTTAAAAAATACCAATTTCAGTATTCTTTAATGATCACAAAATTATCAATGAAAGGAAAGGAAACGTATTGACTTATACTCATGTTATTAGCACGATTTAAGATCAAACGATGTTCGGATATTAAAATGTAATTCAGTGGTGGGCAGCATTCTCAGCAGTTGGCAAATCTAAAATTTGCTTCTCTCTTCTCTTTTGTGGATAAAAAAATATATGTATATTGCCTACAAGATCCATTAAGATAATATTGCGTTGCATGTTTAAAATCAGTTTAAATCTCGGTTTATGAGAACAAGCATGTCTTTGTTGGACTGGGCTGTTGACAGTCCAATATTACCCCAATGGGAAACTTATGTGTAAACATGACTCATAAAGTTTATAAAAATAAAGAAGGTTTGAGAGGAAATCGATATTGATCTTCTTAGAAAATTTGTGAAATAAAAACCAGTGACAAAATTGTGAACTTTTCTCGTCTATCTCCGTGTAAATTCTACCATACTTTTAGACACCATTTTTGTGCTCTTTAATTCTCTTTTAACAAGAGTTCAATGTCTCTCCACAGGCAGTTTGGTACAAATAGCAAATTATATTTTTTGCACCACTCAAGGAATTGTTTACCATAGTGAAGGGATACCAACTCAAATCAAAAATAAGTGGAAACATTATGAAGTCTTTTAAATGGAAACATCCTTTTTTGTAAACATTTCTTGTTGTAATTTTCAGTATTTTAAAGCCTGTTATAAAAAATGATTGGCTTATTTTGCCACAACTGCATTGTGCTTGCCATACCAAGATTTTTTTGAAAAGTTTTGACTGCCTTTGGGTTCTAAACTTTTCCTCAAGCATCAGCAAATAAAATTATTGATCAGGAAGTCCATTATGCAGCAATATTTTTTTTATTAAATTTGACTTCAATTTCCGTGCTTTATTTTTATACTCTAAATTTTAGCACTGCTCCTGTCAGAAACTTTTTGAGCCTTGTATTTTTGTTAACTGCATTAGCCTTAAACTTTACTCCGACCACCAAGTTAAACGGCCTGTTTTCCGGATAACGCATATCTTGGAGCTCTTATAAAAGTGCTTTCTATTTATTGACTTCCATTTTACATGAACCTGAATTTCCATCAACGGACAAGTTCTACTGGTACTGTTTAATAACACTAAAAACTAAATATAATAACTATTTGGTAAATGGTTCACTGCACGAAACTTGAGACTTTCTCCAGCGAAATCAAACAGCAGCACTCTGCACCTTAACATAAGAGGTGAATACATGCCACTACTATCACCCACAAAATGCGAAGTAGAAAAAAGGTCCTCGATTTGCCGGCCATTAATGCAACCTTAAGATCCATAACGGGCTGTATTCAAATATCCTCAATTCACAATCTACATGAGAAAAAAAGATCATACTGCCAAGTAAGCAGTTCCTTTTAGGATGTCATCGGAAAAACCATCCTTACTTCAATTTTACACAATTGTAGTTACTGCCGAGGCATGTAAATGTATATACACACATAGTATACATAGGTATGTGCAAGATCATTTGGATCAGAATGCGCTTTGTCTCACAATCACAGAGACGGCTCAAATACCGAGGTTTCAAGTTACCGTATGAATGTCGTATTTGGAGGCCGTCCATTGCAAATAATGAACAGATTTTGCCGCGGTCAAAACGAGTAGTTCTGGCACAACTAAGAAAATGAGCAACAGGGTCATGTATTGACCCTTTTCAACTAACCTCACTATTTCCTGAAGATCTATGGACCCAACCAATCGATGTTGCTAGATTCCTTGGCCTGACGTTGATCAATAACATGAACAAAATTGATAATTGTGCTATTTCTTTTCAGCTGTTACAAAAACAAAAAACAACCAAACATAATAGTCCGAAAGAAGAAAAAAAGAAGGGCCATTGAAGCTATATAAAAATGAAGTCAATTACCTCCAATCCTAAAGCATGAAAATATCTCTAACAATTATTACATTTACATTATTTTATTATTAATCAGAAGAACGTATTATGAATACTTAGTTAATATTACTAGCTAATCACTTGCATATTTAGAATGATTTATTATATATTATTTTTGTTCAACTTATATTAATATTTTTGTTTATTTCTAGTGGTTGTTTCTCTAATTCTACTCAAATGTTGTTTATTATAAATGGAATTCTTATTAGAAAGAAATAAATTAAATATTTTATAATAAATATTTTGCCCTAAATTATATAATAATTAAATGATTATTAAACAATATTATTAGCTAAGCATTATGGATTATTAAAACAACTCCCAACATTTAAGAAATTACTATAACAATACATCCCCCTCCTACCCTGTCTGCACCAAAGGGTCAAAAATTCACTAACCATTTAGCCCCCTCCACTGCTGCTACCACTCAACTTCCGGTAATCGAGTTAGAAAAACAATGAACATCTAAAGGCAAACAAAATAAAAGTCTGCCAGTCTGCAGATTTAGTTTAGGTGAAAAAAGGGGGCTCGCCATTGAGACAGGTGATTTCATATACGATTCTTATTGTAATTTAGACTATACAACAATAACAATAATGAAGCATTAACCCAACTTACATTCAGGTTTAACAAGGGGAGTTTGATGAAAAGTAAAATAAATAAAAAAAATGTTTGCAAGGAGGCGAATCATTTTTGGCAACAGCGACTGCGCACGCCGGCAGCTCAGCTGACGTTGACTGAATTTTTAAAACACACAAAAAAAAACACATTTTTTTCATACTTTGACATTTTCTGGCTTCACAGAGAAAACTAAACACACACACATACTCTCTCTTAAATCAATGGCCCCTCCAAAATTTTTTAAATGCAATTTCACTTATAAGAATTATGCATTTACACTTTTATAAAATTAAAATTTATCATAACATTTCCGTTAAAACATTTCATGTTTTACAACAACAAAAGTACGTAGCATTTCTCAGAATTTAACATAATTCTTTATAAAAAAAACACACACATAAAAATAATAAATTATTATTGTACGGCAACATTTTATTTTAGAGCTACCATCTCTGAACAGGGCGAACAGAATTCACACACAAGTAAAGTCAAAAAAATTCACCAATTTTTCTTTTGTTTTTTTAAACACATCTTTGAGTTTAGCAATAAAATTTCATACACTCATTAAAATTTACACTTTAATTAATAGATTTTGCTAAAATTTATAGCAAATTTTTTGTTAATTTAACACAAAAAAACTAAATATTTACCTAGGATGTTCAAAACCACCTCTTCCAGCCATGTTTTATTTTTTCGAATGGTCTTAATCACACTCTATTTGTCTTTGTCTAATCATACAATTTTTTCTTAATTCACGGCGAATTCAGGTGTGCTTCTTCTTTTTTGACAATTTTCTTTTGATTTTTTAATTCTTATGCTTATATCATATAGTGTTCCTCTTTTAGCTTTAGGTTACTTAGCGGCGTATTTATTAATCAAAACAAAACAAAAAACCTCTACAAGAAAAATGTGCATTCAGAGTTGTATTTTTTTAAATTGTTGCTATTTCCTTCGTTTCTGTACTATTTTTTAATTATATTTTCAATAGTTTAAAATAAGAAAATTAATTTGTATGGAAATTTTTATATTTAATTTATATTTTGTTGACACTTATATTTTGCCTTATAACACTCCCAATCTTTGTATATGGGGGCGCCGTTGCGCGCGCACGTTAAATTTGGTCCTTTATTTTAATGCAAATTTTATTGCCAAAATAAATTTGTTTATATTTTTGGATTTTTCACTTTTTAACAAAACATGTATACTATTTTTTAGTTTGTTTAAAAAGATTAAAATATATTTAGTTTAATTGGAATATATGTATCTATTAAAAATCCGTTGAGCTTTAATATTGCTTTAATTGAAAAAATTATTTTTCGGTATTTGAGAATTCAACTCAAATGTCAAAACGTTAATGACAAATTGTCTGGCAGTGTTGCTAATTTTGTTATTTAAATTTTGAAAATACGGGCTAATTTTTAAAATTGAAATTATAATTCAGCGAATTTTAACTTCAAAATTGATTCGTAACATTGAAAATAACGGAATTTTAAGTTTTTAAATTATTAATAAATCATTTAGAGGAAGGTATATATATCAATTATATTGTCCCTTTTAGGAACAAGTCAACGATTTGACGATTTCGTTCGTTTTAAACAATAGAATTATCTAGAGAAAAAGGTGAAACAAAATTTTCTCTTGTAGTTTTACAGATACGGCAAAGCATACAAATTGGGAGCAAATTAAAGTTTTATTAAGTATAAGTTTATATTCTTTTATACAAAACACAACACATATTTTTTCCTTTCTCCGATAATTTTCGAGATATAGTGTCCCCAATTTTCGGCTTTCAGATCCATTGTTCTTGTTTGATATTTGAAATAAAAATATAATCGTTTTAAAAATTTAACTATTTTCTGATTAATAAATATAACTTTTTAAATTAATCCTTTTTCATTTATTATATCACAGTATTTTGGACTTTTATTTGCAGAAAATTTCATTCAAATTATTTCAAATTATTTCATTCAAAATAAAATTATATTTCTAAGGAATTTTCGATTTTCTATACGTTTTTATTCAATAAACACATTTGCATCGAATTAAGTTTTAAATTAAGTAAAAGTCATTTACTAATAATGGAAATTGAGATTTTTTTATATTTTAATTTTTGTAATTCCATATCCTTGGTATTAAGTGGGTTAAGAATATAATATGGGTACCAAATGAAAGCTTGAAGTGTTGTATAGAAGTTTTGATATTAATAAGAATACCGTTATATCGATGCCTTTTTGAGATATTGGTACTTTTGTGAAATAAGTCGTGGCAACAAGTTATAAAAATTTCTTTTGTCTACATATGGGTAAACGTCACTTTTGTGATGGCTCTTATACATCATTGAATAGGTCTTCTAATAACCCTCAACTTTTTCTCGTCATGCTACCATACATTAGCAATTAATATTTTATTCTACTAATGACTCTCAGAGTGCAAAAATCATGATCTTATATAATTCGCTTTCACCGTTTTCCTTATTAAATAAGTATCAGTCCCACCTGTAGACGGTGGGTTAAAAATATGCATTGTGGGTGTTTGTAAAAGTCGCCGGATTAAACAATAATGACATTTTTGATTTTCTTAAATAATCTGGCAATACAGTACGAAAATTAGCCACAAAAGAAAATGTCATTTATTCACCTCCCTTTTTCACAGAGTTGAACGTAAATTGTACACGTTTTGCAGTTAAAAAAGCGAATTTTTTCTGCAAAATTCCAAAACTAAAATAAATTGCATCAGATTTTAAGTCATTCAGATAAAAATTAACATAAAAAACGTATTTAGCGCATAAAAATGGCATTAACTTCGCGTTTTTATAGTAAAAAGTATCCCGAGGTTGAAGATGTGGTTATGGTCAATGTACTGTCCATTGCCGAAATGGGTGCTTATGTGCATTTATTGGAATATAATAATATAGAGGGTATGATTTTGTTATCTGAATTGTCTAGACGTCGTATACGTTCGATCAACAAACTTATTCGTGTGGGCAAAACAGAACCCGTTGTTGTTATACGTGTTGACAAGGATAAGGGTTACATTGATTTGTCCAAACGTCGTGTATCACCTGAAGATGTAGAAAAGTGTACAGAACGTTTTGCCAAAGCTAAAGCTGTGGATCTATTACTACGTCACGTTGCCAATTTGTTGGGTTATGAGAGCAGCGAACAATTGGAACAGTTGTATCAAAAGACTGCCTGGCATTTTGAAAAGAAATACAATAGCAAGGCGGCCGCCTATGATATTTTCAAACAGTCCGTTACAGATCCCACTGTTTTTGATGAATGTGATTTAGATGAAAAGACAAAGGAGGTGCTATTGAACAATGTTAAACGCAAGTTGGTCTCTCCAACTGTTAAGATACGTTCCGACATTGAATGTTCCTGCTATGGTTATGAGGGTATTGATGCTGTTAAGGCAGCCTTAAATAAGGGTTTGGAATTGAGCACCGAAGATTTACCCATTCGTATTAATTTGATAGCACCACCACTGTAAGTATTATAAGTTCTTGAAATAGTTTCATGTATAAATAAAATTTTTAAATAGTTATGTGATGACCACTTCAACAACTAAAAAGGCTGAAGGTTTAAAGATTTTGGAACAAGCCATTGATAATATCAAAGCCAAAATCACTGAATACAATGGAGAATTTAAGGTAATTATGCCACCCAAACTTGTTACTGCCATTGATGAAGCCGATTTGGCTCGTCGTTTGCAAAGAGCTGAAGCTGAAAATGCCGAAGTTAGTGGTGACGATGACGAAGAGGAAGAAGATGATCAAGAGGGCATGCAATTTGATCCCGAAAATGAATCAATCAATCATAAAGGTGGACGTCGCCCCACGAAAAAGGGTGACGATGAAGATGACGAAGAGGATGACGATGAAGAAGACGAGGAATAAATTGTTTACTATTTTATTCGTTCTTTGGTTTATTTAAAACAAAATTCTCATTCGAAACATTGATTTGCAATTGCTGTATAATTTATAAATATTTTTCTTTAGTTTATTTTAAAGTATTTATGTACAGTTTCCATAGATTTTTTTATTTTATTGAAGTTCTTTTGTTTGTTTTTTATTTAAAGAAAAGAAAAATGAGAAAAAGATTTTTAAAATAAAATTTTTTATTGCAATTGTAACAAGAATATAAGTAGAGGAAAAATGAAGAAATTTAAGAACAATATAGATACATACATTTTTTATATATATAAATTTAAGAGACTGGACTTTAAAGGACTAGTTTCTTTTTCTTTTGGAATAAACAAAAAAAATAAACCTTAAACATTTTGAACTTTTATGAATTTAACGTAAACTATAAATTAAATTAGGCAACGTGATTCCTTCAAGGATCTATTTTATATCAAATAAATTTGTAAGCATCCAAAAAAAGGGTTGTTAAAAAATGGGAAATTATTGTGCCTGTTGGTTTACTTACAAAAAAAGAAATTGTAGATATTTTAAGCTCTAGAAATGTCCATGTTAACATTTCATTAAACAATTCACCTGGTTATGTGACACTTCGAATGAACTTGTGCTTCTCCAAATCAATCGAATGTTTCATTAACAAACAGTTGCTTAATTATGACTTGAAGCATTTTGCAAATAGTCCAGAATAATATCTGCCAAGGAGTGAGATCGAAAAATTCTTCATTAAATCTTTCAAGCCAAGTATTATTTGGGTTCCCATTTCCTGAAAGGAACGCTGCTAATAATTTATAGAGCAAAAACAGATCACGGAAAATGAAGTCAAGTTTTTTTAAAGAATTTCAGTTGGTAAGTCCAGACTTGAACCCATGTCCTACTAAATTTAATCAAATAATGTTGAAACCGAAGTGACTTTAAAAGAGCTAAAACTAAATCAAATTTGATTTGGATTCCGATCTTCTGAGAAAAATAATGAACCGTATTTTTGAGCTAATCCATAACTCAAGTGCGTTTATAGGAAAACACCATTAAAAATACCAGTTAAACTCCCCTCCTCACGCCAGTTTCGAAATTTTTAAATATTCGTTAAAATATAATACTCACGAAACAAAAGTGAAATACGAAATAATTGAACCGAACTATTTTACACCTTTTCCGTGCTTCTAAATTGCCTTCTGGTCTTAGCTTGGGGCAGTTTCGGCTTGTTTACCATAGTGACAAGATGCCAAGTCAGGCCAAAATTAAGTGGACAAATTTTAAAGTCTTATGAATGGAAGCTACATTTTTTATTATTCCTTGATTAATTTTCGGTTTTTATAAAGCCGAATTATTGAATTCTTTTGCTGCAACTGCATGCCACACCAAGATTTTTTTGGAAATATTGTAATTTTTTTAACTAGAATGTTGCGAAAAATCTGCCAGAACATACGTTTCGTCATCTATTTATTTACGCCTCGAAATTTTTAGCAGCGTTCCTGCTACGAAGTGTTTGAGTCTTGTATGTTTTTAAACCTGCATTAGCTTTAACTTTACGTACCAAATAGTGTGAGCTTAACGTACCAAGAGTGTGAGCTCTTAGCTAACCAATCTGCCTTCCTTCCGGATGTGGATGTTGTGGTTTTCCACTAACAAGTTCTCCCGTGAGTTGGATATGTTGGGCGACTATATCTGTCTCTTTTCAGTTCCCAAGTGATTTTTCTTGTTCTTATCTCTCTTTTTCTATCTACAGGATTCCAATCATGTCTTCAAGTTGGATGAAGTATTCACAATTGATCATTAGATCATTAGAGTGAAGGTGTGCATTTTTGATGTGACAATAATGCACAAGACCCTTTCCTACCCTTCCCTACATACCTACTTACTGAACAATTTCTCCTGGTACTTTTTAAAAACATTTGGAAGCAGTTTGTGGCCAAACCTTTGAATGCTTGGCCAACATTTAATAAGACCAAGTTCTTTCTGGTCACTTATTTTAATCAGATTAACAATATATTCATTTGTTTTATATTAAACATAATAACTGATCTCACCGTAGTTAGTGAACCCCTTATTTTTTAGAAAGTTTAATAAAGGTGATATCTTCCTAATCCGATAAATGTATTGAAAACAAATAAAATTAGTACTTTTTTACAATTCATTTTTTATTCATTTTAACCAGTAAATTATAAAAAAAAATATTACTTAAACGAAAATATATTTAATGTTTGTTTTTCTTTTTTTATTTTATTTATTTAAATCAAATAAAACTTACGCAACCACCAATTTATATAATTATTTTATTATTTTCTTTGATTTTAATTATTTTTACAACTATAAACTATAACCAGAACATGATATATATATATAGTTTTCTTTCTTAACAATAATTTTTAAGCCATAATATTTTGCCTAATTTTACAAAAGAATTTAGCGAAAAAAAATCTCGAAATTTTTTTAAATCTTAATTTTAAATTAAGATTTTTGTTAATTTAAATTTTGTTGTTTTTTATAAAATTTATAATAATTAGCATTTTTATAATACAATATATTTATGATAGATCACACAGTGTGTTCGATTTTTTTGTTGGAAATAATTCTGTAACTTTTTAACTGTTAAGATATCAGTCTTAATGAAATTTTTTTATATAATCAAAGCTGAGTTGTTTTTGAGTTGATTTGGAGGAAACACAAGCCTCTAAATGATAAGGTTGACCACCCGCTTTGATGATGTTTTTTTTAATAATTCGCCAAAAATCCATTTATGAATTGAGGGGAATTTTTTTCTATATATAGATAGACCTTGTAAATGTCTATAAATATACGCTTACATATTTGGGTTATCGCTTATAGTTTCGGAGATATTGAAGACGAATAAAAATTTTAACCCATTTTTAGCCGTTTTTTTCTTTAAGGTAGCGGACTTAGGCTAAATCCTAAATTTGTTTTAAAAATATGTGCCAGATTCCCTTAAAAATTTAAAAAAATAATTATATAAAAATACGCTTAAATGTTTGGATTATCTCTTACAGTTTCGGAGATATTCAAATCGAAAAAAATGTTAACCAATTTTCAGTCCTGTTTATTTTAGTTACTTTTATTAGGATTGCAGACTTAAAGAAGGTCCTAAATTTTTATAGAAAATGTGTGCCAGATTCCCTTTAAAATTCTAGAAAATATTGGTGCAATAACTGTATAAATATATGTACCGTTTTTTTTTTTTACTAAAAGGTGGCAACATTTGTTCACTTTTAAAACCATTTTTTATAAGTTTTTATTGTTTTATAAAAAAATTTTAATGGTAATACATGTTAACTAAAGCCCATTGGGGCAGAGACATGCCCACAAGCCCTAGCCAAACATGGTCAATTAAAAAAAATATTTTTTTGTTTGTTAAGTTCTCAAATCACAAAGCCTGAAATATTTTTCATTTTTAGTTTCTTTTTCTTTAATATATCAGACTTACTGAAGGTTTTAAATTTTTATAAAAAATATGCGCCAGATTTCTTTTAAAATTTAAAAAATTTATTGGTGCAATAACTGTATCTGAAGTTGTAACTTAAAAAAATTTAATTTTTTTTACAAAAAGGTGGCAACATTTATTCACTTTTTTGTTCTGTACTTTATAATTGTTTATTTTATAAAGAAATCTTAACGGGAATGCATGTTAACTAAATCCGAAAGCGATTGGGGCAGAGACATGTCCACAAGCTCCAGCTAAACTTGATCAATTTTGAAAAAAAAAATAATTTTTCTGTTAAGTTCTCAAATCACAAGACGGTACCTTTGAAGAGATGAGCGATATTTTCACAACTGTGATTTAATCACTGTGATTGCTAAATCACTGGTAACTACAGTGACTGAAATTATAAAATAACATTTACTAATAATGTCGTTCTTTCCTCTTGTTTTTATTTTGAGGCAGCAAAATTACTTAAAGATGGCGATGGGCATAAATTCACAATTCGTTTAGAATTAAAATTAACCGTTTTCCATATTTAAAGAAAATAGTGTTCAATGTCGTCTTTTATTGAAGCCCCTTTGTTTTCCGTGATTCTTTCTGTTTCCATTTTAATACAGCAATCACTGTTACTGCTTTAAAGAACAGTGATTTAAAAAAGCACTTTTGCTGGGAACGGTGGTACGGTATCGCTCATCTCAAGTACCATGACAAGGCAATCATTTAAGTGAAATAAAAATCAAATTTTTCAACATGATTTATATGGATTCAGATTTTGAACATTTACCATATGGAATCCTTGTTTAATGCCTTCAATCATGGATAAGTTAATTTACATTATATTGAAATTAAAAGAAAAGAAAAAACGATAACTGCTTAAAAGTTACAGAATTACACTCTGCAAATCATTGACATGTGTATGTGTGTGTGTTTGTTTGGTTTTGTTTAAATTTTTTTATTATTTGTTTTAAATAAAATTTTTCTTATAAACTAGAGAGAGAGAGAAAGAAAAATAAAGTAAAAAATAAAATTTAATGAAATGTTTACATTAATAAAATTCATAATCTTAATTTGATTCGTTGATGTTTGTTGTTATTGTTGTTTATGAAATTCAGTTCATATATATATAATCGTATGTTTTGTTAATTTATTTTTCTAAATTATTGTTGTTGTATATTTGAATTTTTTCTATAAAATCTCTAGTCATGACTTTTTTTGTTTTCAATATTTATTAAATATTTTTTTTGTTTTTGTTTTTTTTTATTTTTTTATAGAAAAAAATATTTTATAAGAAATGCTTCCAGCCTGAGGTAGTTCGTAATTTATAAATGGTAGGCTTTTTTTTAATTTTAAATTAGTGTTTGTTCTTGTTAATTATAAATTTGCCATTAATATATCTCTTATTTTTAATTCCTTTTCCAGTTTTTTAATTATGTCTCCAATTTTTTTTAATATAATTTTTAATATTTTATATATTTTTATTTTAATTTTTTTTTCAATTTCAACTTAACAATTAAATATTAAATTTCGTTATTTTTGTTTGTTGTAATCTAAATCTAAAATTCAGTTGTGTCCAAAATAAAGTCTTTATGATTTGTTTAGCTTTTTTAAAAAATTTTTTAACTATTTACTTTGAGTGCAGCCATTTTGTATGTGGAGTTGTATTGTTCTATTTACCTCCATTGTTTGCCTCTCGTTTACTTTGTTCAATAGCATCTTTGATAGCACGCTCTTCGGCATCATTTACGGAATCGGCTAAAACTTTGAGATCATCTTCGGAATTGCCCGACAAACGAGCGCATTCGGGTAATTCACTTTCGGGCAAGAATGGTGTTTCCGTACCAGTAGTACCAATACGTAAAACATTACGTTGTAAATCAATATTACACTAAAAGAAATAAATGTAATAATTTGGTATTAAAAAAAATAATAATAATTTTTCCCTAACATTTTGGATAAAAGTAGGGAGTGAGATTGAAAAATTCTTAACATACATAAATATTAATAAAAACGAAAACACTAAACATACAGATTTAATTTGTTTTACTTGATTGAAATTATTATTACAATTTACAATGGCGGATATGAAAAATTTATTAACGACCCTCGCATAATTTGCATTATGATACTAACATTTATGGGAAATTTATGCATTGTTTAAAGGAATTTTTCTAGATGTTTATATGGCACATAGAAAAAATTATGAACTGACCCTCGTATAAACCACACAGCGGTTTTGGCTAATATTTATCTTAATATTTATATGCATGTATATGTACGATTTATGAATTTCAAAGTGATATCTGGAAGGGTCATTGTATGGGACCTACGAGAAATAATAAACCGATCCTCGTAGAAGAATATCATTTTGTCAAAATCGTTTTATATTTAGAAATTTTATGGTCTAAAACACCATTTCTGGGGGACATTTGTATGGGGCCCATATGACACAATGGATCGATTATAACCAATTTCAATAGGCATCGTCCTAAGGCTAAAATAATAAAAATAGTAATACTGCGACCAGTTCTTTGCGAACAAGTTTTACATGGACAGCCAGGATTAAATCGACTCAGGAAGTGATTATGTGTTGTTTAAAGTCTACCACACATTTGTACACCTTTTTTCTCTTCAATTCACTAGAGTCCAATATCTCGCCACTGGTCTAAGATTCAGGCAGTTTGGAGGATTTCTTGGGAATTTTTGACTTGGTTCCTAAATTTTTATTGAATATTCCCTCGATCCTTTGCAACATAAAATTTTTCACAAGGAAGTTTCGAAAAATCTACCAGAATAACGTTTCATTATCGATTATACAGCAAGAATAATTTTTGTAAGCTTGACTTCAATTTCCGTGCTCCGTTTTAAGCCTCTAAATTGGTTTCATCGGCCCTGTCAGGAACTTTTTGAGCTTTACATATTTTTAAACTTGGATTAGCTTATTTTATCGTACCAAATAGTTCTAGCACTAAACTAACCGGGCTGCTTTCCTGCCGGAAGTATTGGGTGCTCTTTAAAAAATGCATTCTATTTTTTTTTTGGCTTTAGAAACATCCTGTGGACCATTTCTTTCCACTTGAACTAGGTTTTCTATCAACGGACAAGTTCTCCCGTTACTGTTTAAAAACATTTGAAACAGTTTGACGGCAGACCTTTGAATGCTTTGCCAATTTGTACTCAATTTAATCAGATTGAAAATATAATTTTATAAAACAATACCAAACAATATTTGGTTAAAACATTTTAATGAAATACATGCATTATGAATTTTTCGTTCGCACTCCTTGAACTGGTCGGCTTTTAGACCGAACTTAAAACCAATGGAGAACTTGTGGGGATTCTTTAAAAAACATATGTGTGTTTAAAGGATTATACAACAGTGCAGAGCTTGCTCAGGGAACAAATGAATTTGTGATACTACCTGATGGTATGCTGGTGGTAGCAGTACTAAAGTTTTTAATACAAAATTCATAAGAAACTAATAGCCCCCTTATAAGCTGTGTACAGATGTTCTGATGTCACATATTGTGTGATATGTGGATTCCGCCCTTCACACACATTTGAACAGAATTTACAGCGGTCTACACAACTAAAATTCAATATGTCAAAATGCAGTCTTAAGAACAATAACGGGCTGTACACAAATGTCTTTAATTCACCATCTACATAAGGAAACAAAGATCCTTCCAATAAAGGAACATAATGAAATGCTAAGTGCAAGATCCTTTCGATCAGAATTCGTATATAATAGTTTTGAACGACATTCACAGAGACGCCTCGAATTCCGCGGTTTCAAGTTACTATATGAATATTGTGCTAGGGGGTCGCCCACCTCCCATTGCAGACAATGAACAAGAGTAGTTCTTTCACAACTGAGATAAAGATGGAGCAACAGACTCAATGGCTTTTGGTCACGCATTGATCGTGCTCTTCCAAACCTATGTCCTGCATGTGGTCATGGACCGCATGATACATGACATCTATTCAACTGCCAGTTCAATCCAATGAAGATCTATGGACACAAGCAGTCGAGGTTGTTAGATTCCTTGGCCTGGAGTTGAAAAACAACATGCAGCTGTTACAACAACAACAACTAAAAGCGGATTCTAGTAAATAATACAATTCTGTATTAGAAAGAATTCGCAATTCGAAATTTTCTGATTTTTTTTTGATAAAAAATTTCTAATACATGATTGCAGTCATATCGACGACCATAAATCGGCCAGATCAAAATGGTTGAGTCACCAAGTAAAAAGGTTGAGGCCCGACATATAGATACAACCGGTATCAGGTCAATTATTAATGTCATGGAATTGAGAAAAATGAGAAATAATCGAAGTCATATCCTGCTGTTCCCTAACATCCGTTTACGATTATGCCAATAAATAAATCTAGACAATTAGATATAATTCCACATTAGGTATTCCGCTGAAAACCTTGTGGTTCTGGAATAAGGTTATCCATCATCTTTAGATGAAACCGATGGGAGTGAAATAGCTAAAATACTCTACATACAGAAATGCATAAGAATTATTTAGATCTTAAATTTCCCTTTTTAACATTCATTTTTCCATTTAAAATAAAATTACCTGATGTCTTTTAAGCATATCCAAACCCAACAACATATCCATGGGTTGTTGTTCTAAAACCGAAAAGCTTGAAACCAAATAATCCTTTTCAATTTGTAATTTTCCCATATGAATACGGCCAATAATACGTTGAGTGCCAACACCTTTAGCAATACCGCTCCATCTTAAATAAAGTAAATGGAAACAAAAATGTCATGAATACTTTAACAAGAGAGAGAGAGAGAGAAATAAGTTTTGAAAAAATACTTTGTATCAATTAAATGTGTAACATTACAACGTTCAGCACAAGCCGAACTCATAATAGTAGTTTGAGCACCAGAATCCACAAAAGCTTTAACGGGAACACCATTCACTTTACAATTTATATAACTACAATTATAAAAAAGTAATATTTAAATATTTATGCTCAATTTAACAAAAAAACAAAGTCCAGAAAAACCTACAGCATAATAACTGTTCCAAATACTTCCGGATGTAATTCTATAGCTGCCGCCATATTTTCCCGTATATTCTTTTGTTTAATTTCTTCTTCAATCATACGTTGAGCTTCTGGATCAAAGGGATCTGCATGTAACATACGTAAACGTTGAGCATTACGGGCTTTACGAGCATCAATTTGTTCTTTTAAAACCTTTTGAAATATTTCCAAATTACCCGATAATAAAGCATCAGCCAAACGTGGATTATTTTGTTTCAATAATGCCAAAGATTCAGGATTTTCAAGTAACATTTTACGTACAGCAGATGGATCATCATCATAATTCACATTAAATTCATCAGAATCATTATATTCAAGAACATTCGAACCTGTGGGTACGCCACCCAAACGATAGCCGCTATTGGAACTATTACCGGAACTAGTACCTGGTATATTAATATTACTGAAATCCAAATTACGTATAGCGGCTTCATCTATAATTTAAAGTTTTAAAAACAAATTTCTTATTAGTGTTTCATTTTATTTGTGGGTGGGGAGTTCGTTTTTTTTGTATTTCAAATTGCAGCTGTTGATTTTTCTTAATCTTCTTAAAATATGCGATTTATTGTTTATATTGTAGATAAATATTATTAAAAAAAATTATTTTTTGTTTACACAATTTGTTTAAATTAGCAAGAATTTGTATGCGTTCGCAATAAAAATCCTTGACCTTAACATTGAACTGTAAAATAAAATTAAATAAAACGAAAGAATCTAAATATGTTACGCCTTTTCTCAACTGGATAAATAATTTTATATGAAGTCATAAAATCATTTAATCGATTTTACACAAATTAATGATGCTCAGTGGTCCCAAACTTTTTTAGGGGAAAAAAATCTGTAACTTTGGCACCACTGAATACTCCCAATGTATGTTACAGATTTGAAGGATCACAATTTTTTAGGGGGATGAGAGGTGTTCCTCCTAAACTACTTATCTCCGGTATAGAATTTTTTACTCAAGATAGTGATATCAAAAAAATCATTTTATTTTCTCAAAAACACACATTTAAATTTATTTTTGACAGAAACATATATCTCAAGAAGTCTTGCTCTAGCTAAGGAGTGAGATCGAAATATTCTTAACATACATATATGTTAATAAACACCTTTTTTCTTTTAATAAAAGCCCAATATCTCTCCACTAGTCTTAGCTCTGGGCAGTTTATAAGGATTTTGGTATAAATACTAACTTTTTGTTTTTGTAGCACTCAAAGTATTGTTTACCATAGTGACCGGATGTCAATTCAGTACAAAAATAAGTAAAGACATTATGAGTCTTTTTAATTGAAGCAGCCTTCCATTTGCCACATCAGCATATTGCTTGACATACCAAACATTTTTTGAAAGTTTTGAATGCCTTTGAGTGATTAACTTTTCAGCAAGTTAACATTTTTGATCAGGAAGTTGTGAAAAATCTACCAGAACGTACGTATTGTCATCCATTATGCAGCAATTTTTTATTTTTCAGGAAACTTGACTCCAATTTCCGTACTCTGTTTGAGCTCTAAAGTTTTTTCAGACGGCTATCCTTTGAATGCTTGGCCAACTTTTTGTACTGACATATTATATCGTTTAATATGTCACAAAGATAACTTAATCAAAAAACGATCGAATAATGCTTGAGTTAAAAGTTTTAATGAAACACACGTGTTAAGAATTTTTCGATCTCACTTTCGACACATATTAAAAGATACTGAGAAATCAGTGAAACTAATACGGGGATGACATGGTCAATTTGAAACCAGTAGCTATTGAGTCTACTGCTCCACACCGATCTGTTAGAACTACTTTTGTAGACCTCGACAGATGCAGTTCATTATCAGCGATTAAAGGACGACCTCCAAGTACGACATTTATACGGAACCGTCCCTGTGAATGTTTCATAAGAATCATGATGCAGAGTATGCTCTGTTCAAATTGAATTCTATACAAATAAATATCTAACAAAAACTTTTTTTGACTTCCAAATACGTTGGTCACATTTTCGGAAGACTCATGTTATTATCACGATTTTAAATCAAATGAAATTTCGGCGGTATTCCGACAGTATTTTCTGTGGTTAACAAATGTAAAATTTACCTTGTTTCAACCAAAATGAATTGAAAAAATTATAACGAATATCTGAAAAATGCACTTCTCTCTTTTATGGATGAACAATGGATAAAGTTTGCATATTCCAGCGGTAAATATACTTTAAAAAATCAGTCTAAATCGTGGTTAAACTTGGCTTATCTCTTGCACACCGGACCCAATGGAGAACTTGTAGGTATACACGTTTATTCAAATAAGCGACTGAAAAAGGAATTTATTTCTGAATTAATTAAGAATTTTTCTAATTCTTAACAAAAAATGATTTATTTTCCAATTTTTCAAAAAAAAAAAAAAAAAAAAAAAAAATTACACATAAATAAAAATAGAAATAATTTTAATGAAAACCAAATGTTTTCTTTTGTGGAATAAAATAATTTTTTTTAATATAACATCATCCAAATAAATTAATTACATGCAAAATAATGTATACGCACATTTAAGCGCATTGACCCAGTTCTAAAAGTCCAAAACAAACATTTTGCAACAACACACTGCTACAAACATGTGTTATAATGATCAAATTGGATGAGGGGCTGGTGGACTAAAAAGAGTCATAAATGACAAAAATACATTTTTGTAAAAAAAAAACAATTTATTCTCCATTTTTTTGTAACCATATTTGGTATTATAACGCGTCTAACTTATCATCTACAATTACAAATGTGTATTATTGCTTAATTTCATAAACTTACCCAAATCCATAGGAGTTGCATGACTGGGAGCTGTTGGTCTAGCTGTTGGCCTAGCTGCAGGCGGAGGACGTACTTGTAACTCCACACAATCGCCATCTTTTATACCAAAATGTTTCAGAGGTTTTTGGTTGTCTAACAACGGTTTACCATTGAAGACCACAACCATTTGTGAGCCGGTAATACCTGATTCCGCCTCACAAAAAGCTTTAAAATTCTCCAATTCCAAATCCTCAGGAACATCAAGAAAAAAGATTTTATCCGTTGTGGTTGTTACAGTAATTTTCATATTGCTTGATATACGTTTCCTCTTTCTCCTTTAAGATTTAATCAAAATATAAGCGATTAAAATATTGTTAAACGCAATAAAAAATGATAATTATTTTCTATTTCGGCTTTTGTTCAGAACACGTAAAATTTCTTTGTTTTGTTATTTTACTATTATGATTTTGGTTCTTTTAATTGTTGTGGATTTTCACGTTTAATGCTGCTCGCTTATTCACGCCTGCAATGTTTGAAAGTGTTAAAGTAAATGTGGATTTTCATTATTATCTTTGTTTAAGAAAAATTATTGTTAAAAACAAGAACAATTCTTTTGTGTTCATTTATATACAACATTATTCGTATGTGCAATTCTTTACTAGTATATATTTTTGGAATATTTTTAATTTTATTTTTGTTGTCTGCTTACAAACAGCACCGCAATGCTTTTTTAATGCACACTGTTGTTGTTTTGCTTATGTTTTCTCTCCTATTTGTCATGTCTTATTTTGTTTTTCTTTATATTAAGAATATTTGTTTATATATTTATATTTATGTATTTACCTTTAATTTTAGAAGAAACTATCTTTTCAATAATTGTTTTTGCAAATATTTACTTTATTAAATTTCACAATAAACAATTTTGTATCAATTTAGATTTTTCCAAATATTGTGTTGCTTTCCAATTGTTTGTTCTACTTTTTTGTGTGGCATTCATAGACCCGAGTTGAATTTTTTGACGGCGTTAGATGCTTTTTAAAATTGCCGGTATCTGTTTATTAGAGTGTGTGAAAAGAGCTGCAATTTTGGGAATATTTCTTTAACTTTTAAATCATTGGAGATATTTTAAACATAGTCGGTGTTATTTTATAGTTTAAAGATATTTAAGTCGGAATATACTTTCAACAATTTTTGGCCTTATTTTCATTTTTATGGAAGTAGCTAAATTTTATTTAAGAAAGCCTAGTTCAGGTTAGATCTATGTATTACACCTAGTCCTGGAAGTCTTCGAACTTCTAGCGACCAATTGCAATAAGAACACTTTTAATAATAAGTTGTTTGTTAGCTGTGTCAAGGGAATGATTTATTAGATAGTGCTTAAAGAAACTAATCGCCAAAAGTCCCCTCCAATGACTATTACACGTGTTCGTTGTAACAGTTATTAGCCTAGTCCACACACGCAGGCACTGCGTGGGATGTTCGACCACTTACTAAAAAACAAAGCATATAGGAATTGTAGTTGACAAACAAAAAACACTGTTCTGGAGTAGGGAGAAACCCTTGATTAAGGCACATCAATAGGTTTGAAAGATCCAATGATTCTACTGAAGCTTCCTAGGTTTGACTAATCCCGCTTGACTATGGGATGTCTCAGAGAATGAACCACCCTTCGCAGAAGTTGAGATCTATCTTCTGGAGGTACTCAGAATCCCTGTCAAATTGCAATAAAATAACCGATGAATTATGGTGAGGACTTTAAGCCACAAAAAGGAGTGGGATTCTTATCTTGTAGAGTGTAAGTTCAAAAACTTATGTGCACATACATTCTCTTGAGTGTGTATAGAGCTTGTCTTAGGAAAATTGTGGGTTTTCTAATGTGGCAACGAAATGGCCTAATTTTGTAACAAATTTATTAGTGTTTTAACAGTTAATTACCTCAAGCATTACATCAAAAATTAATGTTGTTATTGAAAGAACAAGTTATAAATTATGTCGTATAAAACCACTGTTCAATTTGTTTACATTTGTAATTGCAACCCTGTCAAAAACATTCAGCACTATTCAGCAAAAAATAAAAAACATATGACATTTGCATACAGAAGAGATCAGTGCCAAGTTAAAAAAAGCCGCCGAAGATATTATTATAACTTGACATAATTATTAACGCCGATTTAAAAAATATATTTTGTAAAATTCGTTGCAAAACTTCATAAATTTTTAAAACTTATAACTCCAAGATAAATATGCTTCGATTTTTGGAGAATAGATATAATGTTGTTACTTAAAGTGAAAAATTATAAAAACCGATAGCTTAGGGATCTGGATGTATTCTGAAAATACTTTAAAAGGATCTTGATTATATATATTAGATATTTGTAAATGTTTTAAATTAATTAACAAGTGAATCCTATTGATCCAATGGATATCAATTTCATTCATCCGATAATGTTTTTCATTCCCATTCCTAAGAATTAAACAATTTCCAAAAACGCCGTTAAAAATTCTATAAGAATTATTAAACTTTACGCCGATTTATATTCCATTTTAAGCCACCATTAATTTTGCAATAAACGCCGTTGTTAAAAGTATCTGGCGCATATCTCAAACAGCAAAGCGAGAAAAAATATTCGGAAAATAGATCTCTAGAGAAAAAGTGAAACTCTGAAAAAAAGGAAGAATACTTTATAATTGTGATTTTAATATATAAAAAGGGAAATTAACTAGAAAAATTATCATAAAAATTTAAAAAAGTATTACATTTTATAAAAATATTAACATAAAAGTAAGTTTTTACCGGAATATAAGGAAAAAATCTATTGAAAAGTGGCATATTTTTGCCCCTAAACAGAGTCTTCGTGAAAAAATTAAAAGACTACGTGCATGAAATTAAATACACACTTAAGAAGAACAAAGAAAAAGTAAAAAAGAAGAAATAATATAAAATTAAATTTTTTCTCGAGGGTGACGAAAAATATATATAATAAATATTAAGTAAAAAATATATTTTGTTGAAAAAAGGTGATAATTTGAATAAATTATTTTTATAGGTGAAGAAGAAATACAGCAAATTTAAGCAAAGTCAAAGAATAAAAGCAAAAAGTAAAGCAAAAGATAGAAAGAAAAAATAAAGCAATTAATAATTTCTTAGTGTTTCTCCACAAAATTACAAAAAGGTGTGATTTATAATGAGTGCTCAGCCCAGTCCCGCGTGTATGACTCCACAAAATGAGCAGGATAAGGTAAGTTTAAGCATAAATTTTATATTAAACTTAAACTTTAAACTTTAAACCAAAAATCATGAAACTATTACGGGAAAGTAAAAACTTCTTTATTTTGCCAAGACAGCTGCTACTTTCTGGGACTTAAAATTACACACATACAATATTTTTTCTGGTTTATCTTTGATATTTACATGTATTTTGTGCCCTTATTATTTTCGTTGTCATTATTATTATTGAATTGTGTTGTTCAAACTGGCTGTTGTTTTTATAATGGTTGCCAGGTGTTATGGGATGAGAGTTAAAATAAAAATGGTTGCTTGTCTCATTTTTTGGTTAACTTTGCTTTTTCTTTCTTTTAATTTGCTATTTATAAAAAAAATAAGCAAAAAGAAAGAAATTTAAATAATATAGAAATACAAAAAAATATATAGAATTAGAATTTTCTATACTGCAAGTAGCAACGACCTGAAATTGTGCAAAAACCTTCATTTGCAAACAACAAAACCACAACAACAGTTTTGCTATGCATAACAATAACAAAAAACTATAAAAACAAAAACAACTACCACCTTAACTATATTCAGCACATTAATAAAAACAAAAACAATATTATATTGCTAAGAATACAGTCTGTATAAATAAAACAATGATGCTAAATATGCGTTTTTATCAAAATAAAATAAAATTGTATTTAAATAATGTTGAGTCTATTCATACAGTGTAAAGCTCTAAGTGAATTGAGTAATTGAAAATTTAAAAAATATAATTTTTGGAATAAATTAAGATGAGAACTATTTGGGGTAAAAATAAAAAATAAAAATATTATTCATTGGTTAGTTAATTAATATTAACAATATGTGTATCATATGAAAGGTCTTGAAGATCTCTTACCAATGATATATAAAATTTTTATATTGGATATAAAATAAATTTTTTATAATTCATATTTAAAGTGGACGTCCGATAGTCAGGCCATTTCATACTACTGTAAATTTTTAATACTGAACAAGGCATTTTTTATGTTTTAATTCAAATAATACACATAAAATTCATATAGTACATATAGTGAATTCGGATGATACATATTTATTTGAAATGTCATACAACGATGGTATTCTATAATTTTTAATGTCTCTTGTCCTTTTGTTCGTTAAAAACAAAAACAAGTAAGAAAGCTATATTCGGTTATGCCAAATCTTCAATACCCTTCACCATAAATGTATGTAAGTAAATAAATTATGTTTCATACATACACACTCACACATACACTCACTAATATATAATCAAGTCATAAAATTAGTTATATTTTTGACTACATCTTTTTTTCTTCTGAACCGATTTTGATAGTTTTTTTTTCACTGAAACTTAGAGATTGTCTCAGATATCCGTCAATATTTTTTAACATATTGAACCATTTTAGCTGATCAGAAACTTCTCAGGACTAAAACAAATACGCAGGACAAATTTCATTGAGCTTGTCAATTATTGTGGATGTGAGTGTGCCAAGAACAAAAAGATAGACAGACAGACAGACAGACAGACAGACAGACAGACAGACAAACAGACGGATATTGTTTAATCATCTCAGATTATGATTTGATACAAGAATATAAATATATACATTATGGACTCTGACATGATTTTTTCCTAGCGTTACACACAGAATGACAAAGGTAATATACCCTCTTCAATACTTGTGATGGTGGAAGGTATAAAAAACTTCACAAAGGGAAAAAAGGAGCTCTTCGTTAAAAAAAAAACATTTTCAATACAATTGGTTTTATTCTATTCTATTGAGCATCTTTAAAGGGAATATTTTTAATTATTGATAGCTTTTTGCTTTCTCCTCTAATAGTTAATTTTTTTTGGGAGGGCCAGTTCTTGTTTTATTTTCAATTCCGCTTTATTTTTTGAAACGATCAATTACTTTTTGTATTGATCATTTACATCTGTTTCGCAATTTCGGATTATGATTCGTTTAATTTAAGGTCATTAATTATTAACTGTAATATTTGTGAGTAAGTAAATTTTTTGTTCGCTAAAATTATATATTTAATAATTTCATAATAAATGATTTCGTTTTAAATTTACCTTTATCAATTTTGTCAATCTGTATTTGTAAAGTATTTTAAGGGGGTACCTACAGTGTTAAAATATATATTTACCAGAAATATTATTTTTTTTAATTTCCTTCTCTTTTAGGATATCTAGACTTGTGCTATACACTGTACATATATATATTATTTCTTCAATAATATGAGGAATTAAATTTTCTATTATTTTAACAACCTTGAAAACTTAAATATTCGAGTATAAAATAATTTTATTATATTTTTTTGCAGATCACTTATTTCATCTTTCTTAAAGATTTAAATATAATGACAATATTTTGCATAAATAAGATTGGCTAATGCAACAATAACAATGATAATAACAAAGAATTCCGATATTAGAGTCTCCGCTCTTTGAAACGAACGAAAAGTTGTCAATTCACCAACAGTTTTATTATTTGTAACTAAGTTGCCCAGATTGATCTAATATTCTGGACCGATTTCAATGAAATTTAGTTATACATTCACTTTTTCTAATGTGGTATACACACCCATAAGGGTCCATTGCATTTTTTTGACAAGTCTCATTTGTTTGTTAATCTTTGACTTCTTTAGTGATTGCTGGATATTTTGTGATCGATTCTATACAACAAACTTTAATTGCTAAGAATTTTAGCTTTTTCTAAATTTAAGATATATAAATTACATTTTTATGTTTATTCTTTGATTACAACTGACATCTTTTTGTATTCGATTATTTTAAATTTTCTTAAATTGTCTATTGGTTATACCATTCCCTACTTTAATCCTTTTAAAGATTTCATAACAAATATTAAAACTTTGCTCTGGTCATTAAGATAAGTTCCTTTAGAAAAAGTAAAATTGTTTACGAATTTTATACTTCTTCGCATTGCAAATTACACAATGTGAAAGTGCAATTTTCTATTGATAAGACACAGGTTTTGTTCCTACATTTTATAGTATTAGTTCTTGACGTCATATCAAAATATTCCAATATATTCTATAGGTAGATGTGCAAATTAGCATGTAGGAATGTCTGGAATATCAAATAAGAATAATGTGATTTCTTTTAAGTAAATAAATTGTATGTAAAAGTATATGAATAATATTAATTAATAGAATTCATAGAATAGAATAATATTTTAAATAAATATCAAAATTAACATTTTGAAACTATTTGAAATAGTTTCATTTGGGATTAACTATAGAAATGATTTAACATACTGAAAAAATCCCCAATTAGATGCTAAAGATGCTATTTCATATTGATTAGAATTTCAGCTTAAAATGTTTTTTTTTTAATTCAATATGATAGATTAGGATTGGTTCGGACCATACGGGTCCCTATAACCATGGATCGGCCAATTCCTCAAAGTAACACTACCACCTCTGCCTACGGGAATGCAGACTTGAACTGTGGCATAAAAAATGCTTCTCTGTTTTCTTTGTCTCGCCACACATTCTACTGATTTTTGAGGTATTCTTCTAAAGAACCCATCCATGCCACGTTAAGACTTCTATCATGGTTCCCAGCCCCTTGCGCCCCATGTCAATGATGATGACTGAACTTTTAGGGTTAAGCTATGGGCATAAGGTCCTAGCCACCATACAGTCAGATCTTCCACGCCATGCATGCTTCACTTGTGATTAAAGTCATTTATCAATTAAACCCACATCATCACCTACCAGGGTCATGCCCGACCCCTACCTTACAAGCTCGTCTGTAATCTCGTTGCCAGGAACATTACAATTTCGGGTATCCAAAACAATCATACATCATAGCTGGACATGAGACTACTAAGTAATAGTCACTTGCACTTTCAGAAAAGATGCGACTTGACCCCAAATGTCTCTTCAAAGTCTTCAGTACAGCTTGACTATTACCATAGTTTGATAGCGCTGAAGTTTACCGGAACGTGATCCCTGATTAACTCTGGAACTGGAATTCCATATGAGATTTTTTGTTCTATCTGTAGGAAAAATTTAAAATCCAAATTTTCAAGAGATTAAACATTTCTTGATATCTCGTTAAAAGCTAAAATTAATATTTAAAATAACTATTAGTAACTTTTTAATGTTAAAATATTTAATCTAACTCTCTGTACAAATTAAAAAGTAAACTTTCGTAAGTTTATATTTTAAATATTTAATTAAAGTACTTTTTTTGCTTTGAAACCTTCAAAATATTTTTAAGCATGAGAAAATATAATTAATATAACAAAAAATAATTAGCATAAAACAATTACTTTAACCCAAAAATTTCAAAACCTAAACTTTGCATGAAACAATTTAATTAAAAAAGTTACCAAAAAAGCCAATTACTGCAAATACTAATGAAACTTTATACAAAAACAAAATTTTATATTTCTTTATGTTTATAATTTAAAATATTTTTTATCTAAATAAATATCATTTTTCAATTTAAGCGCTTTTTTCGCCATTTTTTGCAAAGATTAACAATATTTCGCTTTAGTTTTAATAGAGTTGACAACATGTTTGTTTATTGAATCTGACATATTTGTTTTGTTATTGTTTGTATTTGTGTTTTTTTTTTTATCTGGTATGTAACCGTCAGCTTTATCATTGTACAGTCACGTACATAAGTATGGGAATGACTTAAAATACAAATTTTTAAATATTGTAAAGTTTCATTTTGTAAGGAGTTAGATCGAAGAATTATTAACATACATTTATTAATAACAAGTAAACATGTTATCGTCGGTCCAACTCAACTTGTAATACCCTACACCACATGTTTGATTATAAATGATTGCTACGAAATAATTTATAAACGGCTCTCGTATAATTTGCTTTTCTTATTTATGCTTATGTGCACAATAGGTTATTACGATACTACGATTTATGTGAAATGTTTATGTTTTTAAAGGAATTTTTTTCTTAGGGTTATATGGTAGTTAGAAAAAATTAAGGGTAGACCCTCGTATAATTTCGATTTTGGCTTATATTTATCTTAATTTGACTAAATATGTCTACAATAACAATACCCACCAATAAGGCGATTTGTGAGTTAGAAAATGATATTTGGAAGGGTGGTTGTATGGCACCTATGAGAAATAATGTACCGATCCTTGTATAATTTGGCACATCGCTTAAGAATATAAAAAGACTTTTTCTGCAAAATTTGTTTTAAATCGTCTTATATTTTTAATAGACTAAAAACCACATTTCTGGGTTTATTTTTATGGGGCCTATATGAAATAATGGACCGATCGTAACCAGCCGGCCGGACGGACATAATTAAATAGAATATGGAAGTAACAGTCTTAGGAGTTAAAGCAGACTTTTTTGTAAACTTTCCTTAATGTAAATTTCGGTATTTGTAGAGCATTATATTTTTTTCTGAAAACATGACTTTAGTTCAGGAACTTTTTAATCCTTGTAGGTCTTTGAACCTGTATAAGCTTTAACTTTTACTTAATTTTTAACTTTGATAACTACTCTTAAAGTCAGATTTGTTGTAGGCTATTATTTATGATGGAAGTTATTTACATATATAAAATAACAAATAACAGTTCACTAACAAATATGACTAAAATTAATTAACTCCTCTAACTTGTTTCGAGATTAGCACTACGTGCACTTGTACTTTTTATAAATAATTTCCTTCTATGAGGTAACATTATCTTTAAAAATAAATTACAGTGATCTAAGTCTCATTAAATTCCAATTTTTGTTTCTTTCATTTTTGATATTTTGATTATTGCCTCAACAGGACTTTTTCTTAAACCTGAACCAAGTTTTTAATAATATTGAAAATAGTTTGAAGTGAGACCCTTGAATGCTGGACCAAATTTTTGTAGAACCAAATTGGGCTTTATTGAGATTTTAAAAATTTTAGTACTCACTTTTTTCTGGTCACTCATTTTAATCAGAATAACAATATATTCAGTTGATATTAAAAATAATGTCATGTCTTACAAAGGCAATTTAATCAAAATATAATTCCAATAAGACAAGGGTAAAATATTCTGTCAATAATAATTTATATTTTATATACATTTTCATTTTGTGTCTGTATTTATGTCCGTGACTGTATGTAGTTGTTATGCTGTGATTTAATTGTTGTTTTGTTTTTGTTTCGTTATTGTTGTTTTTGTATGGGAAGTTCTTTTCCACTCAATATATAACGGGGATGATAAAATGCTGTGATGGTTGACATTTTGTATTTTTTTCTGAATTTCATGCTCTCGTAAAATTGAGAAAAATAAAGAATAAATAAAGTAAAATAAAGTTTAAAAATATAATTATATTGCAAATTGTTTACGACATTCAATATATAATAATATAATAATGAAATGCTCTGTAAACAGTTCCTTCTTGGATGTCATTGGAGGCATCATCGTAACATCACATTTGGCTTTACCACCAAGGCATGTTACAAATGATCTTTGAATATATAAACAGAACATATAATGTAAGTGCAAGATCCTATTGATCAGTCTTCATATGAAGCAGCTTTGAAAAACATTCACAGAGACGCCATAAATTCCGCGGTTTTAAGTTACCGTATGAATATCTTACTTGGAGGGCACCCACTACCTATCGCAGCCATAGAACATAATCTATCAAAAGTCTTGAAGAGTAGTTCTAGCACAACTACTTTCGGAATGGGGCAATAGGTTCAATGCCTACTGGTTACATATTGACCGTTCCATTCCTAACATTTGCCCAGCATGAGGCTAAGGAATACAAGGTACATAATATTTCTTTAACCGTCTAGCCAATCCTACTAATCTTTGTCCAGAAGATCTACAGATTTATTCTATAGAAGTTACGCAATGTCTTTGCCTAAAGTTAATTCAAAATCTGAATAATAACAATTAAATAACTTGTTTTACAGCTGTTACGAAAACAACAACATCCCAATATAGAAAAATAACAAAGGAGTCTTGACCATTACCAGTTCTATCGAGTGCCGATCCGCCACAATCCAATTCATTTCATTACTAATGAAGTCGCAGTGTGCTGCTACCCAGCATAGTCTGACTCTGTGAGTGCATTCAATTCTCGCTGAGTCCCCTAAGGGCCTGCAGAACGAAGAAGAACATATGTAAAGAGAGTTATGTTGTGTTTAAGATTTATTTTTAAAATATGTGTTATTCGAATCGAAGAGGTGCAATTTAGTTCTGAAAATATCAATGAGAAAGAATCGGCTAGATTTTATAAATTTTACAACTGGAGATTTTGGTGAACAGTGCAATCATCAGTTTGGAAATATCAGATCTGACTGGAGGCCATTTCAACAAAATCTACTATTATCTATTAGGAAATCACTGATTTAAGTATCGTTTTTGTTTAGCAGATTCTAAATGATCGCTTTCATTAGAAACTTAACTATAATTCTGTTCATTTATTCGAGAATATTTAAACACTAATGTATACAAATTCTTCTCTATACCCTACACCAACATCAATGGCGAAGAGGGTATATTTACTTTATCATTTCGGGTGTAACGCTAAGAAGAAATCATCTCTAACCTCATATTGTATATATATTCTTGATTCGATTTAGTTCTTGGACTCTCACATCTACAATAATTGATAAAGCTCAATGAAATTGAGCTGAATATTCTTTATAGTCCTGAGAAGTTTTCTATTTAAAACAAGCAAAATTGTTTCAGCATGTTTAGATATATAGATCGATATCTGAGGTTATCTCTAAGTTCAAGCGAAGAACTTTCGTAAAATTATCAATTATAAATTGACAAATTAGAATAAATTTTTTTCCAGAATATTAAGAAATTATCAAAATCGGTTCTGAAGAAAATAGTTACAACCAAAAATATAACTAATTTTATGACTCATAAAGTGTTCCATGTTGTATTTAAGAAAAACTTTAATATATTGTAAACATCTGTGAGTTGTGTATGTACGTACTTTGTGGTAGAGGGTACTGACGATTTGGCATAGCTGAATTTAGCATTCTTACTTGTTTGACATTCTTTTTTAATTATAAAAACATATTGTATCTTTTTTTTAATAATTAAATAAATTGAAAACAATTTATTAGACAATTTAAATATACAAGTTAACTAAAACTTAATTGTATTAAACAAATCATATCTCTTGGCACCACTCATTATTTTACAGACAAATATTTTATATATATTTTATTTTTATTTTAAAATAAAAATAATTTTTAAATAGAATTTTACAAACTCAGATCGCTTACAACATCTGTTACTTGTTTTCAATTCTTATAATACATATCAAGTGATCTTTTATGTTTTCATTTCGGCATTTTTGCCTTTTTGAAAATTTATTGAAATTTATAACAAACAAAAAAATTCTTTAGTTCAAATTTTCATTGGAAAAAATATTACAAATGTTTTATTTTGAAACAAAAGGCGATAATGTCTTTATTTAAAAATGTGTTGTTCATCTTCTCATCTCCTTATTGTGTAAAGTAGGTAGTGGCAAAGATAAGTTACACTTGGTGAGTTTTCATTTAATTTAGTATTTCGAAAGTATTAAAGTAGAACCACTTTTTTTTTGTTTGTTTGTTTTTGAAACTCAAAACTCATGTTGTGAAAGATTATAAGCGTAAAAATTCTTTAATTTTGAATGCAAAAAAAAAAAAAAAAAAAAAAAGATCTTTGTTTTTGTTTAGAATTTTATGAGATGTAAACCTTTTGTCATATCAACATCCAAATGTGTTATTTTACAGATTTTTTATTTATCTTTCTTTTTTGAGGTATTTTTGTTAATTGCAACCGTTAATGTGGTGGCATTTTAATAACATAACCTCACATTTTCTTGTGTATAAGCACAAAGTAGTTTAAATTAGAGATTTAAACTACTTTAATTATCACTGATCGTTAAACACTCAATTTGAGGAATAACAATTATAAATAATAATAGAAAGAAGTTTCTCAAAGTGGATATTGCAAAATGGCATAACCTCACATTTTCTTGTGTATAAGCACATTTTTAAAACAGAGATTTAAACTACTTTAATAACCACTGATCGTTAATTACTCAATTTAAAGAATGATAATTTATTATTATCAGAAGTTCCTTAAAGTACCGGTCAATCATACAGAATGATTGATCGGTCGTTGAAAGACTGTTTGAATACACCATTTAAATAAGGAAATGAAGATTTTTTCCAGTTAAAGAACATAATAAATCCCCAATAATCAGTTCCTTCCTGAATATCATCGAAGGAATCATTCTAATATTAATATTTCACATTTAAAGTCAGAAAGATTCTACCTCCCTTTGAATCTCCATCGAGGTATTTAAAAAAAGTATATTCCTCTATACATGAAGAGATCAATACAAAGGCTCAAGTTGAGAAGTTCGGTTCCAAAGATGATTTGCTAGCAGCAGGGAACTGTGTGGGCTACAGTGTTATTGCTGTGTATAGTTTTTAACTCTTTAGAGTGTTTATAGAAGCATCCTTAGATTGGTCACACCTAATAATGTATACTCATTAAGATCTATTGATATTTTTCATTATGCTTCCAGATAATTTGGCATCTCTATTCGAAGAGATGGGTGAAAGAAGTTTTTGATCTTACTGATATCGTTATCGCAACTCTTAGTCTGTTCAGAATTCGTCTTTCTCAAAGTGGAAAGAGAGCAAAGGGAGACAATGAAATGTGAACTATCTATTCTTGATATACTTCCTTATGCTTCCAGATAATTTGACATCCCTACGTTAACAAGCCTTCTAGCATAATTCAAAGAGATGATGGGTGAAAGACGTTTTTAATTTTACTAATGTTGTTATCGCAACTCTCAGTCTGTTCGAAATTTGCCTTACTGAAAGTGGAATCAGAGGAAAGGGACACAATGAAAAATAGTTTCTTTTTTGACCATTTTGAGGGAAATATAATACAATTTAATATAAAATGATATGTTTGTGAAAATATTCCCCATGAGATTATGAAGTTTTATTTTGAAAATGTCTTAAAATTATAGTTTTAAAAGATTTGTTTCCTTTTAGAGTAGATGATTAAGTCGATGTTGGTAGGATTTACCATAATAATTCCATTTAAGTGTGAATCATGTCATATAATTATTAAATACGTTTTTACTTTTAAATTCGCTTAAACCTGAAATTTTTGTTACAAATTATTAAGCATATTTTATTTAAAATCTAACCTCAAAAATCAATTTCAACGGTTTTAACCTCAAATTGTATATTAAATTTGTAATTTAATATTCTATAAAAAAAAACAATTTTCAATAATGAATTTAGATGTACTTTTTGACCTAAAATAAAATTATTTAATTTTATTTTTTATACCCTTCACCCGATTAGGTCAGAAGGGTATACGTAAGTTTGTCATTCCATTTGTAACTTTTAAAATTTTCGACTTAGACTAGTATATGTGTTCTTGATCGGTATTAAAAAGAAATTGATTGAGCTATGCCCATCTGTCCGTCCGTCCCTGTGTCGGTTGATATCAAGTCCATGAAGCTGAACTATGGTTAACAGATATATAGAATATAGAATTTTGCAATCGAAATCCAGGGAAATTGGTTAACAAATGGCTCAATTAGAAAAAAACTAAAGGTACCTCAAACTTTTTTTGGGTTCTTTATATTTTTTGAATCTACAAGAGTTAGAGACTTAATTTTTTTCACAGATGATTTCAAATGAATCGGACAATTAATTCCTGAGTTATAGGCAAAAACATATTTTCCTATATTTTGAACCCCCGTATGAGACCTAAGGATTTGGTTTTGGCACTGATTGATTACAATTTTTTCCCGAGTTTAATCTTTTTCATTTTTTCAAAATCGATTCATAAACCACCGAAATATAGTCAATTTTTTCTTTAAAAATTTAGCCCCATGTTGTTGTTGTTTATAAGTATAGAAAAACAATAACAACGTTTAAAATAATGTTTTTAAGATTTTGGCCGTCCTATTTATGCTAGAAATTTAATATTTTTGTGAATTTTTCGTTTGAAAACATAAACTCGATTGGGCCATTAGTTTCCAAGATATGGGCGAAAACTTATTCTGAAGCTCCTGGGGCCATGCAGAAAAATTACTTAATTTTTCCTAAAAACTTGTTTTTTTTTTAAATTTTCAAATCGGTTCCTTGTGGTTGTTGTGAAATAATTAGGAGCATTTTTGAGTTGAAAACATAACATTAGTTTTCGAGTTTTAAACAAAAATGAATTTTTCGATATTTTTTTAGTGAAAGCGAAAACTACTTGTGATCTGAATAAAATTTTGCATGCATATTGAGTGCTCTAGAGAATCTATGTTGACTCATATAAAGTCTATTGTAATGGCTGTCAATTACTCCTTCGTCTACAGGTCTTAACGTTAAATGTTAAGTCCGTTTTTTATAAAACATTCAAATATTCGTTAAATTGTATTTTTCTTTATTTCTTTTCATTGACAATAAATTAAGAAAAAAACTGAACTGTTTTCAGAACTGAATGATTCATATTATTTCTTTTTAAGAAACGTGTTTTGAAACGTTTGAAAATAACGTGACGATAAATTCAATATGAAATTCATTGCACATTATTATAAACTTTATAGTTAATTCTAGGCGACAGCACCCACAATTTTACGCAATTAAACGTTTATAAATAATAAAAAAAGTGGTTTGAATTTCGCCATGTGATTTTATTTGAAATAAAAACTGGCGCTATAAAAATATATATTTTTTATCAATAAATATTGCATGTATGTGTAAATCTACTGTATCAACTATGACCTCAGCAAATAGCTTTTTGTATTTAGTGATTATTTTATATAATTTTATAACCTTCACCACTACATGTGGTGGCTGAGGGTATATGAGGAAACAATAGTCGTCTATAGTTAAGGATTAAGTCTCGCGTCTGTATCGTTCCTGCTTATGATGCCTGAATACTGTTACTTTGTAAAGGGTTGGTCGTCTTCTAATCCCATTTCCTTTTTGATCGCCTTTTGGTGATGCTTTTTGGAGTTAAATGAAGTTTGACCAACCTTTTTAGCTGTAAGAGGTGACTGATTATCGCCCAATCATGCTCTCTGTATGACTTATTTTATGAAGACCTCAAGTGTATCTGCTGGTACATGGTCAGTCTTTGCCTTATCATATCTCTATATTTCTCTTGTCTTTTCACCATTTTCTTTTAACTCACAGCCGAATTGTTCGAGTGTTGGTTTGTTAAGTACTGCCTTTATGTTATCACTCAAACTAGCTCTCTCAGAGATGGCTTTACTGTTATACTAATTCGTTTCCGTTAGCGTTTACGCCACATGCGTTCCAATGATATCCTGAATGGCTTTCTGAGTACCCCCAAAAGGTAAGTTTCCACTTTTGCGTACAGTTAGTGATTCAACCTCTGTGACTACCCATAGTCCAGCGTAATTAAACAATTCTATGACGGCCTCGGTTGAGCCATAGATTCTTTCGAATCTGTTGATTTTTTCCGATGCTTCCTTATCAAATTCTTCTCCCTAAATGAGAGCAATGTTGGGTCTCTTTTCGCCATCTTATTCAGATAGCTTATAGAGACATTAACATCATTTTTGGATTTCTCCTGCTTCGTTCGACGATATTTCCTCCTAAGAGTGCTACCACCTCTAGCTGAACAAGTTCAACAGCATTTTTTAGCTCTTCTACCGAAGTTTCTGTCCGCCTCTCGTTTATCTTTAGTTCAAACTACAACAAAAGTTCTCTCTCTCTCCTGAATCTGAGTGATTTTTTCTTCATCAGCGGCGTGTGTGGACTTGGCTAAAAGGTTACAACCAACTTATGTCGTTGGAGGAGAGTTAACGATTATTTTGTTTAAGTACAAATTCATCATTCATGACCTTGGCACTGCTACCAACAAACTTGTCATGTAGAGTTCTCTAATTTCAATTGGTCCGCGGAAGTTCAGGTGTAATGGACAGCCCCGGCTGATCTTCTGTCAACGATGTCAAGGAGCATTCTACAACGGGCTACTATTTTCTTCAATTCCGGTTGGGACCAGTAATATTCGTAGTTGCATTATCGGAAGGTTGTTGTAGCCTAATCGTAACGGGTTGTATATAAATATCATTAATACAACATCTAAATTAGTAGACAAAGATCTAACCGCTTAAGGAACATAATAAAATGCTCAGTTAACAGTTTCCTTCTGGATGCCAACGGAGAATTTATCCTTACTTCAATATAAGTCAATTGGAGTTCCCCCTGAAAAATGTTAGAAAAGATCTTCGAATATATGAACGGAGCATACACAAGTATGTGAAAGATGTTTTAAATCAGGATCAACAGATGCCACAAATACAGCGGTTTCCAGTTATATTATGAATGTCGTATCGCCCAACTCAAGAGTAGATGGAACAATAGACTTAATGCACACTCTCTTATTGACCGTGATGTCCCTAACATTTGTCCTACATGTGGCCAAGGACCACATGATACACAACATTTGTTTAATTTCCCAACCAATACTACCACTACTACTACTTTTAATCCCGAAAATCTGTAATGTCCTAAAGAAGTGATACAATTTCTTAAATTGAGGTTAAATCAGAACCTAAATAAAAAAATAACTAATTTATTTTTGCGTCTGGCGAACTTTATAAACAAGTTTGTTGGCTGCCAACTACCTCCAGACTAGCTGGGGGTTGTAAGCCTTCGACTGGAAATGTACTTAGCTGTTACCATATTAAATTTCATTAAGATATCTGGAATGGTTTAAGACTTATTTAATAATAATAATAATAATAATAATAATAATAATAATAATAATAATAATAATAATAGTAATAATAATAATAATAATAACAATAATAATAATAATAATAATAATAATAATAATATTTAAGAAAATCGTTTTAAAATAACGAAGAAATATTTGAATAAATTTAAAAATTTCAATTACCCATAAACTACACTAGAGCCCCGATTTGCGTCGCTTTTGCAATTTCGTGTTGCGTGGTTTTGATCCCGATTAATTGCAGCATTGTGGATTACCATTTTAAGCATCACTGATAACACTTATCGCCACTTGTACGTTAAGTTTTCAGATAGTCTAAGTTAAAGGGTGTTTCCCTTTTCATTGTAATATAAGTGCTAAGCTAAGAACAAGTGTCTGGTTATGGTAAAAATATAATGTGTGATTCACCAAAGAACATTAAGGACGTAAGAAATGAGTCAAAGTAGACGTTATAAAACGTTTTAAATCGGTAGATAAGTCTGTTAATATAGGAAGAGCTTTTGGACTAGCATCTACAATAGTAAGAACAATTTACAACAGACACAGTCCAATCTAAACAAGATAATGTCCCTTATTGGTTAAGATGGAATCCCTTCTTTCCATTTGGATACATGATCAAATAAGAGAAGAATGTCACTGAAAAGTACGCAATAAAAAATAAAACTCTTTCTATTTATTTCCGACCTTAAGAAAAAAATACGGTATCTGGTAGTAACGGGGATTCTGATGATTTCGAAACCAACAATAGTTTGAATCTTTTGCTTTATTTCGAATATTTTTCCCAATAAATTAAATTTCAGTTCATTTATATAGAACAAGTTGATTCGATTTGCCACGCGTTACTCCGGTCCCCATTTTAACAACGCAAATCGGGGCTCTAGTGTATTATTAATCCATTTTAGATTGAATGATGTAATATTATCCATATTTGTATGTATATAATTTTAATTTATCTGCTTCAAAACAAAATTTATTTTTGTAATTTTTTTTCTTAATAACAAGAAAAAATAAAGAAGTTGAAAATAAATTCATAATGTTGTGAAAACAATTTTGTTTACACCTTCTTTTAGAAATATTTATTTAACTTTATTATTTTGCTAACTGGTTTATATAATCCATATAGTGTATTCAAAAACCGTAATTGGTTAACCGATTAACCGGTTTTTTGCATTTTAGAAAACCGATTGTTTACATATAATTTCTATTTTCGAATTATTCGACATGCTTTTGTTTTTTTCAGTTAGTTAACCGGTTTTTAACGAAAGGCACTTTTAAACATTTTACTCAAATATTCAGCTTCATTTTTGGTTTATTCGGTCATGACTGAAAATATATCCAGTTTTTCATACCGTGTGTTATATGAGTAAAGTACTGTATGCTGCATATTAGACATCATATTCTGAATCGATTTTGCCAAGTCCTTCTGTTTGAGACATAATCATGTCTATAAAATCAATTAAATAATATCTAGCAAGATTTTTTATTCAGATATGGACCTATAATTTAGATATATTCCGAAATTAAAGAAAAAGTTTCTGTAAAGGAAAAATAATGGATTCAAATAAAATCATGGTATCTAAACGCATTATTTTAAATACGATAGCGAAAATTACTACCAAAAAAAAACTTTTATAATCCACCCATTTGGGACATTAAACAGTGCAAGTATAATGTTAGGGAATCTGTTACAAAAGGTTATTTAAATAAAAGAACAAATATACATTTTGATTATACTGGAACCATTATTTCAACTTCATTCCTTATAAGGTCATTACACCGTATAGAGATTTTATTCGTTAAACTCTAAATTTCTATGAAATAATATTTTCTATAGATTTACAAAATCGGTTAACCGTTTTTCTTTTTGACATAAAACCGTATTCGAAAATGGTTTTTATGAATATTCCATTTTTCGAATAACTCGAAAATCGGTTTTCTGAAAATCGGTTAACCGGTTTTTCTTGACATAAAACCGTATTTGAAACCGTTTTTTAAAAATATCTCATTTTTCAAAAACCGGTTTTCTGAAAATTACGGTTGTTTTGCATGCACTAAACCTACGCAAAAAAGAGAGAATTGTATAAATTTGGAAAATTGTATAAACAAATTTAAAGTGTGTTTGAATTTGTTTTTTAAAGTTTAAATGTCATGAAGTTTGCTTGAAGTACAGAAATGTTGGATTTCTAATACGAACTGAAAAGTTTGCGATTTTGTTATATTTTTATTTTTTTACGTTCAATTAGATTAAATTTGCTACAGATAATTTTTAGTGCCGTTGATGGATGCTAATGAAATTAGTAATGATCGGTCCAGTCTTGATAAGTCCATTTATCAAACTTATTTCATGTTGTTGTTCAACTCCAATCCAAAAAATTTGGCAACCTCGATCTTCAGGATAGAGAACGGTTGGATTGGACTGTCAATTGAATAGATGTCATGTATCATGTAATCCTTGACCACATGCAGGACATAGGTTTGGGACGGCATGGTCAATACGTGACGAGAAGACTTTGAGCCTGTTGCTCCATCCCGATTTCAGTTGTGCCAGAACTACTCTTGTTGACCGCAGCAAAATCTGTTCATTCTCTGCATTGTGCAGTGGGCGGCCTCCAAGCACGACATTCATACGATAACTTGAAACCGCGGAATTTGAGGCGTCTCTGTGAATGACGTTGTCATATACGAATTCTGATAAACGGAAGAGAGAAACTTGAGTGGTTGGTGAACCATGATTATAAATGGCTCACTTTGGTTCTAAAGGCACCTTTCTGTTGAACGCAAAGAGAATAATTGGAAAGAAATTAAGTGCAGAAGTAAAATTAGGAGTTAAGTTAAAAAAGGAGTGGAAATAAAGATAGAAATATACTACCTTCACCAAAAGTGTAAAGAAATTTAATGAGCAGTCACATCGCCAAACTAACCGTAATTTCTAACAAAGATACATATATACCTCACATCAGCAGTGGCCAAATCTGTTATAGATTGCAACGTTTCCAAAGAAGAAGAGCAGTAACATTCCAACAACTCCTGGAGAAATCATTTAAAGGAAAACCAATTCTCGATGCATGTACTCCGAAGCGACAGTTCTCAGATACTGTAGCAACAAACAATGATTTAGTCTATATTATTCTGTTTGCTTATCGACTGGCTAATGATGGTTCATTAATCTGTCGGTGTTGTGCCATAGAATAGAGTTAGTCCTCTATTCATCTCTTAAAAGCAATGGGTGGTAAACCATACAGACTCATAAAGACACCATCAGTGTCCTCATCCATGAGGTTAGCCCCCATTTTCGCCGGAGCATAAGCCACACTGGTGATGCTTAATCCATGTCCTTTCATGTTGGTGAACCATCCTCATCTTCAACCGCAGATCCCAACATTATTTGCGAATTAAATCTATTGATATTCTTTCGGTGCTTTCTGATAAGGCATCTATTACTTAAGCGATCACAAAGGTTCTTTTTAACCAACTTCTTATGGAAGGATAATGAGACTTTGGCTTTTGGGAATCTGATTCTTTATTTAAGGAGTAAGTTTCGAATGTCATCTCAAGGAGTACCTTAGATCTTGAATAGGAATGCAGCTCAGACCCAGATTAGGTCAAGCATCTTCAACACTTTTGTCTATGACGGATTTCCGCTGCTATATAACGCCCTGTTGGTTAATTGTCTTCCCTACTTGTTGTTTCTCCTCGCATCCAGTATCGTTATTATGCTTATTGCTCAAAATTATCTTTTGTTTAATGACTTTTAAGTCCATGACGGATTTCAGCTGCCATCTAACGCTCTAATTGTTGTTCCTTTTCGTATCCAATATCGTCACTTTGCTTCCTGCTCGAAGTTATCTTTTGTTTAATGAGTTAAGTGAATGCCCCACGTGTTTGCATAAAAAGTCGACAAAGTCCCGCAATGACGGCTTACGCGAACTTGAAAAAGAGAATGTCGTAGGCTATTTGCTCTAATATTTTAATTGGGTCGCGAGAACCCTATAATTTTGGAACTGTGGGTAACACACAGATCATAAAAGCACAATTATTGGTGATTCAAAAAACAAATTTATTAAATCATCAGTAATTTGGATGATGTCGTTTCGTGTTGTGAGGGACGATCCATAAAAGTACATTGCAACAGACCTTATTCCGAAAGATTATTAATATCATAAATTGTTGGTATTAAGATTATATTTCTAATGCTTGAGATTTATACAACTAAAGAACGCCGTAGCAGATTTTGTTAGTATCGGTCCATAATTTCCTATAGATCCCACTTGAAAATCATCTCAAATGACATAAATCTCTCAGATATGTTTGTATAATGAAAATATGTTAAAAAGGTAGTTTATAGTAGTAGTTTTATTATGACTGCGTTAAAGTCTCTCTTCAACAATTTCGATACTTTAGGGTTCAAATGTTGAAATTTTCAAATTTATCAAGTTAACTGTTTTAGAATTTAGATTTATGAAATACTCTTATGATGATAATAAGAAACTTTTTTTGGGGGTTATAAAGATGAACTTGTAATTATTTTGAAATATATCTTTAGTGCTGATTTCTTAAAATTCTTTCATATTGAGTTAATTAGAAAGTAAAATAAAATGCAGAACATCACTGACAGTAAGATGAGTTTCTCATTAACACAAATGCAAAGTTGGAATGTCATAAAGTATCTCAACACTGACATAGTTTTCATTCTTTAAATATGTGTACTATACATACACATACATACTTATGAACCTGTATATATATACCTGTACGTGTGTCTAATAATGTTTTTTATGTAAAAGTCAAATGTTATAAATATTTTTTTTAGAATGTTTACTATTTTAACATCTTTTACTTTAAAACACTATAAACATGTATACAATGTGGTATACAGTGTAAAGCATAAGTCTGGGTACCCTAATTTCAATAAATAATTTAAAAAATATAATCAATTATATAATATTTTGAAATTTTCATTAACGTTTTCATAGAGCTTTCTGTCGTTTTATTCGAACAAGTTAAAATCTTCCAGGATTTTGGACACTTTTTTGTGCTTTTCAATTCTCCTTTAACAAGAGTCCAATATCTCTTCACTGGCCTTAGCTCTGATCAGTTTGGAGGAATTGCCTCTTTTGCTACAAATACCATATTATTGTTCTTGCGCCATTCATGGGCTTGTTTACCCTTGTAAAGCATAAGTCGAGATGAATAAATTTAATTGAAAATTTTTAAAAATATAATCAATCACTGGTAATGAAAATTTGAAATGTTCATTAACGTTTTCATAGTGCTTTCTGTTGCTTTATTCGAACAGGTAGTCAATTTTCGATTTAAATATTCCAGGATTTTGGACACCGTTTTTGTGATCTTCGACTCTCCTTTAACAAGAGCCCAATATTTCTTATTAAAAACTACTCGAATTTGGGACACCATTTTTGTGCTCTTCAATTCTCCTTTAACAAGAGTCCAATATCTCTTCACTGGTCTTAGCTCTGATCAGTTTGGAGGAATTGCCTCTTTTGCTACAAATACCACATTATTGTTCTTGCACCATTCAGGGGTTGTTTAACATAGTGACAGGATGCTAAGTCAGCATAAGTGGACGCATAATGAAGTCTTAAGAAATTTTGACTGCTTTGGGGTACTAAATTTTTCTTCAACATTTAATCGAGCATTTCCAATATAAAATTTTTAAACGGGAAGCTGTGTAAACTCTATCAGAACATAAGTTTCCTCATTCATTATGTAGCATGAATATTTTTTTTTTTTAGAAAATTTGACTTTAGTTTTCGTGCTCTGTTTTTGATCTCTTAATTTTTGGCCACCTTCCTGTTAGGAACTTTTTGAGCGTTGTATGTTTTTAAAAAAGCTTTTCGTATCAAATATCCCGAGCACTAAGCTAAGCGATATGCTCTGCGTTGAAATGCTTTCTATACTTTTGGCTTTAGAAAAATATTATGGACCATTCCTTCTTACTGAACCAGGTTTTCTATCAACCAAAAATTTTTTCGGGCATTGTTTAACTGCATTGGAAACAGTTTGGCAGCAGTCTTTTGACTGTTTGGTTTACTTTTTGAGTTTTGTTGAAAATATTCAATAATTTTAGTACGCACTTCTTTTGCCAGATTAAAAATTGCTTGACATTAACGAGGTTTTACAAAGGAAACTTGATAAAAAATCTAATAATTATAAGTTTTAATGAAAAACATTTCGATCTCACTGCTCATATATTTAATTAATTTTTCCAATGTCAAAGCGTCTAAGAAAAGTACTTAACCTTAAGATATGTCCTATTAAGAATTAGGCATAATATTACTTTTAGGTGGTACCAACACTTTTGCAGTGCAAAAATATAAAGTTACCAGAAAGTTTTCCTTATTTTTATTGTTTAAAACATTTAAATGAAAATTCTTAAAATTATTTATTATTTTCAAATTAGTGTACCTAAACTTATGCTTTACACTGTATGAGTTATTTTAATACATAAATACTTTTTAATACGTGAACAAGATTTAATAAAAATATTAATTTATTTTGTAAACAACTGTGCTAAATATAATGTTGTTTTTTTGTTTTATTACTAACTAATACCGGTTTATTGATAAAATATTAAAAAAAAATACTAAAATATATGTAATTTTTTTTAATTAAAAATTATTTTAATAACTTTAGCATTAATTAAATGATGTCAACAAGAACAACAACAAAAATAATATTTTTTTTGCGCAATTTAAAAATTGTTATCATTATAATATTTTTATAAGCCTATTTAACATTAACTATATTCGAAATACAGGCGCAGTTAAATGTTTAAGGTACCAATACTTTTGCAGTGCAAAAATATAAAGTTAACAGAAAGTTTTCCTTATTTTTATTATTTAAAACTTTTTTGTAAAGTTCTCTATCTCTATGATACTGGTAGTATCATAGTACTTGTTGTTGTAACCGCTATAAAAACAAGTTTGTCAATTTACGTAATTCATGTTCTGGTTTAACTCCAGACCAAGAAATTGTGCCACCACTATAGGATGAATATATACAGCTTCTTAAACAAATGTCGTGTATTATATGGTCATCTTGATTTTAGACGTGTGTTAAAGATGTAAACTGCGACAGATTCCGTTCAATGGTTGCGATGGAAAATGGGAGGCATTCAGGCGTCGCAATGCAAAAGGATTTTGCAAATACTTAAGTATGCAGTGTTCATATATTCGATGATCTTTTCTATTTACATAATAAAGAGAAGATGGAACTGTTTACTGAGCATTTCATGCAGTTGTATTGAGAACAAATTTAATCCCTATTATCGACGGGTGGTAATCTATCGGAATTTGGACTCTACTGACTATGATACCAACCCATTTCTTTATCATATCATAATTCAGAAATTAAAGAGTTTTTCTGTTGTTGTAACAGCTGAAAAGAATAAGTTCATTAATCAATTTTGGTTCATTTGGTTGTTGTTCAACTTCAGGCCAAGGATTCTGGTAACCTCGATTGGTTTGGTTCATAGATCTTCAGGACAGAGTGAGGTTGGATTGGGCTGGTAGTTGAATAAATATCAAGTATCATGTGGTCCTTGGCCACATGTAAGACAAAGGTTTTGGACGGCATGGTCAATATGAGAAGGAAGAGGGTGTTTCTGTCAGCTTCGGTGGTGAAAGTCTTTTGTTTCATGCAATGAATTAATCAAACCGCATTGGTCATTAACTCTGGCCCGTTGCCGTAATATTGCAATCGTTCACATAAGTTATCGCGTCAAGTTGGGGGAGTCGTTGTGAGTTTCGAGAGGTAAAAATTAAACAAGAGTGGTGACAGGACGACACCCTGTGGAACTGCTTGTTTTATTCAATGAGGTTTTGATCTATGGACACGATACAGTCAAGACAGTCTATGCTGTTTCAAACCATATGCTATTTGAGTGGTTATAGCTGTTAATGCTGTTGTTGTACTGTGCATAATCCATGCTGGTGGCGATCAGTAGCAGGTGGTCCCTTCTTCCAGCTTGAGCTGGGTTGGACTCCGGTAAAGGGAGAAAGAATAGAAAGAGAAGTGTGACGGGTATAGAATAAAAAGATGACAGTGTAGTCGGTTTTGTAACTCCCTGTTTTACTCCACGACAATTTAATCTATGATCACAAAACTCAACGAATGACTGACCACTACCACTGTCCACTCGAATAATTCACGATTCATCTTTTCTCTTGTCAATAGCTTTAGACAAGTCAAGTGCCAGAAGGATCAAACGTTCACATGGACTCTGCCGGTTCAAATCTTTTGCAACTTGAGTGATTACGGCTGTTAATGCTGTTGTTGTGCCATGCTTTTTGCGGTTCGATCCTGGTGACAAACGGCTATGAGATGATAATTAAGCTGGGGGGAATAGAAGGAATTCTAGAGTTGTCGCGAGAAATGATAGGAAGGAAATCGGCCACTAAGATTGTAACCAGCTCGCGTATTTCCTAAGTTTTCTTTATTGGAATGACTCTAAACGTTTTCCAAGCATTCCAATAAAAATTCGATTATGCCGATTATTATGTACTTTGAGATTAAGTAATTTCTTCGTTTTCTGCCTTTAAAATCATTAGACCTACTTTATTGAACTGTCTGGCGTCTGTTAAAATTTCAGTTTATGTTCGTAATGATAATACGATGTTCCAGCTCAACAATTGATTAATTCTGTAATGCATACAGTTATTGCCAACTTAAAATCTAAACATTTTGCAACACTTATAAATTTATTTTGTGTCTATACTTATGTATGTAACTGTATTTCTATGGAAGAATACTGTTATTTTACATGTTGAATGTCAAACGGTGTCATTTTGATCCGACTTTAAAATAAAAATATATATATATTATAGAATATTGTTTATTAATATATTTTTATGTACGGTAGGTGGTGTATATCTCGTAAATATTAATCTTGTATAATTAAAAAAATGACATAATTTCAAATGTTTGTTTTAGACGTGTTTTGTTGTTAAACAAACACGAAATAAATTTTTATCTTTTAAAATTTTTAACGTTCACTTATCTTCTTCCCCCACTATTTTACACTCTGTTAATATATTTTGTAATACGTGAAATATTTTATTTTTGGAAATTGCATTTCTTTCGAAAAGACAAGCGAAACACATGAAACGCAGTGGTTTTCTTTATAAACAAAATATTTAAAATAATAATTTTTTTGTTTATTTTTTTAGGAATAAATTTTCTACAATTAAAGTCTAAATTGTATTATTTCTTTTCTTTTTTGTAGTTTTTTTCGGTTAGTTTTTTGTAACTACCTGATCCTGAGCGCTTAACTAAACACAAATTCTCCCCCATTAACCCTCCGAGATTAAGAGGAAAATTAATAATTAAATCGCGACTTGTATTAAAAGCAAATTCTTACAAAGATGATTGGAAGATTTGTACATCTCAAATCCTGACCATTCTAAAATTTTCCATTAAAAACGTTCTAGATAAAATAAGAAGTGAGATCGAAAAATCCTTAAAACAAGTTTTTCATTGAAACTGTATGATTTTTTTCTTTCAATCAAGGTACCTTTGTAAAACAAATCGGTTTAATGTCACCCAAATGAATCAAACTATTTCCGATGTTATTTAACAGATCCGATAGAACTTGCCAATTAATAGAAAATATGGGTTAGGTAAAGGGAATGGTCCACATGTTGTTTCAAAAGTCAAAAAAATATAAATCATTTTCAAGAGTACCTAACACATCCTAACACATCCGTTAGTCCGATTAACTCAGTACTCGGACTATTCGATACGAAAAGTTGAAGTTAATGCAGGTTTAAAAATAAACAAGATCTAAAAAAATTTCTGACCAAGAGGCCAAAAACAAAACGCGGAAATTAAAGTCAAGATTTCTAAAAAAATATTCTTGCTGTCTTATGGATGACGAAACGTGTATTCTGACAGTTTTTTCGCAACTTTATTGTCAAAATTTTTAAAGGGGATTTTAAAGAAAACCCAAAATCAGCCAAAAATTTCCCGAAAAGTTCTTGATATGGCAAAAGAAGCCAATTATTTGTTATAACGGGTTTTATAAATACCGAAATTTATATCACGGAATATATACAATGTTTACTTAGTTTTGTCCTAACTTGGCATCCTGTCACTATGGAAAACAACCCATTGAATGGTATTCTACAAGAATTTGATCTATGATCATGAAACTCAACGAATGACTGTCCACTGTCCACTCGAATAATTCACGATCCATCTCTTCTCTTCTCAATGACTTTAGACAGGTCAAGTGCCACGAGGATCATACGTTCTTATGGACTCCGTTAGTTCAAACCTTGTGCGACTTGAGTGGTTACGGCTGTTAATACTGTTGTTGTGCCATGCATTTTGCGGATCTATAAGGGTGATGAACAGCTATGAGATGATAATTTAGCTTGGGGTATAGAAGGGTATCGAGAATTTTCGCGAGAATTAATAGGAAGGAAATCGGTCTAAAAAATTATAGCCAACACACGTATTTCCCAAGTTTTCTTTATTGGAATGACTCTAACCGTTTTCCAAGCATCTTTAAATACCAAAATTTACATCATGAAATATTAACAATGTTTACATTTATATGATTTTATGTGTCCACTTGGCATCCTGTCATTATGGAAAACAACCCATTAAATGATACAAGAACAAGAATGTGGTATTTGTTGCAAGAGAGTCAAATCCTTCAAACTGGTCAGAGCTAAGGCCAGAGGAGAGATATTAGACTCTTGTTAAAAAAGCATAAAAATGTGGGAAAATAATTTTTTTATTAAATCAATGTTTCCGGAAAGTTCAGAAAACTTGTACCGATTAAATAAATGATGTTGAAGAGGGTTGTCTTCTGTTCATATAGTTTTTATACGATTTTGAGTTCTTTTCAATGGCTTAGCTTGACATCTGTATAAACACTTTGAAGATAATATTCAAAACTTCTCGAGAGAACAAACAGGCATAATACAGTTCAAGTGGTCTTGCTTAACTTGAATCTTTAAGATGATTTAACATTGATGCCGTATTGAAGTTATTTTCCCAAATTGGATTATTTTAATGTGTTTGACATTCTTTGTGAAGTGTGTTGCTACATTTTCTTTGCGTCTTAAAGTAGCCGATTGTTATTGAAACGATTTTATATGGACTTTGGGCAATTTTTATTGAAATAAGTTTATTAAAGTCGGCAGAATATTTTAATTTAGTCCATATCCATAAAACCTTAGATAACAAATATAAAATTCAAAATTTTATATTTGTGAAAAATCATCAAATTTGAGGCATAAATTGTCAAATCGTCAGAACGCCTCATTTGGGCCTATAAAATTATCTAATCTGGCAACAGTGGAAAGATTATAAAAAAATCTATTTTACCTTGAAAAAAAATACCGTTAAATTGACTCTCATTAAAGTGAACTTTACTTTTGATTGAAAAAAAAAAATAAAAGAAAAAGAGAGAAAAAAGTAAATGCGTTTATAGCAATATGCATCAGTGTAGAAGATAGATGTAGGAGGTAGAGAGAGAAATCATTTGGCTAGAAATTTACATGTAACGACTTGTTTAGACATGTTTTTTTCTTTTGTGGAAAAAATTGTTTTCCAAAAATATAAATTCCAAAAAAAAAATCATGTAGAACTTTGTTATTAAATTGCGCATTTCTTTTCAAAACGTATGTATTTTTATATATATTTTGTGTGTAGATTTAATGCAAAAAAGAAACGTATTTTGTTAAAAAATATATATATTTATATATTTTTATCTCGGTGTGCGTTAAATTTAAACTCAAACAAATGTTGTTTTTCATATTTGTGGTTGAGAAAAAAAAAAAACGACAAAAACAAAAAGAACAAGTAAAAATGCTATATTCGGCTATGCCGAATCCATAATACCCTCCACCATATAATTTATTAACGATCGACCAATCGTTTTCTTAGCAGCTAATAAGGTTTCTTTGTTCATGCCCCAAGTACTGCTTTGAGGTCCTTATTCCTATTACGCAGTTTTTGCCTAATTGCAGTGGCATGAGCTGAAGGGGTATATAGGCTGTCAAATGTAACCCCTAAGATCTTAGGGTGGTTAACTGTCGAAGTTTGGATTCCATCGTCTACGATGCCTAAATTTATATTTACCTTTTTATTCCAAGATGGTGAAGAGTGTTGCTGTCGATTTCTTTCGTGAAAGTTTCATGTTACGTGCAGTGAAGAAGTTGTGGATTTTGGCCTAAGAAATAAATACATTATGTTTCGTACGTGTACATTATATGCATATGCACACTCACAAACGCATACATTTTCTACTGAACCGATTTTAAAAATTTTTGAAACAGTAATGTGGTATATATTTCTTGATGTTATGGAAAATTTTTATTCTAATTTATCGATTTATAATTGATAGGGGTTGTCTCAGATATAGGTCTATATCTTTAAACATACTGAACCGATTTTGCTGGTTATAAAATAGGAAATTTCTCAGGTACTACATTAAATAATCAGGCCAAATTTCATTTAGCTCTGTCAATTATTGCGGATGTGAACGTGCCAACAACAGGCAGACGGTCAGATAGACGAACAAAGCTAAATCGATTCAGATTTTTAGGAGGGAATTATCTAAGAATATTATGAGTTCTTAGAAAATTCCCTGTTAGCGTTACACACGGAATGACAAAGTTAATATACCCTCTTCACCATTTGTGGTGGTGGAGGGTAAAATAAATATATAAATTAAAATTTATATAAAAATTGTGGTTTATTTGGTTCTAAAGTCTTTACCCAATTGCAGTTCATTTATTTTTATAAATATTTTTATTGATTAAATTATAAAACTTTTTCATTTGATAAGAAAAAAATCAAACGTGATAAAAAACATGTGCAGTCACGACCATAAATTTGTTTCATTACACCTCTCTTTAAAGCAAACGGCTTCCACAAAGCATCTTCATTTTTTTACCGTTTGTTACAGTTGTTTTTGCGTTTTCCCATGTAAGAGTTGTTGTAGATCTTGGAGTATCGAAATTGTGCCACTTCTATAGGATGAGTCCATAGAATTTCTGGACTAAAAGTGGTAGGACAAATATTTGGTTACATTGAGCCTATTGTTCAATTCCGAACGAAGTTGTGCCAAAACTACACTTGTAGACCTCAGCAGATTTCTTTCTAAGCACGACAGTAACTTGAAACCTTGGAATTCGTAGTGTCTCTAAGAATTTCGTTCAAAGCTGCTATATAGGAAACCTGATCAGAAGGATCCTGCACATACCTATGTATGCTCTGTGATAACTCCAATTGTGTTATATTGAAATTAGTACGATACCTCCGATGACATCCAAGAAGGAACTGTTTACTAAGCATTACATTGTGTTCCTTAACTGATAAGATCTTTGTGGTCTCATGTAGATGTTGTATTGAGGATATTTGTAAACAGCCCATTCTCCATTGCGTATCACTTAGCGAAGAAGACCACACTGGAGCAGCATGATTTCTCACCGATTGTTTTGAGGACCTTATTTCTACTACGCAGTTTGTGCGTAATTGCAGTGGAAGAGAACAGCTGAAGTGGTATATAAGCTGTCAAGTGGTTAACAGTCAAAATTTGAATTCCATCGACTACGATGCCTAAATTTGTATTTACCTCTTTAGTCCAGGTTTTTGTCTCTGGTGAAAATTTCAATTATGTAACAATATCTCTTCTCTGATGTAATGATAGTGACAGTTTCAAGTCAGGCCGAAAATAAAAGTACACATTACGGTGAATAAGTATCGTCTTTGATATAAATTTCGGTATTTATAGACTTTCAATGAAGGGGATCTTTTGCTGCGAGTTTTGAACGATGCCATAACATACGTTTCGTCATCTGCAGCTTTTTTGACTTGACTTCAATTTCCGTGCACTGTTGTACTATAAATTTCATTAGCGGCTGTCTAACCTTTTTTGAGTCTTGTACGTTTTTCAAATAGCTTTAACGAGCACTCATCTTACCCGACTGCTTTTCAATCGCATGTGTTGAGAGCTCTTGCTAGTTTTGGCTTAAGAAAGATCATGTAGAACATTCTTCTACGTGAACCAGGTATAAAAGCATTGGAAACAGTTTAAAGACAGACCTTTGAATGCTTGGTTGGGTCACTTTTGTAGGACAAAAATATTTAATAATTCTACTACGCACATTTTCTGGTCACTCATTTTAATAGAAAATGTGGGTTAAGATTTTTTCTATCCCTCTCGTCAATTGATTATCGATGTTTATTATAACTTCACTATGACATGTCAGGCATGGTAACCCTTAAAGGGTTAATGTTATAACATCTTTTAAATAGATTTTTATATCAAGACAAACATTTTTCCAAAGTGTACAATAATTTTTTCAATACAAAAATGAAAACATCCAAATTTTCCCATTATACAGATCCATGATTACTACCCCTCTTCTTTTTTATTTTGAGTATAGTAAGTACAAGAAATATATAGCAACTGTTGACATTGACAGATGCAAAATAACACGCAAAACAACATGACATCATGCTGTTAAAAACTTCAACGAAAATTACAAATTCTTAACTAAAAATAACATATTTATGAACGTAAATACTTACTAATGTTTGTGTAGATATTTTGCTTAAACGTCATAAAATATCTACAGTATTGTTCAAAACTCAAGTAACATTTTTCCAGCAGGTTCTCATTGCACTTTAATATTTTAATTCTTACAATCTCAGTGCACTTTTTGGAGACAGTTTCTTTAGAATATATGTTGGTATGTTGTTGTTGTTTCAGCTCGGCTATAACCGATAATTCTTTCATGGGGAAAGAAATTTCGTTTGATACAGCTGTCGCTGGGTTGCTAATCTTTGGCCGAGTGTAACTCGTGTTGTTCTGGAACGGAGATTCTAATGTTGTGGGAACTGATTTTTGGCACCAGCTCTTGTTTATTTTTGAGCCAAACAGCTTTTCCTTGGGACTCATGTTCTGTGATTGTCATGGTCAATCCAATATTTATATTGTATTATCTGAAATTTTAACCATTTTTAGCATAGAAGTGGTATTTCTATCTCATGGGTTACCAAAATGTGCCTTAAAAATTTAAAGGCATTAAGCAGTGAGATTGAATTCATCTAAACACACGTTATTTTATGAAAACTTTAACTTTAAAACTTGTAGAAGGTCCACATGATGTTTCTAAAGCCAAAAAAATAGAACTAATTTTCAAAGAAGCTCCCAACACATCCGGCAGGAAAGCAACCCGGTTAGCTTAGTGTTTAGACTATTTGGTACGAAAATTTAAAACAAATGCAGGTTTCAAAATATACAAGACTTAAAAAGTTTTTGACAGAAACGCGGCTAAAAACTTAGAGACCAAAAAGAGAGCACGGAAATTGAAGTCAAGTTTTCCAAAAAATAATATTCTTGCTATATGATGAATGAGGGATAACGTAATGTGTGTTCAAGTCAAAAATTTTATGTTGCTGATACTTCTGGGACTGTTAAAGTAATGTTTTGGACGTAAAAGCAGTCAACACTTCTCAAAAAAGTTCTTGCAGTTGCGGCAAAAGAAGTTCTATAAATACGGAAATTTTACATCAAGGAATGTCTACAAAAAAGGCAGCTTCTATTCATAATGCCTAACTTGGCATTCTGTTACTATGGTAAAGAAGCCTTTGAGTAGTACAAGAACAAAAATAATGTGATATTTGTATCAGGAAAGACTTATTGCCCAAACTGCCCAAAGTTAAGGTCAGTGAAGAGATATTGAGACCTTGTTAAAAGAGTATAGAAGAACACAAAAAAGTGTGTCTAAAAGTATGGGAGATTTTTAAAGCAGCACTTTAAAATTGTTAATGGAAGGATTTCCGAAAAAGGTTCAACATTTCAGTACCAGTGATTTAAACTAAAACATATTTTTTTTGTAAATGTATGTTAAGAATTTTTCGATCTCATTCTTTGATTTATAAAATCAATAAAAATTATTTCTATAACAAATTTTCTATAGAGTTTTTTGTTATTCTATTTAATTTTTTATGTGTTTAAGTTTCGAACAGCGATTTTTAGAGTTAATTTTGTTTATGTTGAAAATATCAATTTCCAAAGAAAATACATTCTATATAAAATAAATATATAAGACAATGACAAATTATTTGGGAAAAGTTGTTTAGGTTTTGAACAATACTGTATGTATTTTAGTTAATTTATAATTATGCTGTTGTTTTCTTTTCTTTTTTGTTTTTCATTTTGAACATTAAATGAAATGAATTAAGAAAATAGCTAAAATGGAGTATAAACAAAATAATGATACTTTAATAAAATCACGTGTGAATCACCACCATTTAATGCCGTGCCTACCTAGAAATGATAAATTAAAACGCAAAAAAACAAACAAAAAAATAACTGAAACTAAAATAAAACAAACAAGTAAACAAAACATAATTTATTTATTAGTTAACAAGTTTTATTTATTTTTTTTGTTAATCTTTTATTTTTATTATAATATTAATAAATTTATCAACAACATAACAACAGCAACATAACAATAATTCTCAGAATATGCTTAAGGGAATTAATAAACAAAAATCAATAATAAAATAATAAAAAAAAACATTATGAATAAATTTTAATTAATTGAATTTTTATTATTATTTTATTTCAGGTGTATCAATGGATAAACGAATTGGCACATCCAGAAACGCGTGAAGCTGCTTTGCTGGAATTGAGTAAAAAACGCGAAACTGTTACAGATTTAGCACCAATGTTATGGCATAGTTTTGGTACAATAGCTGCCCTCCTACAAGAAATCATAAATATTTATCCTTCAATTAATCCTGCCACATTAACTGCTCATCAATCAAATCGTGTTTGTAATGCTTTAGCATTATTACAATGTGTTGCTTCACATCCAGATACTCGTACGGTATTTTTACAAGCACAAATTCCCCTGTTCCTATATCCGTTTTTGCAGACCACCTCAAAAACGAGACCATTCGAATATTTAAGATTAACGAGTTTGGGTGTTATTGGTGCCCTCGTTAAGGTATCTAATTATAATATTTATATACAAATTTCATTAAATTATTAATTTCAATTTTAAATTTCACTTTTACCTACAGACTGATGAACAAGAGGTGATTACTTTCCTTTTAACTTCTGAAATCATTCCTTTATGCCTACGCATTATGGAATTTGGCTCAGAGCTGAGTAAAACTGTTGCCACATTTATTTTACAAAAAATATTACTAGATGAAAGTGGTTTGTCATATGTTTGCCAGACATATGAACGTTTTTCACATGTTGCTATTATTTTGGTAAGTTAATTAATTATTTACAAAAAATAATAATAAAACAAATATTAATTTTTTTGTATTTATTTTAAAATGTCATTGTTTTTTGGAAGTTTTCACATAAATTTGTGAAAACTCAATATTTGTTATTTTTTATACACATTTTTATCTTAATCTTATTTCTTCTCAAAAAAAGAACTCTTTTTTTAAATTCGATATAGTTTTTCTCTGATTTCCATTCTGAGATTGAAGGACAAACTCTTTTTGTCATATTTGATATCTTCTGGAATTATAAAATATAGAATTCTGAAATATTTTTTTGTTTTACTCATTAGTGATGAAATTTTGAATGTTTTAAGGGGAAATCCTTTCATAAATCTACCACACTTTTGGACACATTTTAATAAGAGCTCATATCTCTACACTGGCATTAGCTCCAGACAGGTTGGAGGATTTAACTCTCTTGGTACAAGAGGCCAAGTCATGCCAGAAAATAACTGTACACAATATGAAGTCTAATGAATAGAAACAGCCTATTTTGTAAACATTCCTTGATGTCATTTTCTTTATATATAGAACTCGTTGTAACAATTGATTGCCTTCTTTTGTCGCAACTGCAGTGCGTACCATACAAAAAATTCCTTTGGAAATTTCGAAATCACCCAGGACATACGTTTCGTTATCCATTATGCATCAAGAACTTTTTTAGAAAACTTGACTTCAATTTCTGTACTCCGTATTTTTTTACCTCTAAATTTTTAGCAGCGTTTCTGTGAGGAACTTTTTGAGCTTTATGTGATTTTAAACCTGCACTAGCTTTAATTTTTCTTACCAAATAGTCTGAGCACTAAGCTAAACGGTATGTGTTGGAATTTCTTTTGAAAAGTTTTCTTTTTTTGGCTTTAAAAACATCATCCTTCTTACAGAATCAAATTAATTTTTCAACGAACAAGTTCTCCCGATACTGTTTAATAATATTGGAAACAGTTTGATGGCAGACCTTTAAATGCTTGCCAAATTTTTGCTAGGACCAGGTTGGGTTTTATTGATCAAAAATAATCAAATAATACTTGTATAAAAAATGTTCAAGAAAACCGTGTGTTAAGAATTTTTTGATCTCACAATGTCTGCAAGATTGATCTCCGAATGTCAAATCATGAAAGTTGTAAATTTCACATTTTTAATACTTCACTTTTGGCACTGGTTCGTTAGTCTTTGGGATATTATTTTATCTTTTGTATGAATGTCATCCTAGGTTTCCCAGGATACAATCATCGAAATCAGTGGCGTTGTTATTATCATAACAGCTATAAAAATATAATTTAATTACTTGTTTTGTTTCATGTTCTGGTTTAATTCCAGGCCAAGAAATTGTGCAACCTCAATTGGGTGAGTCTACAGGTTTTCTGAAATAGATAACGAAATCATCGAAGTCATTTGCGATGTTGTTGTTATAAGGTTTATACGAAAACAAATTTGTTAGTTATTTTGTTACATGTTCTGGTTTAATTCCAGGCCAAGAAATTGTGCAATTTCGATTGGGTTCTCAGAACTAATAGGTTGCATGCAGTACATAGTTTTGGGACAGCACGGTCAATAAAATATTAATAAACATTGAACTCAGTTGGGTCAGAACTACTTCTGTAGATCATGTCAGATCCGGTTCAATGTCGGTAATGAGACGCGGGTGGACTCCAAGTAAAACATTCATACGGTAACTTGAAACCGCGGAAATAGTGGCGTTTTTATGAATGTTCTTCAAAGCTGCCGATACGAATTCCGATCCAAAAGATCTTGCACATACCTGTGTATGCTCAGCTCATTTGTTCCTTAAACAGTAAGGAACTCCGTCACCTCATGTAAATGTTTTATGGACGATGTCTGTAGACTGCATATTGAATATTTTCCTACTGCGTAACACTCAGCAAAGTAAATGAAACGGGAGTAGCATAATTTAGTCGTTGTATATATAACTAGTAAGGTTTAATATCCAGTGACTTGAACCTCCTAATCTAATCCTCAGTATGAATTTGGACACCATCATCCATAATGCCTAACATATATTTACTACTTTAGTCCAGGTTGTTGTAACAACTGAAAAGAATAAGTAGATTTATCAATTTTGGTTCATGTTATTGTTCAACTCCAGGCCAAGGAATCTGACAACCTCGATTGGTTGGGTCCATATAACTTCAGGACAGAGTGAGGTTGGATCAGACTGGCAGTTGAATAGATGTCGTATACCATGTGGTCTATGACCGCATGCAGAACGTAGTTTTGGGACGGCACAATCAATACGAGACCAAAAAAACATTGAGTCTGTTGCTCCATCCCGATCTCAGTTGTGCCAGAACTGCAGAACTACTCCTGTTGACCGCGGCAAAATCTGTTTATTGTCTGCAATGTGTTGTGGGCGGCCTCCAAGCAAGTCATTCATATCGTAATTTAAAACCGCGAAATTTCAGGCGCCTCTGTGAATGTCGTTCAAAGCTATCATATTCGAATTCTGATCCAAAGGATCTTACACATGTCTATGTATGCTATATTCGTATAAACAAATTCATTTCTAATATTTCTACAAAGACATCCTAGAAGGAACTGTTTACTTAGCATTTCATTATGTTCCTTTATTGGAAGGATCCTCATGTAGATGGTGAATTGAGAACATTTGAATACCACAAGTTGTGGTTCTTAAGGCTGTATTTTGACAGCTTTGGATATTTTTCCATTGCGTATCACTTAGCGATGGTGTCCACACTGGAGCAGCATAATTCGCCTCTGGCCGGCAAATCGTTTTATATGTAGTTATCCATATCCATACCCCAAGTACTGCCGGTTAATGCCGGTTTCTACTTCGTATCTGCATCAACGGAAGAGAGTTCAGTTTGTGGAAACAATTGCTGTCGATTTCGCTGGTAAAAATCTCCAGTTAAGTGTAAAATAACCATTCGCCAGAGTGCATAGGTTATCAACTCTGTAATCCGTTATCGTAATGGTACAGTCGTCTGTATAAATTAAAAGAACTCCAGCCGTATGCGCTGGAATTTGCAAGAGGTAGAACAATGAGTGCTTATCACCACACTTGTTTAACTCTACAAGGTTTTAATCTGTGGTATCTTAACTCAATGAATGACTGACGATGCTTCTTTTCATATTGTTCGCGAATGTGGAAAGCAGGATATTCTGAAAGATCATTTCTTGGACGACACTTTCAAAGGTCAAATGCCACAAAGATTTTATGTTCACATGACTGCTGTTGTTTTAAGTCATGTTAGCTTTAAATGATATCGGCTGTTAATGTTTTAATACTCAGGTTGAGAGTAAATGCTTTTTCGTCATTTTCAACTTTGGAGTGAAGTTGATAATGATTATTTGATATATATAAATTTCCAAATATAAATTTCCAAAAACATTTGATTGATTTCTCTTTTTATAAATGTTTATCAGTTTTTTTTCCCATAGAAATATTTATTTTTTAAACAAATTAAATTATGATAACAGTTGAAGCGATGGAAACATTTGCATTTATCAATTTTTTTTAAATAAATATATAATTTTTGTTGTTATTTTTCTTTATAATTTAACTTTTAGGGTAAAATGGTGATACAATTAGCTAAAGAGCCATCTGCACGTTTACTGAAACATGTTGTACGTTGCTATTTAAGATTATCAGACAATCCCAGGTAAATTATGACTTTAATTGGTTTGATGAAAATAATAATAAACAAATTATATATTTTTAATAACAGAGCACGAGAGGCTTTAAGACAATGTCTTCCTGATCAGTTGCGTGATGCCACATTTTCAGTATGTTTACAAGATGATAAATCCACTAAACACTGGTTACAATTATTAATTAAAAACCTAGAATTGGGAGCTGTGCCACCCACAGATCCCCGTCAAATTGGTATGTCACCTTTGACCTCATAAATTAAGTTAAAAAAACAAAACTACAGAACTACAACAGGTCAGACTTAATAGAAATACAAAAAATGATCTATAAACAGCAGCTTTTTTCTAAAAAATAAAAAATAAAAACATTTAAACAAAATTAAACAAAAAACAGTCCAATGACTTAAAGTCTGTCTGTTTTTATATATATAGATATATTTTCGTTATTAAATAAATAATTAAATATAAATATTTTTTACTTAAAACTTAAACAAAAAAACTTGAAAAACAAACACAAAATGATAAAAGAAAATTAAAAAAAGAAGCAAAAAATATATAAATTTCGTATAAGATAAAACTTAATACTTAAATGAAATCTAACAACATGAAAATCATATTTAAACATAATGTAAATTAAACGTGATAAATGTGAATATTATTATTAATAATAAAAAAATAAAACTATTGATAAATTATGAATATAAATATATAAGAATTATAATAAAAAAATCCAAAACAACAAACAACAATAAATGTAAACTATGTAATTAATAAATAAGTTTAACAATTATATATATAAATTAAATACATTTTAAATATTAATTAAAAAAACACTAACAGAGGAGACTGTGAAACAAAAAAAATTTAATTAAATTTAAAAATGAAACTAAAAAAAAGAAAAATCTTAAGAATCCAAAAAAAATATATATTATTAAATTAAGCAATGGTACCTTAACATTTATTAGCAAAGAATAATAATAATAATACTACATACACACACTTACATACCTTAAATTAATAACAACAAACAAACAAACAAACATACGCATTAATTAACATTTAAAAATATATATAAAAATTATATAAGTTTTGAATAATTTTTTTGTAATAAATTGTGAATTATAAATTTTTAGATTAAACTCAATTAAAAAAATAATTAAAAATATTTAAACTATTAAAAATAAAAAACAATTAAACAAGAATTTAAAAATTTGTTATGCCCTACACCACCGTAAGTTATTGGAGTATTACATTTTGTGCATACAGAGATAAATGGTGTAACACTCACCTTTAAGTATACCGTTCGACTCAGAATCATTTTCTGATGTCTGTCCGTCTGTCCGTCCGTCCTGCTGGCTGTCCATGTAAACCTTGTGAACATGGCTTTTTTAGCTCAAGGACAAAACCTTTGCAAATTGATCATATTCGGTCTAATATTTCAGGTAGCAGACATGCAAATGTCCTCCCGGAAAAGGCTGTAAAGCGTTTTTTAACAGAATTCAACACTAATATCTTGTGCAAAATCATGCCAGGGTTGTTCCATTACTTATCAAAGGTTCCTTATCAGCTCCCTTCCAAATATCACTTTGAAGGGTACAAATCTTACATATAACTTATTATTGTAATAACAACTGGTGGAATTAAGATCAATACAATCTAAAATTGATGTTAGAAATTTTACGAGGGTCGTTCTATCATTTCTTCTAGCACCGATACAAACCTCCAGAAATTTTACATAAATCTTAGTATCATATTAATGTACTTCCATAAATCAGAAAAGCAAATTATATGAGGGTCGTTCATAAAATTTTCGTGGCTGTCATTTACAGCCAACAATGTGGTGTAGGGTATTACATAGTCGGACTTAATCGACTATAACATTTTTACTTGTTTAGAGTAAAAAAAAAGTATTTGTTTTTTATTGTTATTTAAATTAAGCGTATGATTTAAATTATATTACAAAAAAACAACAACAACAACTGTGAATGTGTTTTTAGAGCATCATAAAATTATTAAAATTATTCAAACATTATTTTTTTTTAAGAAAACCATTGTTCTTTTTTTTAAATATCTTAATAATTTTAAGTGAACTTTATAAATATTAGAATGATAAAAAATATATATAAATAGAAATATAAAATAAAATTAAAAAACAGATTTATTATCTAATTTTAAAAAGCTTAACTATTAAAAAAAATATTTTTAAAAAGTCTAAAAAAACAAGCAAAATTATATATTAGAAATTTTTAAATACTGTTAAATTAAAAAAATTAAAAAAAATGAAAGAAATTATAAAAAGAAAAGAAATGATAAAGAAAATTATAAGAAAATAAATTATTTTAATTAAATTTTATAAATTTAAAAACACTACTCAATTATTAGCAAAATAATTACAAAAAAATGAGACAGGAATTAAAAAACAAAAAAAAAAAAAAAAAAACAAAAATAAATTTTTAATTAATATTTAACTAACAATTTTTTTATAAAAATAATAACAAAAATAATTAAATTTATACAGTGGTAACTTATTATTTCCATAATTGTTAGAATAAAATTCATTTGTGTATTGAGGACATTCCTATAAATGGAATTTTCAACATCATTGATTTCAGAATTTCAAAATTCGAAAATATAAAAAAATTGCAAATTTTTAGCATGATGAATTATAGTGTCATCTGCTTAATATGATTAATGGTTGGGGTTCTTTTTTAAATCAGACAACTAGTAAATGTGTTTTATCATAAAATTCAAATGGTTATCTAACCGAAATCGACAATTTCTTCACTTCACGTAACTTAAAACATTCACCAGCGTTCAATGCAGTCACAGCTGTATCAACCGAAAGTTGTTTTCCCAGGGAAACAACAACAACGAAATTGTTACAACAACTTCAACACTCTTCACCATCTGAACCTTGTTTTTCTTTGCATTGCATTACTTGGGGTAATGACAAATCAACTTTATGAGCAACTTACAAAACGATTGGCCGATCAGTGATAAATTATGCTGCTTCCTTGTGGACTACTTCGCAATAGAGATACGAAATAGTAAAATGTTCAAAGTTACTTAAGAACTGTAACGGACTGTATACAAATGTCCTCAATAAAACATCTACATGGGGAGACAAAGATCTTACCAGTTAAGGAACACAATGATATGCTTAGTAAACAGTTCCTTCTTGGATGTCATCGGAGCCATCATTCTAACTTCTATTACCCTTGAGGCATTTTAGAAAAGATCTTCGAATATATGAACAGAGAATACATAGGAATGTGCATGATCCTTTTGATCGGGATTCATATACAGCAGCTTTGAACGACAATCATAGAAATTTATACAAATTCTACGGTTCCAAGTTACCGGATGAACGTCTTACTTGACTTGGAGAAAAATCTACCGAGGACTACAAGAGTAGTTCTGGATGGCGCAATAGACTCAATGCCTTTTGGTCTCGTGTTGAACATGCCGTCCGCAATATTTGCCTGCATGTGGCCAAGCACCACATGATACGCAACATTTTGTTTAACTGTCAAGCCAATCTTAACACTCTTAGTCCAGAAGATCTATGGATTCATTTTATAGAAGTGGTACAATATCTTCGCGTGGAGTTAAATCAGAACCTGAATCACAATAGTTAACTATCTTGTTACAGCTGTTACAACAACCACCTGAATTATCCATCTAATGGCTAATAGAAATACGATAATGGCCGTGAACCTACATTATGTAAGAACCCTACATAATGTTGCCATCCTGGTAAACGTTACCATGACAATTGGATCACCGTTCCGAAACGACAGCTGTATCAATAGAAAGTTTTTTCCCCAAGAAAAGCCGAAGAAGAAAATATAAATTAACCACCCAAAAGTTTTAGGTCTTACATTTGATGATCAATTTACCACTTCAGCTTATGCCACTACAATCACGCAAATACTGCAAAATACGAATACGGTTCTTAAAGGAATTTCAATAATATCAATACAACACAATTGGAGTTTCTCCCAATTACTTGGGGTATGGATAAAGAAACGATATTTATACATTTAAAACAGTTAGCCGATCAGTGGTAAATTATACTGTTCCAGTATGATTTCCCTCGCTAAACGATATCCAGTGAAAAAATATTCATAGTTGCGAAAGTGCAGCCTCAATGTCCTCAATACAATTGCCACATGAAAAGACGAAAGAGGTTTTTCCCGATGCCTTAGAAAATTATAACAGAAGCAGATATACAACTCAGTTATGTGCTAGATCCTTTTTAACGGGATTCGTATATGGCAGCTTTGAACGAGTAATGAGTCGATGAAAAACGTAAGAGTTTTCCTATAAAATTGAGTTCATCTCTATCACGAACGGTTCGCATTGTAATTTCAAATTCAATTACTTTCTCCTTTGCTTTAGTTTTTTTATAAGAAAAAAGTGCAAAAAATACATAAAATATTTTCAAATTCTGATAACGTAACAAATAGCGTAAGTCTATGTCAGATAATATTTCCGAAGAATCCCTTCTAATAAGAGGGATTTCTTGTGTGAATTTTTCTTTTTCAAAAAAATCATTTTAGATTTTTATTTTGTTATGGAGCACATTGAAAATTCTGCTTGTAAGAAGATGACACTCCCTCGAGCCCTATACCAAAATTAAGTTGCTTATGATATTTTGCCAATATCGCTTTTTTTCAAGCGCCAAATTTCATAAAATTTTAAATTTTGAATTTTTTTCATGTAATATTAAGTTATGTTTTTTTAGAGGGTTAAAACTCCTCCGCGCCCTATCCGATCATTTAGTAGTCTACAATAAAGTATTCTCAAAGCACTCTTTATGTGCCAAATTTCGTGAGATTTCCTGTAATAGGTGTATAAAATTCAATTATCCATTTAGTTGTAGTTGTTGTAACAGCTTGTTTGCTGGGGCAACAGCCCTTGGGACATTCTGGTGCGAAGAACCGACTGTCGTAGGAATGTATAAATATCCTTTTAGTTGTTGTTGTAACGGTTACAGTCGAAACCTATAGTTCTTTCTTGGAGAAAAAAACTTTCGTTTGATACAGCTGTCGCTGGGTTGAAAATCTTTGGCTGAGTGTGACTCGGGTCCAATAGTCATAGTTAAGGAAACTGACGTTCGTTTGCTTTGGACTTCTATTAATTTCTTTAGAGAATGAAATGAAAATTTAATTGTAATTTCTACGAAATCAAAAATCCAAGGACAAATTTTTATAATTTTCGAAAAAAGAAAATAATTTCCAATTAATTTCGCTGCCATTAATTTTGAAATGTTTCTTAAAATATTTCTTTTTCCTAGATTTATGTATAATATTTTTGATCAGATATATTAATTGAAAGTTTTTTGGTTTTCAATTCACATCTTTTCTTTCTCATTATACCTTTAAATCCAGATTTGTAACTATGAATTATATGTTTCTATATATTTCCATCTCAAGATAACGAGGATTGTTGTGCTTGGCAATTATCGTTTGCCGGGTAAACAATCAGATTTCTTGTCTTGTCGGAATTGACAATTTACCCTCTAGACCTTGTCCAACAAATCTCCATGTTTAGAATTTGCAATACAGGATTCTTTAAACAATCAATTTGGAATCATTGTGTGTCCTCAAGAATCACCATTTAGATACAGAATTATTATTGATGAATTTGAAAGCAATAAAATGAATATTTTGATTTATTTGTTATACAAGACAACCGGAAAAATACAATTGTCAATATATTAACTATTTGACAACTGATATTGACAACTTTAGTTGCCAGTTGCCATCTATAATATAATTTTGGCAACTGACAACGCAACTAAAGTTCGGTTTCTAAACATAATTTACTCCTAAATTGATTGAGTAGTGTTATTTTTTTATTTTTTATATATAAATTTGATCATGATATAAATCCTCATAGAGTTTAATTAAAAATTTAAATAATCAAGAAGAAATTTGAATGAAAATAATTATAATATTGAATTATTTAAAAACAATAACGATTTTAACTATATTTTTTATATATAAATTTAAAAAAACTGTAAATTTCTTTTTTTAATTTTTCTATTTTTTTTATTATTTTTTAAAAAATAATCATTATTTTTATGATAAAGAGCTTAATGCATTGTAATATTTTTTGCCTATAATTTTTATTATTAATTAATTTTTTTGTATTTATAAATTAATTTTATTTAAAACAACAAAACTAAAACTTAAAAAAATATTTTAATTATTTCCTTTTTTAAAAATAATTGTTATTATTAGCATACCAAAACTCCTCAAACTTCCTCTCATCCTATTTGCATATATTAGAGTTTCTTTCTTCATTTTAGTTTTTAAAATAATTTGTTTTAAAGTTTAAAAAATTATGTATTTTTAAGGATTTTTTTTAATAAAAAAACATAATATATATTTGTATAATTGAAGCAAATTTTAGAAAAAAAATTAACACGTTTTTTTATTTTATTTATATTTTTTTGTTTATTGTTAAACACAGATTATTATATCCTTCACCACCACAAGTGGTGAAAATGGTATATTAACTTTGTCATTTCGTGTGTAACGCTAAGAAAGAATCATCATGTATGCTTGTATCAAATCCAAATCTGAGTCGATTAAGCTATGTTCGTCTGTCTGTTGTTGGCACGCTCACATCTGGAATTGCTTTGCGATACCCCTCCCTCTGGTTTTATCTGTCCGACGTTTTATACAGTAAAACAGTTCCTTATGAAAGTTGTTGTGAGAACTCTCGCTGTTGTAGTTCTTTAGATATTCGATGATCAATATTTGTCTTGTATAAGCGATACCCCTCCCCCTGGTTTTATCCGTACTACATTTTATCCAGTAAAACAGCACCTTGAGAAAGTTGTCGGAAACAAATTTGAGAACTGTTGCTGTTAAAGTTCATTAAATATTCCACAATCAATATTTTCTTTGTATGGGCGGTACCCCTCCCCCTGGTTTTATCTGTCCTGTGTTTTATCCAGTAAAACAGTTTCTTGAGAAAGTTGTTGGGAACAAATTAGAGAACTGTCACTGTTATAGTTCTTCAGATATTCGATAATCAATATTTGCTTTATATGGGGGGTACTTCCCCCTGGTCCTATCGGAATTTGTTAAAGCCTATATTACTTTCGTTTATTTTGGAATCATTCTGTGAAAATTTCATCAAATTTGCCCAAGCCGATTTAGAGTCTAAACGTTACATACATACATACATACATACATACATACATACATACATACATACATACATACATACATGCATACATACATATATACATATATGCATACATACATACACACTTCCAAAACTAGCATTCATACATACATACATACATACATACATACATACATACATACATACATACATACATACATATATACAAATATAAATAAATACATACATACATACATACATACATACATACATACATACATACATACATACATACATACATACATATATACATATATGCATACATACATACACACTTCCTAAACTAGCAAAATCTGTTCAGTATATTAAGAGATATAAACCGGTATCTGAGACAATCCCTAAATTAAAGCCAGGAACTTTTGTAAAATTATCAATTATAAATCAACAAATTAGAAATAAAAATTGTCCATAATATCAAGAAATATATATTGTATAACTATTCCAAAAATTATCACAATCGGTTCAGTTGAAAAAAACTTATACCCAAAAATATAACAATTTTTATGACTCATAAAGGTTTCTTATGAGAAATACGTTCATATAATGTATGTATGTTTATGAGTGAATATGTGAGTGTGTATGTGCGTATAATGTACATGTACGAGGCTGGAGGGTATTGAAGATTCGGCATAGCCGAATATACCATTCTTTCATGTTTTTAATGTAATAAATCATTTTGATTTAAGTTATGGTTCGATTAAATTCTATATAAAGACACTGATATAAATGAGGTTAGGTTATCAGGCTGCCAAGTATAAGAAGGTGAAGGATATGGGTCCTGAAGGTAGTTTTGTGTTACCTGAAAAGGGAATAAATCGAAAGAAAGATATTAGATGTGAGGTGAGTGCTGTATTAATCATTAATTAATAATCCCCACAAAAACCCTGCGAAGAGTCTAAGGAGTAACCGCCTCATGAAACCAAAATCAGCAGCCGCCAAATCTGTCAGATATTGCTATGAACTACAGCCAAATAAAAGCTGCCATAGGCACCTAAAGGCGGGGTAGTGGCAGGAAAGATGAGGAATAATTTCCTCCTTAATACAGGTCCTCATCTATGAGGTTCGCCCCTTATTTCGCCAAGGCATTAGCCTCTCGAATGCATGTCTCTGCAGCCAGATCAGTGCAATGTTCGAATACTTTGCCATCTTATTTAATGATATGTGGTATTCTCGTACAAGATTCGGTAGACACATGTTAGGGACCGAATTGCGGACTTGCTATCGGCAAAAATGGTAACCCGAACGTACATTTTTAATACCTCAGGTAATTGGTCGCTCTCGGATAAAGGACATCCGAATGTTGAATTCCGAAATCAGGAAATCTCCACAAACTTTGTCCCCATTTTTGGAGCCTTCAGTATACTTCAGTACACTTCTGTGTACTAATCATCTAGTACACTTCTGTGAGAGACAGACAATGTGATGAGTCCTATACAGGAGAGGGAAGGGATGCAATAGTCAATGAGTTCTTAAATAGCATTAATTACTCCCAAGACAGAGTCATTTTGCTGCAGTTGTTTTTGCATTTTCCCGTGTAATATTGCGTTGTCCTAGATCTTGGAGTATCGTACATCTCCATGATCGTTTCTAGGCCAACCATTTGTTCTTGAACCTGATGGATTCCCTTCAAGCGCCAATCTAGTTACATTTTATTGGTGTTTTCTGATAGAATGGCTGATCCATCTCCGGTTTCAATGTTTGGTTTGAGTAATTATTGGTTTTTCGTTGGTAATGTTCCGGAGATCCATGTTTTTTGATATTATTAATCCAGAGCATACAGCATATAATTCTGAGGCACTTGTTAATGAAAACCTATTGTTTTGGCGTCATGGTGTTCGATATCAAGCAGGTTTCACTTTCGTGCAGGATTGACAGTTGAAGCATTTAATATTATGAGCCTTGTTTTTCTGGGTGTTTGTGAGAATGATTGTGGTTCTCCAAATACTACTCTCGCTTATTAGGATCTGTTGTTTAAGTCTGCGTCTGCACCGTCAGTCATTATACTACCCAGATATCAGAAACCATTCACTTATTCGACTGGTTGGTCTTGCAACATGATGTTGGCTCTGCTTACGTTGTTGATTCTCGTTACTTTGGTCTTTTTCATGTTTATCTCAAGTCCAACATCGTGCGTCACTATTTTCAAGTATTCCAATTTTGCTACACGTTGTATATCTTGTGCAAGAGTAGACAGATGCGATTCTGCTTCTCTCTGAACAGACTTCGCTGATTATATCATCCAGCTGAAGTTTGAAATGGTTGTCAGTGCACTAGTACATAGCTCTGATGATTTGTATTATCTTCTGGGTTATTCCTTTTGTGTCTCAGTCCTTTCCATGTCGCAACTCATCTGACGATGTCGAAGACTTTCTTGAAATCTATAAACAGTGAGTACAGAGGAGTACGCCAGTCAAGAGACTGTACTATTACAATGTGTAGGGTGTTAGCTTGGCTTAGGCAACTCCTTTTGGCGAGAAAGCTGCCTGTTTGTTTCGTAGGTTTTTCTTGTATGTTAATTGCGAAGATCTTGAATTTGGAATTAGGCAGAGTAAAACCTCTACAGTTATTGTAATCTTTCATGTCGCTCATGTATTTTCGGTACTTTAACAATAATACATTTGTGCAAGTTGAAGGTAGCCTCTCTCTTCCTCCCAGACAGAGGTGATGTTGGGACTTAGAAGTTCAGCTTAGGTTTCAAGACTTCGCCTGGTATTCCATTTTCGTCGGCAGCTTTGTTTTTTCATAAATTTTTAAATGCCTCCTTTATGTCTCTCTAGGAGAATTACATGATATTCTTAATACATTTTCTCCAGAGTCCTAATCCCATGAAACCATAAAAGCTTAAAATATTTAATAATTTAATTAATAATTTTTTCAATATTTTCAAAATACTCCAATTAAAAAATAATTATATAAAAGTTTTTTATATTATTATGCTAAATAAAATTTAAAAATATTATTCATAATTATAAAAATAAATACAATTTTATTTTTTATACTTAAAAAATAAAAAAATAAATAAAAATAATTTAATAAAACATTTTGCCACAAAAAACAATAAATAAATAAATAAATAAATAAATAAATCGGAATTTCAATAAAATATATAATTAAATAATTTTGATTTCCACTAAAATAAAAAATAAATATTAAATTAAAACTATAAAAATGTTTTTAAAACAAACTTTTTTATTAAGAATTTATTCTTAAAAAAATAATGTAAAAATTATTATAACGAAAAGAAAATATTTATAAATTATTAAACATTAAATGAAAATATTTAAATATGAATTTAGTATTAGTTTAACACAATAATTAAACTACTAAAAAAGAATACAATATAAATTAAAAAAATAATAATAAATATTTAATAAAACAATTCTGAAAACAATACAAATTTAATTTAAAATTTAGTAATAAAATAAAAATAAATAATATTATAAAAAATAATATGAAAAGTGTTTTATATTTCAATATCAAATACAAAATTATATATACAGTTACGGTCATAAGTAAGGCACAAAATGAAAATTAATATAAAACAAGTTAAAGTGTTAAATTCGGCCATGCCGAAATTTCTATACCTTTCACCTTTGCTTACATGGATTTTTTTTTAACCAATGGACTTAACATTACACGTTAAGTCCCTATTATGAACAGGCTTTCATAATATCATCACTTGTAGGCGAGGAAGAAAAAAAAATTTAATCAATCAGTGCTATAACCAAGTCCTTAGTACTCTAGGAGGGTTCAAAATATGTTATTGCCTATAGCTCAGGAAATAATGGTCCGATTCATTTTATGTCTTCAGCTCATAAATCCGCTAAATTAATTGAAATCTATGTGTGAAAAATTAAGTCTCTAATTCTTGTAGATTCTTCAAAAAATAAAAAAATGAAAAAGGTTTGAGGTACCTTCATTTATTTGTTAATATTTGAGCCATTTATGAACCAAATTCCCTGGATTTCAATAGGAAAATTTTCGAAAGCGTTTTCAATCTTTTCAAATTTTGTTTTATTTTTCGATGTTGTGATATTTGAGAAAATATATGAGATTTTGTAACACATTTAAAAAAGTTTCATTGAACCCTTTTCCGCTGGAAGAGGTCTTCCTTTTGTACTTCAACAGATTCAGTTATTGTTGCTTTCATTTCGCGCTGTAACCTAATTCAACCAACATGTAAATGGTTTTAATTCTAGTTTTAATAGAAATTAAATTTTGAACCTCTTTCGGAAACCCTTCCATTTACCCTTTACAGTGCTTTTTGTCACTATTCTCGAACAGGTACTTCATTTCCTTTTTAAATACTACCACACTTTTTGAACATCTCTTTTTTTTGAAAATTCAATTTCATCCTACATCCTTCTTAAGATTTCCTTTAAAATAATAAGATAAACATTTATATCCATTATTCTATCAATAAAGCCATTCAATCAATGACCATTATTCCTTAGCCACCATTAGTTAACTGTTAACGTTAGAGTTTTTGCATTTGAAGTGTTAGATTTTCTCCAAACTCTAAAATGTGTAAAAAGTCGGAAAATATTAAATTTACTCTCATCTGAGAAGAACATTTAAATCCATGGCTCATTTTCAAATTACTTTGCATAACAAGTAAAGTAGACCACAACTTCTTTTTGAAATTATCTAAAGATCTACATAAATGAACAATATTTCTTAAATTATTTGTAATATTGATTAAATAACACCGTCTTAACATTTACATTAAAAACACGAAAGTTCTTTACAATTTAGTAGAATTTATATATTTCATTAGTTGTACACATTTTATCTTTAAGAAATCTGTGCACTGTTTTTGTTTCACACTATTTATTATCTAAACAATTCAATTGTTTTGAATTTTTCAATAATTATAAGAAATTTTATTAATCTTGAATCTAATTACATCGTTCAGTTATTTATTTAGTTTGTTTCAAATGTATAATGTTTGCGGCCATCACCGGGATATTGTTTAACTGCAACTGGACGATACATTTTATAATTATCCAACCAATAGTATAAAACCAAACAGCCAGCCATACAGCCCAAGAAACCTAACCAATAGGTGCTGTTAGCATAACGAGGTTTAGCAGGTTGTGACCAACGATCTTCACTGTACAAATCAGCATCAGCATGGAGCTGAAAAAAGAAAGATAAATATTTTACTAAAATCATTGAAAGAATTTATGAAAATGTATAATAAATTTACAATTTTATTATTGTTTAACATTTGCTATTTCTTATTTTGAAACGAATCTAAAGAGTGTTAATTGCATTCATACAAGGACTTATCATATCTATTAAAGGAAATACAACTATTGATTTTTGCAGAAGCCGGAATGAGGAGAAGGAATCGATTTATTTTTTTTCTGCAATTGTGTTTTTAAGGGGCTTGTAGATGCGAATCTTTCCCAGCAATTTGTTGCAATTTCTTTGTTTTTGGTTTTATCCGCAATTGCGGATTTTTTTACAGTCTTTGTGATATGAATGTCAGGACAAACTGCAGCAATCATCTATCTATCTTTTCTCTTCTCTCTAACATAATCTTTTCTACTCCTAAAGTTTCTTAACTCCTTACTTTATTTCTTTTTTATCTTCCCTTCCAATTCTCCTATTTAGAGGTTACACTAAGAGGCCTTCAGCACCCAAGTGAGCCACACCTTGCTCCTTTAATATTTCATGACAGCCTGATGATCTAAACTATTTCCTTTAGTATTGATCAAAAGCAACGTTAAGCGGTCTGTTACGTGGACATTTTTTGGTATTGTTGGTCTGTTTATATAGACAATCGGCCAGCCATCTTGGCTCACAACTTTTGAAGAAATCTCAATGAAATTTTGCATGTATTATGATGAGTGCCCACGGATGATCTCTAATGATTTGGTAATACGGATAATTTTTTCTTAACCCCTTTATACATTTTCCCCGGAATAATCATATGAGAACTTATTGCAACTTGTGGATCAATAACATATAATAGTACATTATGGAACATTTTGTGTAGCGCTTCATAATGATTAATAAATATATTATGAAATTAATATCGAAAAGCTCTCTTACAAACATACTTGACAACAGATTGCAACAATTAAGATTCGCAATTGAACTATGAAGGTACACTGGGAGATATTATAATGTTCCCATGACAATTGGATCTTTGTACTGGATGAACTGATGGTATTTTACTCCAAAAAAAAAAAACTTGTAACAATAGCAAAATGTTTCAACAGAATTAAGATTCCTCTAAAGATGACGTAGAAGAAAATGGAAATAACAATTGCGAGATCCAATTAGTACTAAGAAACAAGCATGAACAATATTCAACATTCGATTGTTGCAACTGATTATAGGAACAAATTAAGAAGATTAATGCATAAAGCGATAACATAACCCGAATTATCTCAAAATAGTAACCATCTTAGAACATAATGTTATTTGTAAGATCATCTGAAGTCTCTTCTTTTTGTATATGAATTTTAAAACATTGTTTGTAGAATAGACATATTCATTGGATTTTTGATCACCTCCATGTAATAGCTCAGATTCTACACTAGCACAAAGTTGACTTTAAAAATTAGCAGCATATCAATTTAATTTTTCCACAAATTCTAAATTTGGATCATATTTTCTTGATCACTGGCCAAATGGATTAACTATTAATTTAAAACTGATATAACTTCTTAAATTGCAAATGTATACACGCAGGACATAGATACAGTTTGGCTCTGTAATATTAGTGTAAAATGGACCTAGACACTTTCAATTTGTGATTAATTTCCAATATTTATTGTTTTAAAATTCACTTACTGGTTCATGCAAATTACGCTTCAATTCAGGGAAGTCATATGGATAGAAAGGATCACGAGCTTCGATGCCCAAACCACCTTCTAATTTTGGATAATCACCATAACCCAAACCGTTATCTGCATAAGGTTTGTATTCTTCGGGCAGTAAAATGTATTTCTTGGCAGCAGCTACACGCTCTTCTTCAGTTTGGGGATAAGAAGCTGGTTTATAATCCTTATTCCAGCCGGCCACTAACAATGACGAAAGGAAAATACAACAACATTAATGCGTGCAGTTACGTAAACTTGGAAAAAATTATGTATTGTTTCCTCTTTTCACTTAAATTTTCTGTTTTACTTACTGCTTCGAGCGGCTTGACGCAACAAAGCTGGATTGGTGGCACCTAATTTTTGTACCAATTTGTAGGTGTTCATTACGGAGGCCATTTTTTGCAGATATGTTCCCAAAAATCTGCTCCACTGGACAAGAAACTATACGATTTAGATTTTGCAGCAGCGTCTTGTCAAAAATAATTAAATGTCAAACTTTAAACGTCAAATAGAGACTTTGTAGAAATGAGTTGAGTGAAAAAAGTCGAAGTCGGCTTGTTGTCATACGCTCATGAAGTATAAGAGATTTTCATTAAATTTTAGTAATTATTTTTAATTAAATTAAATTAGTTTTTTAATATTAAATAGAAATATTAAAAATTGTTCATACAGTGGCGAGCAAATTTAAGAACAATATTATAAAGTGCAATTTTATATATTAAAATGTAATCAAGGGCATAAAATACACATTCTAGAAATATATCAAAACTAGATAAAATTAGTTAGGAAATACCAAATTAGATTAGATTATTGAAATATAATAAATTTGATGGCAGAAATAATAAGATTTTGCATTTTTGTTGTTTAGAAAATAATAAGTAAAGTTTAATAATATTGAAACAAATAACGAGCTTGTCTTTGATTCAGAGAATTTAAAAGCTTTTAGTTATATATATGGATATAACATAAATCTTCACAAGGACGTCCGAGACAAAATATTTTTTAGAGCTTAACAAAAAATTTTCATTTTTTAAATTACAAATTTTGAATAAAGTTTGTGAACAGATCTTTTCCCCAAAATATATATATGGCTTTCTTTGAAAGGCTCTGCATTCTTCCGCAAACAAACTTTCAAAACTGATAAACACCTTAGCTGTAATATCAAAATATCTCAGACGGTTCAAAAGTTATAGAATTATTAAAAATGTTTTGGAGCCGCTGTGACATATTTCAGTTTATTCTCTAATAGGAAGCTATATTGAAGAGATACTTAAGTCACATACCAAGACCACAATATCGGTTTAATATGCGCTCACTTTAGAAAAACAGATAACGATCAGTGACTATAGAAATTCCATGTTGGGCACATATTTAATCAATTGTATCCAATCAATATCTTAGGCATCCTAAGTAAAGGATACTTTATGAATCATGGGATCATTGAGTTGCAAAGTGACGAAAATTATGTTAAGCCGTTTCGGATTTTTCCTACATGCACTGTATACACCTATACGTTTAAGATGTAGCCATAGAGTATTAGGACGTCCATAAACAGAACATGTTGCGCTCATTGTCTTATTAGCCAGCTTGTCCGCATAATGATATATATCAGGTTATGCACCCCGATAGTCTTATAAACAATTTCCCCTATTGCCCCTAGGCCGCGGCTGTTGGAAGTTAAAAATATTCCACCAGATAGAGTGAAACTTAAAATTCAGTTTAAAAACTCCATTTAATAAGAAAAACTCAAGAAACCTACTGTTATCGAAACATTTTTTAACGGTTTGAAGAGATTTCCGGTCTGTTCATTCGCTTTCTAATGTGTTTTGGTTGTATAAATACGGTTTTTATACAAATAATAATGTAACAAGATTTATTGATTAACGGTACTGCATTTCTTAGTACAACAGTTTCGTTTAGATAAATGGTGGTACAGAAGAGTTGCCAGATTTATTAAAATCAATTTCGTTAAAAAATAAAAATCGTGCTTATCAAAAGTATAAGCAAAGAGAATTTATTTGGATTTAAAAATCAGTATATAAATTGGACGAAAATGTATTTTGTTTAATTAAAATATAAAAATTTAACACTCATTCAAAATTCACACAAATTCCCTTTTATTTATGATATTTTTCATTGACATCTTCACAAAACTAAAGTAGATTTGTCGTGTTTTTTGGGCTGATGAAACTACCAGTCTGAATTTGCCTTGTGTATAAGTAAGAAAACAAATTTCACTTCCTTATCAAAAACACGCTTGTTTTATACGATTGTATTTTTTACAAATGATCTATAGAATTCATATCGGGACTTTGTGTGGCGAGTATTGCAGGCAATTCACATCCTCACCTCAGTGGCAGTATACTTAGAATCATTGTCCTATTTGAAGTATAAATTTATTAAGAATACCCATATTGGATGTGATTGATCCTAAGAATATTTAAATACACTGTCTTCCGTCTGCGTCCGTCCTAGGCAAAAATCTTATGTTTTCATACGTTTGAAAAAAATCTTATCCCAAAAATTATTTGTGTTGTTTTTGTACCAATTTGTGAAATCTATTTGATGTTTTATCTATTTTTTCTTGCATGCTGTACGATCATTGTAACTGTTTTATTTATAGTTTTGCGTACGACATCCGCAGACATGCTTTTTCCCAATATTGACTGCAATAATGTGGGAATATTTGGAGCACTTTTATATGAATGATTTTTAATTATTGATACGATTTTTTCCTTCTTATTAAAAAGTTAATTTTTCGAATGTTCAGATATAGTTTTTCTTTACATTAATGATTTGTATCTGTTAATGTTGTGCAATTTCACAGCAAGATTTACCTAATTTATGGTTATTAATTATAATATTTTTTCTTTAAAAGACATTTTTTCAAGTCATCTTGTAACATATACTCAGATCATTGAGCTTTGTCAAATATTGTGAATCTGAGTGGGTTAATAACAGCCGACTGAGATACATTGTGAGGTCTTAGATGATTTCTTCTAAGCGTAACAAACAGAATTACAATGTTAATTACTCCCTTCTTTACTTGTGTTGGTGGAGGGTATAAAAATATTTTATTTATTTTATTAATTTTCACTTAAAATTCATAAAATCTTTTACTTAAATTGGGTACCAAAATTTATATTTTACAATGTAAAAAAATATAACAACACTGGTTAATTTACCGATAAGCAGGGTTGCATTTTTTAGTATAACAGTTTAATTAAAGTTATGCACTGACATGTTGCCATATTTTTGTAGACAAATTTTCCGTTATATAACGGAAATTTTTTGAAGTTTTTATATGAATTTAGTTCAATTTGCAAAATAATAATAAAATTTAAATTAAATTGGACATTAATAAAATTTGTTCAACGCACACATTTTTTTGAACATTTATTTAAGTTTACATATATAAATAAGAGGAAGAGTCCCTAAAATAACAAATTAATAATAAAATTGGAAGTATAATAAACAAATCCCAATAAATACAATTAGTAATGATGAAATTTCATGGTAACAATTATCATTATAATACAAAATGTTTTGCTTTAAACAATTATGAATTTTCAATTTTCCAATGATCTGGATCCATTAGATAATCTCTGCAATTTAAAAAATTTATTAAAAATAAATAATAAATATAACAAATTAAATGCTGTTACCTTTTCTTAACCATTAATTGCATAAAATCTTCTTTTAAATCACTCAATTTGCCAGCATTTCCACCATATTCCTCGGGTAAAAGTTCTTTGGGTACATGATCATAAAGTGTTTCAATACCGGTGGTATGAAAATGTATCTATGAATATATAATTACATTATTAAGTTTATTCTTTTTGCAATTTTCATTAACATTTTAACCATTTTGAAAACTTCTTTATTGATAAAAGGTCTGACAACAGCTACTAAACGATCCAAATATGAGGGACAATTAATCATATGCATTGCTTTGATACGTACTGGAAACGCTTGTTGTAGAAATTTTAAATATGTACGTAGTGTTGTGATAGATAAACGTGTCGCATGTTTCATTGTATAACCAGTCATATCGAAAATTTGTACTTCGCCCTGTGAAAGCATTGATGTGTTACCATCCATAATATCTGGCATTGAAAAACGACAATCAGTGATCATTATAAAGGCCTTCGTATCTTCGGTATGATGCATCTAAATATTCATACATAAAATCATTTGTTTACATTTCAAATTTTAGATTACCTTTCTTGGATCTGGATCACATAATCTTAGACAGGTTATGCGATAATTTTCAGGTGTCAAACCGGGTAATGGTACCATGTCTCTGAAATTAAATTGGAAAAATAATTAAGATTTTATTTTTTTATTCCATTTTGAAATACTTACGCATATTCGAATGTTCTATTGCTATCTTCGTCTGTGGGATCACGTTCAATAAAGATATGTGGAGATTTATTCCTGATAGCATAATTAATTTCAATTAATTTTTTCGTTTCCTCCTCATCTTTGTTCATGCATATATAAAAGCGTTCCAATAGGATGCGATCTGAAATATTTTGTAAATTTTGACTTGAAATATGGATTTCAGATTTCTTCATAAAGTGGGTATATTGTATTCCCTGTTCCGAAATACGTTGTGGCTTTAAATTTTGCATTGGTCATGTTATCAAAGTCCACCCAAAAAAGTTTGATGAAAACCAGGCTGTAAAACATCGTCTGGTGTTCTCAGTAAAATTGGAACTTAGTTCTGAAACGACCCGATTATCTGTTGGACTTTTTTCCCGGGATGACACTCTGATTATAGCGAATCTAGTTACATTTGGCTGGGAGTCTAGAAAGGTTTCAATTTTCTGTGTTCTAAATTATTTAAAAATTTCTAAGAGATTTCAGACTCTTTCAGTTGCCGTTCTATTGCTTTGCGATAATCTTTTTTTGATAACCAGACTGTAATACAGAGTATGGTGTTCCCGGAAAACTATACCTTCGTTCCCTAGATTTTGTGGTTTTCTTGGACATCGTTCGATTTTTCTATAATCTGGCTGCAATACAGGGTCTGACATACCCTGTATAATTGTATCTAGAAGTTTATTGACTGTGAACAACAGAGAAATGCCTACAACAGCTGATGGAACTGAATAGACTTGCCGAGAGTCTAAATGGTTCATTTTGGCCATTTAGATTTTTAGCGAAAACATTTTTTTAATAATTCAAGAACATTGAAAGTGCAATTTGTTGCTTTTAACCCTTTCAGACCTGAGCTTTATTTATTTTGGAGAGGAAAGATTTATATAGATTTATTACTTTTCGGTAAACAATTGATATAGCTGGGTCTGAAAGGGTTAATGGACTTTAAAGAAATTCAAATTCAATATATGTTTGTTAATTCTGTAACGCTTGAGATAACAAGAAAACATGTTCTCTCCGTCTCTGTGATAACAGATCTTGGTTGATGAATTTCGGGCCATTCCGGTACGAAGATCCGGCTGTTGTTGTAATGATTTTCGTGACTATATTCGAATGTCCTTAACTCAATAACTATAACTATATAAGAAAAGCAGATACTTTCAGTTAAAGAACATAGTGAAATGCTTTGTAAGCAGTTTCTAGTGGAATGTCATTGAAGGAATCATCCTTCCTACCACCAAGTCACCGGGTGTATATGACAGCTTTCAATGACATTTATTGAGATGCCACAAAATCCGCGTTTTGTAGTTAACCGTCCATTGCAGACAATGAACAGAATCTGTTGCGTTCTACAAGAGTAGTTCTGGCACAACTGAGAACGCCTACTGGTCTCATATTAATCAAGTCATCTCAAACCTATATTCTGCATTTGGCCAAGGACCACATGAAATACGACATTTGTTCAATTCTAAATCTCTCAGTCCTGAAGATCTTTGATGACTCCAATAGAGGTTGATCGATTTCTTGGTCAGAAGTTAAGCCAAAACATGAACCGAAAAACTATGTAGAAAACAGTAGATGGGAATTTTTGGCTATCCCCTTTTATGGCCCAGACCTTGTTAATTCTGATAACTTGAAAACCCACTACTTCAAAATATACTAACAGAAATGGTCTTGTAACTCAAACCAAATCTTATTCTACATGTGGCCAAGTACCATTATGTAAGACATTTATTCGAAGGCCAGTCCAATCCTATCCCTTTAGGGATCAGACCTTGTCAATTCTAATTACTTGAACACCCATCACTCATATACTATCAGAAATGATCTTTATCTCAGAGCAGAAGAAGATTTTTTTGGCGTTGAATCCATATGATGTAAATTGATAAAATGGACAATAATATTTCGTACATCTCTTAATAGTGACTTGTATTGTATAATTGTAATATTAATCGATTGCATAAAATCTATTATAAAATTCATTTGCATTAAATTAAATTTATTAATCGTCTTAATGGCAATAAATTATTCCGTCCAAGTTTCAGTTAAAAAAATTGAAATATAATTCTATTTAATTGTGCAATTATTGAAAATAGCTGTTATTAACGCAATAATAAATCGTTTGAATACAGGGGGACCATATTTGGAAATGTATAAACAAGAAATTGAATTTTCATTGATTCATATCTTTTAATGTAAAAGTTATATACATCGAAGCATTTTTAGCATTCTTTAATTTTCATATATATAGATCGTCAATTCGACTTTGCATCACTGATTTATTAACAGACGAAATCTTAAGAAGTTAATGTTCATGTAGGTTCACAAATAAAAATGGATTTCACCTGGCAAAGACGATCACATAAGAGGTAAATTCCTACAACAAATCCGCGAACAATTGCATAGCACAGCAACGTATAACTGAGCCGCGGAGGTAACAGTGGTTGTAGCATAATCTCAAAGAAAAATGTAACGTACTACACTTCGAACCCTGGTATTATTAGAAATGACACCAGTGGAAACAACTGGCCAAAACAACAAGAAAAAGTTACACTAAACAATATGTCTTCCCAATCCTTCATGTAGCAGAAACCAAGATGCCTCTGTAGTGCCGCAGTGCGGCACTACTAAATAATAATAATGCACAGACTCAAAGGAAGTAGAGAATATTTCGTGGAAATGTTGTAACGTCATCACAGATGATTCATTTGAAGAAAACATTAGCTCTGCAGAAAATATGAAAAGCCAGGTTTCCTGCCAAATAGGACTTGTGTACTTCAGGCTAACACCATACGCATTATAATAGAACAGTCTCTTGAATGAAGTACTCCTCTTTACTTAATCTTCATAGATTTTAAGAAAACCTTGGACACCATTCAACGAACTGCTGTATGGAAAGCATTGAGAAGAAAAGGAGTACCCCAGAATATAACACATATCATAAGAGCTATGCATCAGGACGCTGAACACTCAATTCTTCACAATGGCCGTATTAGCCAATTATACAAAGACTAAAACAAGAATGCCCTCTGAAACCTTATCTATTCACTATCATGATGGATGATATAATGAACGAAATTTCTACAGAGAGATAAGGAATCACATGGAATCTCTCACTTCAATTAGGGGATTAAGACTATGAGGATGATATTTCTCTACTCTCGTACAAGATAACCAACATGGGAGCAGAATTAGAAGAGAGATAAATATAAAGAAGCCCAAAGAAGAATCAACAACATTAGCACAGATAACATCATGCTGCAAGGCCAACCAGTCGAATACGTAGATGGCTTATGCTATCTTAGTAGTATAATCTTATAAATAAAGCTAGAGCGGTATTTGGACGACTGCAATGAATATAAAGCTCACAAATATTTAGACAAACAGAATTCAGAATATTTAAAGCATTTGTAAAATCAACTCTGTTGTATGGAAGTGAAACCCATACAAGAGAGTATAGAACAAGTGCCTCCGAATTATATGTAGAGTATTCTGGTCTAATAAAATTAACAACATAGATCTCTGGAGTATTATAAATGGGGAACCCATATCAACAACATAGATCTCAGGAGCATTACAAACGTGGGACCCATAATAATACAAATAAATCGTAGAAAATGGAGATAGATCGGCGCTTGAGTGGAATCCTCAAGGATGAAGAAGCCGTGGCCGGGCTAAAAACACCTGGAGAAGTAAGATATTTCAAGATCTAGGACAACGCAATGTTATATGGGAAGACAAACAACTACAGTTAACCACCTAAAGGGATAATTCATGTGAAATATATGCACTTCAACGTGATGTTCGGAAGTGAGTTTAGTATTAGAGCTATGAAAAAATTGGACAATCGCATAATTTGATACATCGTTTTAGAAAATTATACATTTTTCTTGTATAATTTTTTTATTTCGTTAATCGACTTAATTGATCCATCACCAATTTTAATAGGCACGATCCAATTTCCTTAACATATGATAAAAATTGAGACCTACATTTTATCTTAAACTGTTACATGGACAGGCAGGCGTCGGTGATTCTGTGTCAAACGGTATAATGAACATTTACAAACATCTGCATAAAGCGATTAATATTCGAACCACCTATGAAGGAGTCTAATGTAATCAAATGTTTTGAATGAAAATGAAACCTGATTAATATAAAATACTCTGTTAGTGTAATAAGAATTGTGCTTGAATGGAATCTGAAGATGTTCGATACTTCATGATCTAGGACAACGTAATCTAGCTTGGAAATATGCAAAAATAACAGCAGAAAACCGCATAAGATGAACTTACTTTGAGGACGCTTTATGCTCTTCAGAGAGATAATTGGAAAAACGAATATCTTGTAATCGTTTGACTCGATTTTAACAGTTTATGGCATGAAAGGTAATTCATTGAACGAGCGTTTGAGGTTAACGAAAAACATTGGCCTTTCATCATCATTTGCGAAAATTAAATTACGAGATTTTAATTTTTATCTTTATTTTACTCTTCCTTCAGTTAAGTGTAAAAAAGAGGATTATTTTTTAACTCGATCAAAAATGCGAAATGGTTGAAAAGAAAACAGAAAAATAATAAAACACAAAATGTGATTGTACATAAAAAACATGTTTGATTGCTACACACGATTTTAAAACAATTTTTCTGAATTATTCATTTTGGATTTCGTTCTTTTTTAATTTTTATCTTTTTTGATTTTTATCATTTTTTAATTAAACTCTTTTCAAAATAAAACTCCTTTTTAAAAATTAAAAATAAACTCTTTGAAAGAACTGATCTTACGGAGAATAATAAGAGTCAAAAAACTTTGTCTTATTAAGAATACGATCTAAACTTTACTTCCGTCATGAAAGATACTCTTTTAACGTTATTTAGCTAAATGGCTTGTTGTATGTATTCTTCTATGTATTAAAACCTGCATATAAAAAGTCCAAGTCAAATTATTATTTGATTAGAAACTGAACACCTGGTATATGTGTGTGTATGTATAACAATCCATAACTGTATTATAAAGTAATAAAACTTTCGAATTAAGTAAAAAATTGATAATAAAAAATATTAAAAGAAAGAAATGCATTGTTTAATTTCATTTAATGCATTGCACAATGGGTTGACTAAACTGTTCTTGAAATTAAACTTTTCAAATTTAAGATGTTAAGAGGCTTTAAAGATACTAATCCACTTTCATTAGATTCACATTAAACAGAGTTTTTGACTTGCGACAACAAATTCTGATTACTTCACATGGTTAAATGGCTGCACAGAGCGCCAGAATCAATTTTTTTCTGATTAAATTTGTTAACAATTTTGTGGCCATTGACTATAGTTTTCGAGTTATTTCCCTTACAATTTTCAAAATTTAAAATTTTGCTAAACCTAGACTCAATTTTAGTATATATACAAAAGTATTGTACCGATCTGTTTCAAATTACATCACTAAGCTAAAACTGTTTGTTTTTTGGGGCCGAAAGTGTCTGCGTTCTTAAAAACACATTAAATATTATTTCTGAAAGATAGAAAGCTCCCATCTAAATTTAAAGTCCAAAAACCTTTTAAGCCCTGTCGATTTTGACACAATTTCTATAAATTTTTTCTTTAATCAAAATTTTTATAACCTGAAACTTATAACAAAACTCAGTTTTGAAAATCATATGACAAAAAATTTCAATTTTGGGATTTTTCTTCACATTTTTGGGAATTCAGGAAAATTATTTTAATAAGTCAATAATTTTTCCTACACTTTAGAGTTATAAGATTCACCTTTTTTTAAATTTCAGATATTTTTTTGCGATAGAAAAATTGGAAAAAATGAATTTTTTACACTGCAAAAGTAAAGGTACTTTATAAAATTGAAATATTAAAATGTTATAACTAACAATAAGTAGGACATCCTTAAAGGTTCAGTAAGTTTTATGTAGACTCCCGAAATATTTGCTGCCATTTACTCGTAAGCAATTTTTTCATTTGATTTATGAATTTTGGTAGCTTCTCAATGATTCTACATTTATGTCCATAGGATTTGTATCAGAACTTTGTGAAGTGTTAAATATTAAACATATGGAAAACTTAGTAGGCAAGTCCCATCTGCCCATCAGCGGCAGTAAGTTTAGTTTTGAAGTATACCGTTCGACTCAGAATCACTTTCTGAGTCGATTTAACGATGTCCTTCTATCCGTCTGCCGGCTGACTGTCCATGTAAATCATGTGAATGAAATGCAGGTCGCAATTTTAGAGATATTTTGATGAGACTTGGCAAGGATGATGCCTATTCAAATTGGTGATGATGTTTCTATTATTTTACGTAGGATTTAAAGCTCTTAAAAGTCCTGAATATAAAGCGATTTTAACAAAATTTGGCAAAAATAAATCTAATAGTAATCTGAAATGATCTGCCAATTTATACGATGATCGTTTTATTATTTCTCATAGGTCCCATACAAGCTCCCTTAAGAATATTACTTAGAAGGGCTTAGATCTTACATATACGTTGGCATTGTGATAAGAATTGGTCAAATTAAGATAAGTACGAGCAGAAAACGATGTATGAAATTTTACGAGGGTCGGTCAAAAATTTTCTCCCTTTTAATGCGCACAAATCCTTCATATATATGTGTCATAATATACTGTATTCTTAAGCACAAATTAAAAAATATATTTATTCGAGGTTCGATCAAAAGTGTGTTGTAGGGTATTAATTTCCCTTCGAATAAATCAAAAACGTTCAGTTTATTATATAATAGTTATGATTATTATAATATTTATGATTGTAATTATGATTTTAAACAAGTTTATAATTTAGGTTTTCAATGGGTTTTTGTAAAATATTTTAGGGTACCTACACTTTTGCAGAGCGAAAAAAAGAAATTAACATGTTTCCTTTATTTTATTTTAAAAATTGTATTATTTGAATTCCACACTCTGATCCTGGACCCATTAACTAATTTTCCAAAACAATTGATAAACTCCTCAAGAATGTCAAGAATGTAAAATTTCATTTAAAAATATTCTGTTGCTCTAAAGTTAAAAACAAATATTTCTTAAAAAAGGTTTTGAGACCACTGTGCTTTGTTAAACGTCTAACGGTTTAATACTTTCAAAATTGAGCAGTGATGCTTTGTTATTTAACTTGAATAATTTTACATAATTTTTTATTATTTAAACTAAACGCTTCTTTTGTTTTCACTATATGAACTATATGATGTATGTTAATGGTCTTTTTTATTTATATATTTTTAATATTAAATATTTTTCATACAAGTTGTCAAAAAATATACAGTCACGGACATAAGTATTGACACAATATTAAAATTGACATAAAATGTAAATTTTTAGGTATCGCAAAATTAATATTTGATAATACATTGACATATAATAATGTAATTAAAAATGCACAATGGGACAGAATAAGGTAATTGGATTTATATGAAATTAAACATAACGATTGCATTATAACTTCGATAAGTTGGACATTGAATTTATTTAAACGCATGCAAATTTTTGTTTTTCATTTAATTTAAAAGCCCCTCATGAAACTTTAAAAAATACGCTTACATGTGACACATATCTCTTACAGTTTTCGAGTTATAAATGGAATCTTTTAACACAACTGCATATTGCTCGCATATCTAGCAAAATAAAATGTTGGACTAGGAAGTTGCGAAACATTAGTTTCGTCATATATTATACAGCGACAGTTTTTAAGAGAACTTGTCCTTCTATTTCTGTGGCTTCTAAATTTTTAGCAGCGTTTCTGTCAGGAACTTTTTGAGCCATGTATGTTTTAAACCATTCTTTCTACCTGAACTGGGTTCCTATTATTATATACATTAACGGACAGGTTCTATCACAAGATCTTCCTTTATAGCTGTGTGGATATTATTTTTGGACAAACTTTAGTCTTTCGCACTATTTTGACGCATTCTATTTACAGTTCGCATTTTCAACAATAATTTCGCATTTAAAACGATTTGTAATGGTCGACTACAATTCACTAGTTTTAAATAAAGAACCTTGATTTTGCAGATGTACAATAATCTTTCCTCGAGCTTCAGTTTCGCTTAATCTTCAATACCCTCCATCACAAATGCGTGTGAAGTAAATATGTTATGTTTCATACATACTCTGGTTATGATTATAACACATCGGTCTATATCTTTCAATTTACTAAAATTTTGCTGGTTTAACCTTTCAGGTTTATAACAAGTACTGAGGCCAAATTTCAACGAGCTTGTCAATTATGTGGATGAAGCGTGCAAACATTTTGATTTGATGCAAGAATATATATACATTATGGGGTCTAAGATGATAATTTTTTAGCTTTTCTCACAGCGTCTTCACCACTTGTGGTTAAGGATAAAATTATTGACATAAAGAACTTTTACAACAACTTGCAAGACGGTCCAAAAATGTACAAATTATACAATATTTTAAAAATTTAAACCTTTGACCCAATCAAAACTGTTATTTTTATAACATTTTTGTTATTGTTTCATTGAAATTTCAAAATGTGCTTATACTTATGTTCGTGACTGTATTTGTTCAGCAAATGTCAGATGTCATGAGATGTGTGTGAGTGTGAAGTTGATATTAATTTGAGAGAGATTTTTATGTATCTCTTGCACGTGCTTCCGTTGTTTTTTATATAAAAACAAAACTTAACAGCAACAATATCGATTAAAGACGATTACTTGCAGCGTTGCCAGAAAAATTGTGAGGAAAATCATATTTTGGCATGAAAAAAACCATCATTTTAAAAGAAAAATCATAAAAAAAATCTATTCACAATTAACTTTCGATTATAAACATAAATAATTTGGACTTGAGCAATAAATTTTCCTTTGATACGATAATAAATTTAATTGAGAAAATATTTTTTAAAGTATATTTCGGCAATTAGCAAAATTTCAATGTAATATTCATCACCATAACGACTTATAAAGTTTTCACAAAATTAGTAAAATTGCCTTCAATTTATAATGACTTTTTTACCACTTCGGATTTTAAAATCTTGCGCATAAGCTACACGGCCGTATTCAAAAAACTAAAGAGAGATTTATAAACCAAGATTCCTTAAATTTATATTCAGAATAAAATTTTGTAATCAAATTCATCAACCATTTGTTATATATTTAAAGTGGGTATGAATCTTTTATAAACCGATATCAGGGGAAATTCATATTGTTTTTAAATTGTTCATATGTTTAGACACTATTTCTAGGTTGATCCTCTTTAATTTGGAATTATTTATATACCTTTATGTGCGTATTATCAGTTCCAATAATCACATATTAGTATTTATCACAATAAATTATAGAAAAAAACTAAAAAATTTCATCATAAATATAAAAATAAATTAAAAATATAACACAATATTTCGGTGATGTACATGTGATCGAAACAAATAAAATAAAGCTCGTTATTCGAATATTAGTTTTGTGTATAAAATGAATTTAATATATTTGATTCTTTGTAATTTTTCAATTCCTTCTATTTTAGTATTTTTTTTCTTTTTTTTTTTTGTCGATGAATATAAAATTTCAAAACTAATTGATTTTAAATATAAAAATAATTTAAAAAATATGTTTTAAAATTTAAACTACTCGAATGAAATTTTATTCGGTAGTTTAAAGTTCTAGTTCAAAAGAGGGGCAAAAGGTAAGGGTATTGCCAGTAAAAAAAATCAAAATTAACAAACGTATTTATTTCGTGATTCTGAATACGATTTTCCAATATTTTCATTTGTTCATTAAGTCTATTATATTTTTTTTATTTTGATGAATACAAGGATAAAAATAACTCAACTCCTTCCATTTTTCTCTAAATAAATAACTTTTTCGTCAAAATAAGACTTATGCTTCCAACACATATCATTATTCTGATTATTGTTTTCAAAATTATATTTTAGATTTTAGAAGAAAGTCGAAACCTTATTTTCTTCATCATCATCAAAAATATGATAAAACATCATTCTGGCAACACTGAATGATGGTGGAAAATCGAAACCTAATTTTCTTATTAAAGAAAAATCGTAATTTTGGTAAAAACTTTATCAAATCAACATTTATCAAAAAAAAACACTCATCAAAAGTATGATAAAATCATCATTCTGGCAACGCTGATTATTTGCATTTATTTATTTGTTTGTTTTTTTGTTGTTGTTTATAATCTCTCCTGTTAATAATTATCATCTCTAAATTAATTTCTTTTGGCGCTCATTTTAACAACAATAAACATAATATTATGTTGGCAACAACAAATCTTTAATAATTAAGCAAAAAAAGAAAATTGTTTATATAACTGTTTGTTGTTTTTGTTTTTCTTTTTGTCATTTAGAAAACTTACCAATTTGTTTGGGTAAATTTGTATTTTCCTCGAACCATTTTTGTAAATTATCAATAATTTTTTCATAATCGTCATCAATTTCATTCGTCATTTTTCTATATAAAGTGATTTAATAATTTTATTACACAAATATTAAAAAAAATAATAACACTAATTTGTTGCATAAAATTTATTTCGTTTTTTGTTTTATTTTATTTATTTATTTATTTAATTTTCTTCAGTAAATACAAAAATTCACTGTATTTACTTCCACATCAAGTGAATTCTGTTCTCCAACTGAAACTGTTGCGTTTCTTTGCTAATAATATTTGTGTTTACGTTTTTTTTTCGTTTTCAGTTGTTGTATCTTCGCCGTACATTCACTTCATACCCTACTCAACCGAAGGTGATTGGTGTATTATGCGTTTGTACTGATGTTTGTAACATGCAGAGAAAATGGTGTTACACCCATTTTAATGTATACCGTTTGATTCAGAATCATTTTCCGTCCGGCTGGCTGGCTCTCCATGTAAACGCTGTGAACAGTCTAGAGGTTGCAATTTTTGAAATACCGCTATGAAATTGCGAGATACTAATATTTTTTAAGGTTATAAAAGTCTAAATACTAAGCAATTTAAACGAAATTTGGCACTAATAATTTTATATTTAGATTTAAATTAGTTTATAGAAGTATGGAGTGAGATCAAAAAATTCTTAACACAAATTTTTCATTAAAACTTTAAACACAAGTATTATTTATTTGTTTTTTTTTTTTTTTTTTTTTTTTTTTTAATAAGGTCAATAAAATTCTCAAAATTATTGAAGATTTTCAACAAAAAGCCAACTTGGTCCTGCAAAAAGTTATCCAAGCATTGAAGAATTTGTCGTTAAACCGTTTCCAGTCCGTTTGTAGAAATCTGGTTCGAGTAGAAGAAATAATCCACATGATGTTTCTAAAGCCAAAAACTATAAAGCATTTTTAAAAGGACTCAAAGGGTTCTTGGCAAGAACGCCTCTAAAAGCAAAAAGCTCGGAAATTGAAGTCAATTTTTCTAAAAAAAGTATTCTTGCTGCATAATCTGGCAGATTTTTTATGAACTTCGTGTTCAAAAATTTTATGTTGCTGATGTTCGAGGGAATGCTTAGGACCCAAAAGCAATCAAAATTTTCTCAAAAAGTACTTCGCACGGCAAGCAATATGCACTTACGGTAAAAGAAGCCAATCATTTCTTACAACGAGTTCTCTAAATATCTAAATTAACATTAAGGAACGTTTACAAACAAAGGCAGCTTTCATTCATAAAACTTCATAATGTGTCCACTTATTTTTGGCCTGACTTGGCATACTGTCGCTATGGTATAAGATTCGTTGGAGTAAATAGAGGCATCGCTTCATACTATGCTTTTAGGCAGTCTATCAGCTCCATATTACTTCTAAGGCGTTGTACCTAGTTATACCCTTTTAAAATACCAGAGCGGTACTATATGGGATTCCAATCCGTTAGCTGATAACTTATCTTTGACCAACTTCAATTTATGGTATTTCTAATCCAACATAGCGTAACATATGGGGATTGAAAGTGAGATCAATTACAATGTTCGAAAAACAGGTTAAAACCAAAACATTGCCACCTCTTTGTCTCCGGTAAGGCTCCAATGTAGTCGCTTTGACTTTACTTATTTGACATAACACACTCCAACAGAATAGATTTGGTTAATTTTAGAACTAGAATTGAATTAGAACTGAATTAGAACTAAAACTGATCCAGAACTAAAACTGAACTTGTATTGAACTGGAACTAAACTTGATCTCAACTACAACTAAATTAAAACTAAACTAGAACTAGAAAAGCAAACGTAGCAGAATTGGTGTTACGAAATTTAATTTATAGGAGGGATTTTACCGTTGATGAAGTCTAAAATTATGCGATATATTACATCCACGTTAAAGTATATCGTTCGACTCAGAATGACTTTCAGGGTCGATTTAAAAATGTCCGTTCGCCTGTCGTAAACGTTATGAACAGTTTACAGGCAGCAATTTGGTACATATTGTTATTTTGGTGTCAGAACGGTTCCTATTGAAATTGACCATATGCGGTCCAATATTTTATGTACCTCCCATACAAATGTTTCTTCCGGAATGGGGTTTTGAGGTCATAAAGGTCTTAAATATTAAGCGATTAAAACGAAACAAGTAAGTCTTACAATATTATAAAACGATGTGCCGATATGCGAGAGTCGGTCCATTATTTTTCATAGATCCATACAAACCGTCTTCCAAATATTACTTTTAAGGGTACATCTCACATATACGTTTATATTGTAGTAATAATTTGTCAAATTATGATAAATAATAAGCAAAAATCGATGTACAAAGTTATACGAGGGTCGGTTCATAAGTTGTTATAGCACCATATGACCCAGGAGAAAAATTCATATTAAAACGCATAAATTTAATATAAATCTTATTGTCACAATAATGTACTTATAAATAAATCGGAAAATCAAATTATACGAGGGTCGTTCAAAAATTTTTCGTAACTACCATTTTTAAGCAACAATGTGGTATAGGATATTAGATAGTCGGGCTATAACGAATATACATTCTTACTTGTTTATATTGGTCTAGAAATTTGTATCTTCTGAACTGCAATAACAAACTTTATATACCCACATTCTTCCCTTATGTTATTGAAGGGTGTACAAAGTAACTTGATGGTTGACTAAATAAGAAAATGGTAAATATTATTAATGCAGTATTTTTAAAATAAAAATTAATATGCGTATCGCTTGAGAGTTCCCATCAAATAAATTTTCATCAATTAAATTTTAAAAATTCATATTTACATGTATGAGTGTTATTGTTGTTGTCATAGAACAGTAATTAGAATAACAACTCCCTTTAAAAAATACAATCTGTCATAAAATTCTAACATTTCGCAAATAACTGTAAAGGAAATTTTGTAGAACGAATTTATTATTGAGTAAGACTCTCACGACTCAGCTTTTTTGTTTAGAGTTCAACTAGAGATTTCTTTTTGGTCTTCAAAGTTTAAACTAAAAAATCTCAAAATCAAAAAATTCCTTAATATTTTATCATTTATTGTAATAATAAATGTTTTTATGGAGTTTCTTATCTATTGTTACTCTCTTGAAGATGTATTTCTTTTCTCTTTCGCGCATGCCAGTCTTAATGTGTGTAAAGTTAACAATGAGTAAATTTTTCAAATTTAAAGTTGCGGCGAATAACTTGTTTCAATGTTGCCATTTCAGCGTTTGTTCAATGTTGTGGAAAACCTCCGTAACTACCGCACGGTTAATACGATAGTAAATAATAAAATTTTACATCGTTATACACTGGTACATATTATTATAAACACACATAATTTTTATTTAAGTATTAGAAAAATTGAGTAAATTTAGTAGGAATATAATTTACGTGTGATTTTCGAAAAATACAATAAGTTTAAAAAACACCATTCACTTTACTGTTTAAACTAACACCGTTCACTTCACTTTTAGACTTAGATCGGTATGAAAAAAGAAATTGATTGAGCTATGTCCGTCCGTCTGTCCGTACGTCCATATGTCGGTTGAAATTAAATTTATGAAGCCGACCTCTAGTTATCATATATCATAAGTATATCAAATGATTGGAAATGCTTTCGAGAATCTTGCTTTTGAAATGGCTTAAATATTAGCAAAAACTTGAAGGTATTTAAAACATTTTTCGGACATTTTCTATTTTTTAAAAAAATCGACTAGAGTACACAGATTAATTGCAATTAATTAGCGAATTTAAGCATTGAAGACATGAAATGAATCGGACCATTAGTTCCTAAATAATAGGCAATATTTTGAACTTCCTATGAGACCTATGGACTTTGTAATGGCACTGATTGATTAAATTTTTTTACAAATTTAATGATTTTCAATTTTCAAAATCGGTTCTTAAAAAATAGCTATTTTTTAAATTTTCGAAATCGGCCCATAAATAGCCGAGTTTTTAATTACTCTGTTCTATTTATACTAGTATTGTTTTAGTGAGATGAGTTTTAGTACATTAAGGCTACACATTGTCGAATCGACGAACATATTTTTTTATTTAAACCCAATAAGTACTTCTCCATTGGGTTTAAATGATGACTTCTCCATTGAGAAGCTCAGTTGCCGCCAAGGTCTATTTACGGATCCACAAACCTTATGTAATAAGTCGGATAATTTTCTTTTTCAAGGGGCTCAACTATTAATTTCTTTATTTAATTTTCAATCTTACAATACAATAATACGATAATATTTATTTATTCGACGGGGGGAAAAGAAGCCTTGGGCTTCTACCCTTCAACCAGGCTTATTTTGGCTTTGTTTTTCGAAAATATGAACGGTTTTCGACTTTGCTTATCGGGAGTTCCGAATTATTTCAGTTTGTTTATCGAAAATCGGGAAAACGATAAGGTCTTGGCTGTTAATCTTTAACCAGGTCCATTTCGGCTTAGATTAGAGGGAATTTGGAATATGATCGGCATTAGATTTCTTCTCTTCAAATGGGCTTATTCGGCTAGGTTTAACAACCGTCTTCGGGATCGGCCACAGCTTCGAGTTAGAAGTCGTATGATGCAGCGACCAGTCACTTGTGAGAAAACAGCGTCACTCGTGAGAACACAGCAACTGAAGTCACTCGTTAATTTATTGACACTTAACCGAAGTCAAGCGTACTGTACAAAAATCAACTTAATTTCGCCTTTGCAAAATTCTGTCGGCTCTTCCATAAAATAATTTCAGAGACTTGTTTGGCGAGTTTATGTCTTGTATGAATCGTTATGATTCTAGTCAAACATTAAACACTAAATTCGTATTGTACCAAACTTATTGGGAATTATAATGACGGATTATTAATAAAAAATGTTCATGCACATTGAAATGAAATAAATGGAATATATGTGTGTATTTGTATGTGTTTCCTAAGTGTTTATAGTAGGGAACTAATTCATTAGGATTTCTACGTTACAAGTATCCCCGCCGACATTACGTTTTAACTACGAACATCGTTTGATCGTCTGGACCATCTAAATTCAGAAAAAATGTCCTTCTTCCACTCCTCTGTTATTTTTTAACGCTGTTTTTTTTAGTATTGGCTAACCCTTCGCCTTTTCCATTTTATGTTTTCATCTCTTCTTAAAAAGTGGGCAACGCGTTTAGAGGTCTCAGTATAATTATGTTCGGTCTACATTTCTGTAGAATACAATTTGCTACGGATTGATTCTTGTTTTATGAGATTAATCTGGCTTTTGTTATACCCTCCACCACCAAGTGGTGAGGGTACATTAAGTTTGTCATTCCTTGTGTAACGCCAAGAAGGAATCATCGCAGAACCTACAATGTATATATATTATTGCATCAAATCAAAAACTGAGTCGATTTAGCAATGTTCGTCTGTCTGTCTGTTGGAAACATTCTCACGCCTAGAATAATTGTCCGAATTCAATGAAACTTTCGTTTGTTATTGTCCTAAGCAGTTTCCCATTTAAAACCAGCTATATCGGCTTATAACCAAGGAAGTTATAGACTGATATCTGAAACAACCTCAAAATTTCGAAAAATAATTCTTATAATTTCTTTTAAAAATGTAATTGGACTTAAACAAAAAATTAGTTTTAGCATATGTGCTCCATCATCGTGAAAAAGGTCATCAAAATCTGATAAACAAGAAAAAAGTTATAGGCTATAATATGCAAACTCTTAAATTCGAACCAATTCTATTTAAATTTGGCACAATTAATTTTTTTTTACTATTTTTAATATATGTTATAAATTTTATTAACATGGGTCCATATTTTGATATAGCTCCCATATAACGCCCCTTCCCGGAAAATAGGTTTGAGCTTATAAAACAATTAAATAAAGACCAATTCCATTGGAAGTCAGTACAATGAATTTTTTAAAACTATTTTTAATGTATATTTTAAGTTTGAACAATCTCGGTCCATATTATGATGTAGTTCCCATATCAGGCCCCTCACCCTAAACAGTTTTCAGCTTATAAAACAAATAAATAAATAAATAAATAAATAAATAAATAAATAAATAAATAAATAAAGACAAATTCTATTGAAATTCGAGACTATTATTTTGCTAACAGTTCTGAAGATATTATATTAATTTGCTCTATATCGGTCAATATTTTCCTATAGCTTTTAAGTTTATAAAACATTTAAATAAAGATCAATTCCATTAAAATTTAGATTCGGCATATAAAGCATTGTTACTTGTTAATTTTATATTTCCCTTGGAAGGTTTCCGAACAAGATAATTCTATTCTTTTTTAAAGAAATTTCTTGGAAAACTTCCCTTGGGTATCTTTACACTGTCACTTTGCTAGAAGATCTTCGTTTAAAATATTCCATACTTTTTTGTGCTCTTTAATTGTCTTTTAACAAGAGCCCAATATCCTTTCACTGGACTTGGCTCCGGGTAGTTTGAAGGATTAGCTTCTCATGGTACAAATAAAACATTATTTTTTTGTACCACTTAGGAGCTTATTAACCATAGTGACAGAATGACATGTCAGCAATAAATAAGTGGATGAATAAATACTGTCTTTCATTCTTCGAAGTAAATTCGGTATTTATAGGCCCTTTTTAACAAATGATTGCTTTCTTTTGCTGCAATTCCATTTGGGAAATTTTAATTGCCTTTGGTTCCTAACATTTTCTCCAATATACTCAAGTATCAACAATATAAAATGCTTGACTGGGAAGTTGCATTTGTTTCGTCATCCATTTTGCAGCAAAAAAATATTTTATTAGAAAACTTGACTTCAAGTTCCATGCTCTATTGTTGGCATCTCAATTTTTAGCAGCGTTCCGGTTAGGAATTTTTTGAACCATCACACATTCCATCAGATGTTGTGGGAACTCTTTTCTTTTTTGCTTTTGAAACTTCATAAGAAACATCCTTTTTACCTGAACCACGACAAGTTTTCCCATCAGACCTTCGAATGCATGGCTAATGCTTTGTAGGATCACGTTGGGTTTTTGCTGAAATTATTTAAGAACTTTTTCCTGATCCCTCATTTTAATCAGATTAAAAATCTATGAATTTGTTTCACATTAAACATATTTTTACGAAGGTAAATTGGATTAAATGTTTTAATAAAAAAATGTGTGTTAAGAATTTTCCATCTTGCTCCTTATTTCTTAATCGAAAGCTGGTCACCTCGGGTTTTGAAAGTCGATTTAGCTATGTCCGTATGTCTGTTTGATGTTGGCACAACCACAATAATTGGCAGGGCCCAATGAAATTTGGCCTGAGTATTTGTTATAGTTCTGAGAAGTTAGCTATTTAAAATGAGCAAAATCGGTTAAGTATATTACCGATATTTGAGCCAACCTCTAAGTTCAGGCAAGAACGAACTTTCGTAAAATTGTCAATTTTAAATCAATAAAATGGAAAGACAATTCGCCATAATATAAAAAATATAATTTCAAGAATTTTTAAAATCGGTTCAGTAGAAAAGAAGTTATAGCTAAAAATATAGCTAATTTATGACTGAATAAGTTTTATCTCTGTTATATTGCAGAAAAATTTTATTATATTGAAAACATCTGTGAGTGAATGTGTAAAATCACACGCATTTGTGACGTAGGTTATTGAAGATTCAGCATAGCAAAATATAGCATTCTTACTTGTTCTTGGAGAACATATTTACTCCGCTTGTCCTCTCAGAATAAATTCCTTTTTAGATCTTTTATATTTTATAGATTCAGAGACAAGTCAAGTCGAAGAAATGTTTAATTTTAACTTTGTTTTTTAGTTTCTAAGTGGAATCAAAAATACTTTAAAGTTGGTTAAGACCAACTGTATATTACTCTATATCAAAAGATACATATGCCATTTGATGTGATTTCCAAACATTGTGGTTTCCCTTAACTCTATTAAAAAAAAAAAACATTAAAAAAATAATAATTAATAATTAAATTAAAATTTATTTATATTTCAAATAAATTATTAGAAAAATTATTAATGTCATAACATATATACAGATATTTGGTTTAAATTCCGCTACAAAATCGTGCAAACAATCAACTCCACCATTACAAAATGGAGTGTAACAATGACAGCAAATGGCTAAATGTTGATTACATTTGTCGAATCGATCCATATCTCCACAACCACGCCAAAATGTTGCTTTTTTGATTGTAGCATTACCGGTGTTACCCCACTGACCTTTCATAATTGCACAACCACGACCACCACACCATTGTTGGGAAATCTTCGAAAGATTCATTATTTGTACGACATCACATCTACCATTCACAGCGTTGTTACATGCGTGACATAACAATGATAATGTTGATTGGAATAATATGAGAATTATGAATATTGTTGTTGTAATATTTCGCCACATATCGAAGAATGGAATCAAAAAAAAAAAAAATTGTTTGTAATATTTTAATTTTATTCGATTATTTGAGTATTCAATAAAAGATAACTAAGGTGAAATGAAAAGAAGTAGGAATACAATAATCGGCTATGCCGAATTTTTGAAATACTCTACACAAATTAAGAACTGGTGCGCCTTTATAAAGTGGGTGGTACCACTCCCCATTTAAAGTAATTAGAAGCAATTTGAATACTCCCACAGTTACAGTTCTTTAGATATTCGATAATTTATATTTGCTTTTTCCTAAATTTTGATCAGAAAAATAAATTCTTCAGGAAGTGATTGGGGTCAAATTTGAGAATTTCTTATCCGAACTTAATTCTGTCCAGTAAAACAGTTACTTGAAATATTTTTTTGGGAACAAATTGTAAAATTCTCGGTGCAGTGGTTCTTTAGATATTCGTTTATTAACATTTTCTTTGTATGGAAGCTACCTCCTCCCCTGATACTATCCTTCTAGCTGTTATAGTTTTTTTTTTTAATTTCGACGATTTATATTTCCCTGGTATGAGGACTACTTTTTCTCCTAATCCTATCCATCTCACATATTGCCTCGTAGAAAAGTTCCTTGAAAAAGTTATTGGGGCGAAGTTTGAAAATTCTCGCCATTCTAGTTCTTTAAATTTTCAACGATCAATATTTGCCTGGTATGAGGGCTACCTCTTCCCATGATCCTGATGAAAATTTTAGCAAAATAAAATGGGTTCTGTAGAAAAATGTGTTTGGCTATAACTTTTGTTTTGATATAACTTATTTTATTACTCATAGCCTAACGTATTCACTTCACACGCATTTGTGGTGGGGGATTTTAATGATTCGGCATAGCCGAATTAATAGCATTACTTTTTCTTTTTATTAAGGCTTTATCGACGTGCCGATTTTCTAGTCATATTCAGAACTTGGCTTTTTTCAGTAAATTTATCGCTTTGTCGTTATAAAAAGTATGAAAGTAATAAAGAATTTCATGCATAGTGACGTGTTAGTGGCGTCTCGTAGCATGTTGACCTATGGAAGTAAGAATGTTTGGTATTATCTTCAAAAAAGAAAAGGAAAAATAAACGAATAAATTAAATTTATTTATATTTCATATAAATTATTAGAAAAACGATTAATGTCACAACATATATACAGATATTTGGTTTAAATTCCGCTACAAAATCGTGTAAACAGTCAATTCCACCATTACAAAATGGAGTGAAACAATGACAGCAAACAGATACATGTTGATTGCATTTGTCCATTAGCATAGCATCTGCGCAACCGCGCCATATAGTTGCTCTTTTTATTGTATCATTACCCGTGTTACCCCATTGACCCTTCATAACTGAACAACCAGAATGACAACGTAGCGTCACTTGATCAGAATCATTTACTATATGTAAGTTATCACAAAAAGATTCATATTCGGAATCACACTTATGGCATAATATACTTCTGGTTACTAAAAATGGAGACATGTATATAGTAGAAACGAAAAAGAAAGAAAAATAAACAATTCAAATGCGTGTACTTACAAAGTCCAGCTAGTGTAAATCCGAATAATATGAAAATATTAAATAATGTAATAAGAAATCGCGACATACTTATCTGTTTAATCACAGATAATTTTTGTTTTATTATATTGAAATTTGATTTTTTGAATATTATTTGAGTATTCAAGAAAAGATAACTAAGCTGAAATAAAAACAAGTGGGAATGCTAAATTCGGCTATGCCGAATCTTCAATACCCTAAATCAATCAAGTGAAGTTAATTCACATATATATGCACTCTCACAAACACAAACAATATGTAAACGTTTTTCTTAAATGACTCATTAAGTTACACTTAATGAGTCATAAAACTACTTTCTTAATTTTGTCTATAACTGAACCGATTTTGATAATAATATTTGAAATGTTAAAGAGGTATATTAAACTTAATATTATGGTGAAATTTTATTCTAATCTTTTGATTTATAATGAACATTTTTAGAAAGTCGTTCGTTTCAATTTAGAGGTTGCCTCAGACATCGGTCTATATCCATTAATATATAGGAAACTTCTCAGAACAATAACAAATACTCCAGACTAAATTTCATTGAGTCCAATAAATAACAAACAATAATTGTAAAAAAATTAAATAAAATTTTATCATTATTACGAATCCCTTTTTGGAAAGATACCTTTACTGGGAGCTTAAGCTAAATAAGCGCCGATTTTCATCAAATTAGTAACATATTTATATTTGTATTTTCTACCATATTGTTAAATGGGGCCTTATATGGGAGCTATGATAAAGTGACATACAACTGTATGCTGTTTTGTTTGCTTCTTGTTGCAAAAATGAGCAATGTTGAGGGTTGTCTCAGATATCGGTCTTTAATTTGCTTGCTAATGAACCGGTATAAATAGGAAACTCCTAAGGACAACACGAATGATTAAAATTAGTTTTAATCATTCGTAATGAAATTTTGAAACTATTTCGGAAAGAATTCCATTAACGTTTTTCATAGAGCTTTATGTCACTTGGCTCGTACAGGTAATCCATCTCCATTTCCGTTTAAAATCTTTTTGGTGCTCCTCAATTCTCTTTAAATTAGAGCACAATATTACTTCACTGCCGTTAAAAGGATTTGCCTCTCTTGGTAGAAATACCACTCAAGGTCTTCTTTGCCATAGAGACAGAATGCCAAGTTAGGCTAAAAATAAATGGACACATTATGAAGTGTTATGAATGAAATCATTCCTTTTTGTAAACTTTCCTAGATGTACATTTCGATATTTTTATAGAGCCCATTGTAACAAATGGTTGACAACTTCATATTGCTTGTCATAACAAGAACATTTTGAGAAATTTTGACTGCTTTTGGGTCATAAGCTTTCTTCAATATTCTCACAAGTATCAGCAATAAAAAATTTTAGATCAGGAACTTGCGCAAACTCTTCCAGGACAAACGTTTCCTCATCCATTGACTTGACTTCAATTTCCCTGCTCTATTTTTGACCTCAACATTTTTACCAACATTCTTGTCAGTGGCTTTTTGAGAATTGTATGTTTTTAAACCGGCATTAACTTTAACTTTTCGTTTCAAAGAGTTCGATCGCTGAGCTAAACGGGCTGCTTTCCTACTGGATATGTTGTGAGCTTTTTGAACATACTTTCTATTTTATGGCTTTAGAAACATCATGTGGACCATTCTTTTTACCTGAATCAGGTTAGAAACAGTTTGTCGGCAGACCTTGGCAACTTTTTTTTAGGACCGTGTTGGGCTTGCTGAAACGCACTTTTTCTGGTCGCTCATTTAGGGTCAAAAATTTTGATAAAAAACGTATGTTAAGAATTTTTCAATCACTCTCCTTATGGTAGGTGATCTACAAGCGTGAGAGTATCTTTAAAGCGATTTAACGCAAAATTTCTTTGATAAAAATTCATAAATTAATTTTTGTAGCCCAATTTTAAGGCTCACCGACATTGCCCCTGATTAGATGGGGGACTGAACTCTTACAAATGAACTGTGAAATTTCATTAAGATATCTGAAGCGATTCGAAAGTAGCGAAATTATTTCTCAAAATACTTGATTTGGAGACACTGTGCCTTTGTTATAAACAATAACAACCGAAAGCGATTTTGAACAGTTCAAAATATTAAATTCGACACAAAAATTTGTAATCAATCAACCAAGTTCATAGGTTACATTGGGACTTCATCATACGGAAAAATGTGTTTTTGTTCAATCGACTGAGAAGATAAAGTCTAAATCAGCATCGTGCCTTTTTATTTGTACCGATCTTTATTCTAATTATTATTTTGTTTCAAAACATATTGAGGGAGCGAATAAAATTGACTAGAAATTCACTAACATTTTTATCTTTAATTAGAAATATTTTTCCAGCTTCCAACACGTTCCAAACTTTTATTTTTATGTAATAATAACCGATCTCTGGCTTAAAAACTGTTTAAATTAATAGCAGTTCTATTAACAAGTTGTCATTTAAATATGTTTAGCTCTCAATTAGACAACATGTCGGAACAGCCTTAATTCTTGTTCTCTCAACAGTGTTGGGGGAAGGCTTTCGTGTTTAATATCGGCTCCAAATATATGACCACTAGATTATGCCGGGGAAGCTATAGGAAAAGATTTGGATACTAATAATTTTGTAGTGGTGGATGCCGGTTAATTAAGTGAAAATTCTAATTGGAAGGTATTGTTATTTGAAAAGGATTCAGATCCACCTCAGGACTGAGAGGTAAAAGATTTCTGTTTTTTTTAGAATTTTAATAAAGTAAGGCTTAGAAGGTTCGGTATTCCGCGGTTCGTAGCAAACTTATGGATGGAAGTAGCTCTGTAAATGCCATGAATTATGTGCGTTTTAATCGTGGTGAATATGATCGTTGGTTGGCGGACGGACATAATAATGATGTTTGACCCTACTTTGAGGAATTGGAATGTGTTGTGAGGAACGCATCTTTAAGCACAAATGAATTTCCCCAGTTTTAGGAGGATAATTTGAAACTAATTTTTAAATCTGTTAAAAAACAGGGAGTAGCTCATGTTAAAGATTTTTTGGGCGCCTTTTATATTGGTCATGCCCAAGTAAAGCATTAAATTATCCTCTAATTCACATTTAGTTGAGCCCATTATATTTATTAATTATTTGGCAGAAGAAGAACATGTGAAAGTATTACTGAGAGGTTCAAAATATTTAATGTGTTTACATAATTTTACGGTATTTCGGACAAAAAATGCTTAAGTTATTCACAGCGGATTATCATTATGCGGGAACAATTAAAATGGGTTCTGAGATAGATGTCACATCTTGTGCAAATTCCCATTTGAGAGTAAAAGAGTAAAGGAGATGGATAATTTACGTGTTGTAGATGCTTCTTTAATGCTTTTTGTTACCAGTGCCAATACGAACACTCCAAACACGCTTAAAAAAGCTTTCGATATGATGAAGAATGAAATTAAAAAAAAAATTGCATTATCCAAAGATCAAATCAAATAGTAGAGAACAAGGCAAATTTAATTCGCCTTGGTTTAAAATCAGAAATAGCATCTGAACTAGAGTCAGAACTAAAAACAGAAATCTGAACTAGAGTCAGAACTAGACTCATAGTGTAGCAGAATCGCTTTTTATATAAATCTTTAATCCATCGAGCAGCTGTCATTTTACGTCCTTAATGACACAGCTCTTGAGCATCCAAATATGATCATGGATAACAAGAATATCAAACATATTTCAAATTCGTATTTTGAGAATCTTCATGAGAAAAGAAAATTCAGAATAGAATGGCAACAAACGAAATTGCCAGTTGCAAAGCTGAGGTTGAGTACTGCTTGTCGAAAGCTAAAAAAGCCCTTAACGTGGAAAAAATAACAAACTTCTCTTTGAAGGGCAGCAAATCATATCAAAACACCGGTACAAGCAAAAATTCTATTATGGTACCTGGGATCGTAGTGCTGAGGACAAACCTAAATTATTTGCAAATCATCTGAGCACTCTCTTTCGGCATAGTCCTACAAACAAATAATTTTGTATTAAGTGAAATACTGATTATCGTCTCCTACTGCGAGGATGTTTTTTGCAAGCCCAGAAGATATTAATGAAATTATCGGGGACAATAAGTGTTTGAAAAAATCACCTGGATATGAGTGAAATATATCATCAATATTCAAAAATCTACCGCACGTGACAATAGTCTTGCTGTCTGTTACATTCTGTAGTATTATAAGATTTGGGGAATTGAAAATCTCCCAAAATATAATGATCCCGAAACCAGGAAAAGACTTAAATCAGTAAGTCTACTTTGTTGTTTATTTGACAAGTTAATTCAAAAGATATTTGCGACAGTTCACCAATTTGACTTCTGTCAAAGACACATGACTATAGAACAGGTGAGTCGTATAATTGGAGAGATAAAGTCTTTTGAACTAACGAAGTGCTGCTCTGTAGTTTTCTTAGATGTTGAGCAAGACTTTGATAAAGCCCGGCATGAGGGTTTAATAGACAAAATGAAATGCTTTCTACCATTATGGACTCACAAATTGCTGGAGTCATACCTAAGTATTCGAATATTCATTGTGAAATTTAATGGTTTCATACAGTGGAATTTGAAATAAATTCAGGTATTTCACAGGAAAGTGTTTTAGGTCCATCCTTAGTTCAAATTGCGTCCAAACAGCTAAATACATACTTGTGAAATATGGAGATTATTTGACGAACCTTAATTTTCATTTGAATAGGCGGCATACATGGAGTCGCTTTATTGAAATTAAGAGACTTCATATGAAGATGAAAACATCTAGACTTCACCAGTCAAAACTTAGCCTTGACAATAAAGTTATCCTGTCTAACACCGTATTTAATCCAGTATTGACACATGATATCCAATTATGGGGACCAGTGAGTAATTTTGACATTGGTCTTATACAGAGTGCCCAACCGAAGATTATGGAACCATAGAAACACCACGGTAAATCAGAAATAAGAACAACCAAAGAGATTAAGGGATGAATTGGTGAAATTATGTGGAAAACATTTATTGAAACTTCATGTTTAAGACAGAAATGGAATTTCTAGATTTTTTCTACAGAAAGACACTCTGTGCATTTTCCAGGTTCAATTACAATTTTCATTTTTTATTCACCACCATAACCAGCCACTTTTTGTTTCACTTTTAGCTATAATCCATTGATTGGAATCCACAAGATAATCCCTACAATTTAGAATATATATTTATATACACATTATTATTTTTATTTTCTGAAACTTTCACACATTACCTGTTCTTTAATATCACATTCCACCATTTTGTTTTAATAACACTCAAAGATTCCGCCTTGCCGCCATATTCCAAAGGCAACATATCACGTGGCACATGCTCGTAAAGACTTTCAATGCCATTTGTATGAAAGTGAATCTGTTTAGATACATTTTTACATACTTTATGAATAAAACTTCTAATTCTGATTTTCTTACTCACCATTTTGAATACATCTTCATGTATGAAGGGTCTGGTTATGGCCACCATACGATTTAAAAAAGTTGGACAATTTATAACATGCATTGCTTTCAAACGCACCGGATAGGCGTGTTGCAGAAAATTCATATATGTGCGCATTGTCATCAATGACATGGAAGCCATGTGTCGCAAAGTGTAATTGCCAATGTCCACAATATGAATTTCACCATTTGCTAAAGTTTCCATATCATCAATTTCACTGTCATCATTAAAGTTTTCTTCTAAATCGGAATATATAAAACGAACGTCTGTCATCAGAAAGAAAGCTTTCGATTCTTCTATGCTATTTTGCTGTAATTATTTACGTTCGTTATTCGTTATTTTTGAAAAGTTTGTGAAATTTATAAAAAGAAATTATATTACGTTATACCATTTTGACATCTTTTTCGGTTAAACGAAAACATAGAATTTTATAATTATCGGAAGTTAAGCCGGGTAGTGGGACCATATCACTGAAATAAGAAAAAGTTCCGTATGAAAATATTTTGTTCAATTGTAGATTTCGTAATTAAACTTACACTGTTTGAAATGATTTGTGGGTTAATTCATTATTGGGATCCCGATTTAGGAATATGTGTGGATGTTTATTTCTTAATTGATAGTTCAGTTCCATTAATTGTTTAGTATCTTCAATATCATAATTCATACATTTCAAAAAACGTTTTAAAAGTGTTGGATCTGAAATAAAATATGAAAGAAATATTAAACGATTTAGGTAATAACAAATATGGTATTTTGGAGGGTAAACATCATTTAATATAATTCAGTATCTGTTAAATGACAAAGTGTTTTTCCCATCGCTTTAATGGCGAAATGTGTACCTAAAAAAATTATTTATCGGGGAAGTCTGATAGTAAACTTTGAAGGAAATGTTGGAAGCATATGTACAGTGGTCTTTATTTAATTCAAATTTTGTGAAATTGAAACTATTGAATATTTGTTATTAGAGGTTCAAAAGGTATTTTCCAATTGATTTAGAAGAACTCAAGTTTTTAGCGATTTAAGGGAACAGAGGTGGTGGAAGTTCAAAGAAAATAACCTTCGAAAAATCCTCACATTTGCTTCAGGATAATAATTTTTATATTTTATCATTCCGCGTGTAACGAATGAATGAATAAATGGGGTCTTAGAATGAATTATCTAAGATCCCACAATTTTTTAGTCGATTTAGCTATGTCGGCTTGTCTTTCTATTGTCTGCACTCTCACATCCACAATAATTGACTGAGCTCAATGAAATTGGACCTGGCGAACAAACCGATTTAAAACCAGCGAAATCGAAAACACATCCCGTAGGAAAACAACCCGATTAGCCAAGTACTCTATTTTGAGTTTTTAAAAACAAAAAAGTCTCAAAAACTTCCTGACAGAAACGTTGTTAAAAATTTAGCGGCCAAAACAGGGCATGAATAACGAAACGTAGATTTTTTGGATCTTCTGGGTTAAAAATTTTATGTTGCTAATGCTCAAGATATTGTTCAGGAACAGTTTTGGAGCCAAAAGCAGTCGAAATTTCCCAATAGGTTTTTCTTATGGCAAACAATATGAAGTTGCGGAAAAAGAAGCCAACAAGATCTACAAATACCGAAATTTAAATCAAGAAATATTTAAAAAATGTCTGCCTTCACTATAAGACTTCATTATGTGCCCACTAATTTTTGGGCTGACTTGGCTTCCTGTCACTATGGTAAACAAGAACAATAATGTGTTTATTTTACCAAGAGAGGCAAGACCTACAAACTGTCCGTAGCTCAAGCCTGTGGAGAGATATTGGGCTGCTATTAAAAATGAATAAAAGAGCACAACAAAGATGTCCGAAAGTGTGGTAGATTTTAAACGGTGATGAAGTTGAACTACAAAGTAGTTCAGAAACCCTATAAAAACGTTAATGGAAGGGTCTTCCGAAAAAGGTTCAAAATTTTGTCACTAGTGAATAAAACTATACTTTTTATAAATTTAGTAATAAATAACTTCAGTGAAAAAAGTCTAATTTTAAAATATTTTTTCTACGGACTGGGAATACCAAAAATCCCAATCCGTAGAAAAAATGCGCATGAAAAATTGGGAGTCTCTGCGTCATGGACAAATTATTACTAAAAATAGGAAACATACTGAAATTATACAATATACAGATCTTAGGACAGAAAATACTTTTTGGGTGTTTACCTTACATAAGGAGTGAGATCGTAAAATTCTTAACACACATATATGTATATATAACGTGTTGTAAGTTTATATTTTGCCTGAAAATCTAACCTGAACTTTAACAATATAAAACTTACAGAATGATTCCAATAAGAAAGTTTTGGAATCACTGTACATTTATAGTAAAATTTTGAATTCATTATCATTTGTAAGTATTTAGTGTTATTAAGTGCAAATGTACTTAAACATCTGATTAGTAATAAAATATTTTGTTATTGTTATTACAACAAAAAAAAATACAAAGAAAGTCAATTTTTTACGTTTCAATCGTTTGGTGAATACACGTTTAAACGTTTGGATAAGAGTGATTATTGTAAGTTTACACTGACCTTTGTCAATCTATATTTATCAAAATGAATCTGTGTTTGTTTGTTTGTTAACTTGTTTGGGACTTAGCTGTCTAACTACTGGACCGATTTTGCTGAAATTTTTACAGAATGATCCCCATTTATCCGAAAGTCACATGGGCTATATAAAATTTCGTTAGGTCCAGGGACAAAGGTACCCCCAATACAAAACAAATATTGATTATCGAATATCTAAAGAAATATAACAACGAGAATTTTTAAATTTGGTCTCAATAACTTCTTCAAAGAACTATTTTAGAAGACAAAAGTTCAGGTGAATAGAATCAGGAGAAGAGGTAGCCCCCATACAAAGCAAGTTTTGATCATTGAATATCTAAGGAACTTTAGAAGCGATAATTTACAAATTTGGTTTAAATAATTTTTTATAGAACTTTTTTATGATGCTAAATGTGAGACGGATACGATCAGAGGAAGAGGTAGCCCTCATACAAGGCAATTATCGTCGAATATTTAAAGCGAGAATTTTCGAATTTGTCCTCAGCTACTTTATCAAGGAACTGTTTTACTAGACAAAAATGAAAGACGGTTAGGATCAGGGGAGGGGTAGCCTCCATACAAAGAAAATGTTATTAATGGAATATTTAAAGAACCACTAAACCGAGAATTTTTCAATTTCGTCCTAATAAATTTTTCAAGTAACTATTTTACTGAACAGAATGAAGGATGGATGGGATCATGGGGAGACGGGAAATGTTGATTATCGAATATTTTAATAACTATAACAGCAATAGTTCTCAAAGTCGATCCCAAGCACTTTCTCAAGAATTTGTTTTACTGATCAAAATATATGAGGGGTAGGATCAAGGGGAAAGGCATTCCCCTTTATCTCCAACATTAAATATCGAATATCTAAATACTTTCCAATATTCAATTACTTTCCCAAGGATCTTTTTTACTGGCCAAAGTGTAGGACAAATAGGACAACCTATTTTATAAGGGCGGCAAAGCGCACCGGGTCTTAGCTAATATATAATAAAAAAATTATAATATTTAATTAAAAATTACAGCGTATAGAATATATAATTATTTGAATTATTTTTTAAAACTACAATTTAAGATCTTTCTCATCGATCTTCTGTTAAACACTTTAATGAATGGAACTTACGGATTTCAGCTGGTAATTTAGGATTTTCTTTAAACCATTGTTTTAAATGTTCTAATTTTTCATTTAATATAATTTTGTCACTGGCCATAATGACTAATTTTAATTATAGTTTTTTTATGATTTCAGTTATCTTGAAAACTACAATAATGAAATTATTTATTAAAGCAGCTGAACACTTGGTTATTGAGAGTTTTGTAACTAAAAGCAACTAAAATTACATTTTCAATTTAGCAAATGTATTATTTTTATTGTTGTTGATAATTTAGAATGTATATATATGATATATTAGAAAGTAGGGATGCCAGATTATTATTTAAGAGAAGCGGTTATATTTAAAAAAATAATTAATCCTTGAATTTGAAACTAAAAACTAATTATTTAAAGAAATAATTCTCTAAATTCAGATCTTTTAAGTTATCGGTATAAAATTTCACATAAACAATTCTGAGGTGTAAACCAATTGAAATGAGTGGACTCAGGTTCTTAGCTGGTCTCGCAACTGTGGTAGGGCTGCCTAAACAAACAGCAACAAAATTAAAATTATTTATACCTGAATCGTTCAATTCTAAAGGTTATAGCACAGTCCCAAAACCAGCAAGAAATTTTTTATTCACCAAATCGCTTCAGAAATACCTAAGCAAGAAGTACTTTAAATTTTATTGAAAAATATTAAACGGTTCAAAAGTTATACAAAATTTTACAAAACGTATATGAAATAAAATCAAAATGTGTGTTCCAACTTGAAAGGTTATAGCACAATCCCTACACTAAACCAAAAAATGTAGTAAATATAACGAAAAAGTGTGTAGAAATGAAGAAAAGTAGGTAAAATATCAGCCAATGAAATCTTTATTCATCATAACGAAAATTTTCCGTTATTTTTTCGTAAATTCTTCAAATTGACGAAAAATTGTCAATATGACTAATTGAATTCGTTAATAAAATGAGGTTAATTTAAATAAATATTATTCAATTTGAAAAATACATTATTCAAATTGACAAAAATAAATTCTTTATATTAATGAATATTATTTAAGTTAAATTTACAAAATTTTTGTTGAATTGAGGGAAGAATTACGTTAAATTGTTGTAATAAACTAATACATAAACTATTAATGGACCTAGGGAAGGAGTACTTCCCTATAAAGTAAATATTGATTATAGAATATCTTAATTACAGCGAGAGTTTTCAAATTTGGTCACAACCACTTTATCAAGGAACTGTTTTACTAGACAAAATGAAGGACGTTAGGAGCTGGGGGAGTGGTAGCCTCCATACAAATAAAAAATTAAAAATTAATATCTTAAGAACTACTACACCGAGAATTTTCAAATTTGGTCCCAATAAATATTTCAAGTAACCGAATATCTAAAGAATTATAACAGCAAACGTTCTCAAATTTGATATTTCACCCATATAACCTCTGCTCTTTGGCGTCCAAGTTATAATATTTGCTATCAATAAATTAAATTAAAATTCATCCAGCCGATCAAAAGTTATATATTTATTTAAAAAAGATGGTAATGTAGAAAAATCTAGATGGCGTTGTTTGGTATAAATAGCTGCGATCGACAACTAAGTGAATCTGTCTATTAAAATCTTTAGTATAATAAGGTTGAGCTAAAAATAGTATGAGAGCTGTGTTATCAATGTAATTGAGTTGTTAAAATCCTATACAGTTCACGATAAATTTAATAAACACCCTCTGTATAATTTGTTTCATTATTATGCTTATGTATCATAATAAGGAAGCATAAATTTTTTGAAGCCGACTTCAACAATCACTAATTTTGGTGTAGGGTATTAAAATAGCCAGGCTTGACCGACTAAAACATTTTTTTCATTGAGGTTATTTTTGTTTTGGATTTATGACGAATCTCAATGGGTTAAAAATATTAAGTGGACTTTGTTTCAAGAGGTTTTATTTTAGCAGAAAGTTTCATTAAAGATTATTTTAGTCAATTACTGAATTAAATTAAAAAGAAAAACAAGTTGCAAGTTTAAAATTCGGCCGTGTCGGTGAATTTTTCTATAACCCTTCATGCTTGCTTATATGGATTTTTTGTTTTTTTAAAAACTTTTAAAACATTAAAATAAAAATTTTAAAATTAAAATAATTTTACAGAATAAATTAATTTATGTTCCACTATTACATTGAAGTAGAATTTAATTTAAAAAAAATACTTGTTTATAAATTATAAAAGACTAATGAGTTATAATGCACCATTATGAGGAAAGCGCATGTAATTATGTTTTTAAAAGGTTCTCCAACAGCTATAAGAAGGTGAAGAAATTTTGAAAGACCATGTTTGAGGTACTCCACATTTCACCCATATAACCTTGCTCTTTGGCGTCCAAGTTATAATATTTCTATCAATAAATTAAATTTAATTAAAATTCATTCAGCGATCAAAAGTAACATATTTATTTAAAAAAGATGTTCCTAAAATCAACAAATGGTAATGTAAAAAAAAAATATAGATGGCGTTGTTTGGTAAAAAATATCTGCGATCGACACCTAAGTGAATCTGTCTATTCTAAAGTTTAAGATAATAAGGTTGAGCTTAAAAATATGCGTTTATTCAGATGTTTGTAACGGGCAGAAAATATATTACTACCACCACTTTTGAATATACCGTTCGAATCAGAATCACTTTCTGAGTTAATTTAAGCATGTCCGTCCGCTGCCAAAGTAGATTAAATTTGGCTCGTACTGTTATTTTGGTCCAAGAACGATGCCTATTGAAATTGGCTATAATCGGTCCATTATTTCATATAGGTTCAATACAAATGTCCGACCGGAATGGATTTTTTAGCCCATAAAATTCCTAACTGTACAACGATTTTAACCAAATTTTGCAAAACTACATTCTAAAATGATGCGCCAAATTATACGAGGATTGGAACATTATTTCTTATAGGTCCCATACAGAACTCCTCCAAATATCAATATTGTAAAAATATTCATTCATATATGAGGTAAATATAAGGCAAAACAGCTATGCGAAATTAAACGAAGGTCGGTAGATAATTTCAGAAAAAATCCCTTTAAAACAAATAAATTTTATAAAAGTGTTCGTATTATAATAATATATTGCATACTTATGTATAATAAGGTAAGCATATCATACGAGGGTCGTTAGTAATTTTGATTGAATTTAACAATCAACAATTTGGTGTAGGGTATTAAATAGTCAGGCTTGACCGACTATAACATTTTTTTCAAATTCAGTTTATTTTTGTTTTAGCTTTATGACGAATCTCAATGGGTTAAAAATATTAAAGTGAACTTTGTTCAAGAGGTTTTAATTTACAGAAAGTTTTATTAACTGAATTAAATGAAAAGAAAAATTTAATTCGGCCGTGCCGTGTGAATTTTCGATATCCTTCATCTTTGCTTATATGGACATTTAACATTAAGTCCCTGTTATAGAAAGCTTCACTTGTTCCTATAGCCTTAGTAGTTTTCGCTTTCACTAAAACAATACTGGTATAAATATAAAAGAGTAATTAATAACTCAGCTATTTATGGACCGAATACGAAAATTCTAAAAATCAAAATTTAGAAAAAAATTAGCTATTTTTCTGCATCAAAATTTTGTCCATATATCCCATAGGAGGTTCAAAATATCGGAAAATGTGTTTTTGCCCATAACTCCGAAACTAATGGTCCGATTAGGGTGATGTTTTCAACTCAAAAACTCTCGTAATTATTTCCAATCTGCTAGTGCAATAATTATGTCTCTAGCTTTTCAATACCATATCCAACAACAACCACAAGGAAAATAAAGAATTATTTATATCTCGGCTATTTAAGAACCAATTTGAAAATTTAAAAAAATCAAAATTCGAGGAAAAAATTAGTAATTTTTTTGTGTGGCAACAAGGTCCGTAGCTGCCCCATGTGCGTCAGAATAAATTTTCGCCAATATCTCGGAAACTAATAGCCTGATTGTGTTTATGTCTTCCTATGAAAAATTCAGAAAAATATGTTTGACCCATTAGTAAAAAAAATAAATTTCTAGCATTAAAAGAAGGGCCAAAATCTTAAAAACATCATTTTAAACGTTGTTATTGTTTTCCTATAGTTATAAACAACAATAACAACCACATGGAACTAAATTGTTAAAGAAAAAAATGGACCATATGTTGGTGGTTAAAGAACCGTTTTTGAAGAATGGAAAAATTAAATTCGTGATGGAAATTGCCATAACCAAGTCCATAGATCTCATAGGGGGTTCAAAATATAGGAAATTATTATTTTTTTCTATAAATCAGGAACTAATGGTCCGATTCATTTCATGTCTTTAGCGCATAAATCCGCGAAAGCATTTCCAATCGTTTGATATAGATAACACATTTGTTAACTATAAGTCGGCTTCATAAACTTTATTTCAACTGACACACGGACGACGGGTTCTAAGTCGAAAATTGTGGAAATGACAAACCCTTCTGACCTGGTCTGGTGAAGGGTATAAAAAACACAATATTTGTTTTTAACAACAATTAATTTATTAAGTGTTTTTTTATTATTTTTTGGATTTGTTTATAATTTTTTTATTACATTTGTATAATACATTTTTTTATTTAATAACATTTATCAAATTTTTTAATTATGTTTTTTAATATTTTTTTAATTATTAAATATATAAAACAATTATATTACAAATTATTTATTTTATTTTATTTTTAGATCAAAATTGTTTCAACATTGATTATTAAACATTTAATCATGTTGGAACATGATAATAATAATGTTGGAGCTTTTAGAGAAATTTTGATAAAATTATCTTAATTACAAATTTTATTTATTTATTTATTTATTTATTTATTTATTCATGTTTTTAATACAAATTTAATTTATTTATTTGGTTTATTTAATATTGATTTTTTTCCTAAAAATATTATTGACTTTAGTGTGGTTTTAAAATGTTAACTAACATGTTATAAATGATCATGTAATCATTATTTCAATAATTGTAAATTAATCTATATACAGCTGCGGTCAAATAAATAGCACTACATACAAACGTCGTCTTTAATTGCACATAAAGACCATTTGAATAAAAAGTTGTTCTTATATTATGTTTTAATAAAATCAAAATAAAGTTAAAAGAATATACCCTACACCACATTGTTGGTTATGTGTGAAGCTACTAAAAATTATGGAACCACCCTCGTTTAAAGTATTTTTTAATTTATGCTTAAGTGTACAGTATATTATTCTGCTACCAACTTCCATGTGGGATTACTACGTCCTAAGAAGAAATTATGGAACGACCCTCGTAAAATTTCGCTTATATTTGTCTTGATTTCACTAATTCTTATTACAAAACCAACGTATTTGTGAGATTTAAGCTCTACAAAGGGATTTTTGAGCGGGGGTTGTATGGGACCTATGAGAAATAATGAACCGATCCTCATATTATTTGGCACATCGCTTTAGAATTTTATAAAACTAATTTGTGCCAAATTTGTAGGACTTTTGCGACCATAAATACCAATTTTTGGATGAATATTTGTATGTGGGCTAAGTGAAATAATGCACCAATTATCACCAATTTCAATAGGCATCGTCCTTGAGGCAAAATAATGGCACATGCCAAATTTCCTTAAGATATCTTTAAACATCAAGCCAACCAGCCGTTCAGACGGACGGACAGACATCATTAAATCGACTCAGAAAGTGATTCTGGTCGAACGATATACTTAAAATGGTAGTAGTAATATTTTTTCTGTACGTTACAAACCTAAGCACAAACGCATTATACCCCAATCACCTAATGTGGTGTAGGGTATAAATAAAGTGTAAAATAATAGCACCACCCGGTTTCGAATAGAGTTTTTGTGGTATTTCCTCTGTTAGTAACAACAATCGAACATCCTATTCCCATTGAATTTATTACATTCTGACATCTTTCTGAGAAAATAGAGTTCCATACTGCTTAGTGGTTCAAAGATCGCTATTATTGGTCGGTTTAATTACCAACCTTTTCTTTAAAACATATATAGACATATTATCGATTAGGTTTTCATCGGGAGACTGGCGAGGCCATTTTTTCTTATGCTGGTATGTTTCGGGACGTTGTCTTGTTACATAGCCCAAATCAGTAGCATTTCTTCAGCTGCACATTCATAATAGTTTTATTACGGTAAATGGGTCCAAGACCATAGTACGAAAAACAAATCTATAGCATAACACTAGAACCGTCGTGTTTGAAAGTTTTTGTTGTAAATTTTGTTATTATATTCCTTGCTAAGGGGTCTACAAATAAAATATATTTTGGACTTATCGGTCCACAAAACACTACTCAATATGGCAAATCAATATAGTTTTAGCAAGCTGTTCTATACTTGAGATATGCGCACTATTGAGAGGGGACTTTTCATGGTCTATGGGCTTTCAAATTATATTCTCTAAGTCTTCTGATACAGATTGACAGATTTAATTATTTTTTGATCCTCGATGAACCATTAAAGATGTCGCCATAGTTTTTCGTCCACAATTTCCTACTTTAATTTTGTAGGTTATAGCATTTCTTATCATTTTATTTGATTATCTTATAATGGGACCACAAAATTATGGATAAAAATATTCATGAACAAAAACACAATTTAGAAACGTAGATATAACATGTGAATGGTGCTATTATTATGACCGCAGCTGTACATATATTTAACAAATATATATCGTTTTTAATATTAATAATAATATTTACAAATAACTTTTAACAATCAATCGAAAAAAATTTTCAAAACAAGATTGTAAAATAGTTCCAAACAATTTTGTAACTTCTGAAGCGTGAGAGATACCTTAATGTGTTTGTGTAATTGTGTTGGGAGAAGAAAAGCACCATAATTTATCCGAAGTGTAGAGTGTTTCCTTTCTAAACTTCGGCTTCATATAGTGTGACCCATTTGTTTATATAAAAAGTATTACTGCAACTTTTGAAACGCTAGTGAGTAGAGCTGTTTGCGAGTTGTTAGTCGGTGACCCTGCAAAGTTCCAAATCGGGTAAGTTGATTTTTTAAAAATTAATTTATATATCGAGACAAAAGAAATAGAAAATCTGAGCCATTTATGAACCAATTTCCCTGGATTTCAATAGTAAAATTTTTAAAAGCATTTTTAATCGTTTGATATAGATAACATATATATTAACTATAGGTCGCTATCATAAACTTGATTTCAACCGACACACGGACAGACGGATAGACGGACATATTAAAAATAAATTTCTTTTTTTCCTACCGATCCAGAATATATATATATTTGAGGGTTTAAGTTAAAAATTGTGGTCAGGTGAAGGCTATAAAAAGGGATTAGGGCCTGGGATGGTTTATTGAAAAACTGACAAAGTTATTGAATTATTTCCAAAAAGGGGGCATGAAAATATGATCTAATCGAAGTTATGAAAATCATTTGTAAAAAAATGTATAAAATTATTTTCATTATCGGTAAAAAACAATAAAAATAAAAACTTAAAACTATTTATATTTTAACAATTATTTTGTTTATTTATTTATTTTTGTTAAATATTTATTAATTTGTTTTTGCAAAATGTTAACATTTGTTTGTAATACTGATATACAACTTATTTCGTCTATAAATATTTTTTTTAAGATTTTAATTTCTTATTTTTTTACATCTAAAACATGCAAATTCTTCTTATATTCTTAATAATTAAATGTTTAACAATATTTTTATTTGACTGACTGTTTTCTCCATATCAAATGATCATTTGTTGGATTAACAAAATATATAGAAAACAATAACAAATATATACGAAGCAAACGAGAACTTTCACCCAGACTGGAAAGATCGATTTTTTTTAATCGTTAACAATATTTTTATTTGACTGGCTGTTTTCTCCATGTCGAACGATATATAATATATGAAAAACAATAACAAAATGTAAAATATATTCTAGACGAACAAGATCGAAGAAGATCTTTTTAATCTTTGACAATATTTTTATTTGACTGACTGTTTTTCCTAAGACGAACAATCGTTGTTTGATCGGCAAAACATATGGAAAACAATAACAAAATGACAAATTTATTTATTGTTTTTTTTAATATATTTATTCGAAGCAAACGAAAGCTTTCACCCAGACTGGTAAGATCGATTTTTTTTAATCTTTAACAATTTTTTATATTTGACTGACTGTTTTCTCTATATCATTGGCAATATTTTTATTTGACTGACTGACAAAATATATATGGAAAACAATAACAAAATGTGAAACTTATTTGTTGTTATTTTAAATATATTTTTACAAAGTGAATGAAAGCTTTCACCCAAACTAAAAATATAATTCTTTTAAATCTTTAACAATATTTATATTTGACAAACTGTATTCTATATGTCGTATGATCATTTGATTGATCAACGAAATATATGTACAACAATAAGTGTTAAATTTAATTGTTGTTGTTTTGAATATATCATCGCGACATGGAAGATCGATTTTTTTTTAAATCTTTAACAATATTTTTATTTGACTGACTGTTTTCTCTAAATCGAAATATCGTTTGTTTTATCAAAAAATAATGATATTTTCAGATTTTGCTCTTGCAGAGAGTTTAATTTTTATTTAAACGAAAGCTTTTATTTCGAGTAGGACAATCGATCGATATTTTCGGATTTTGTTTTTATGCATTTAATGCAGAGAGTTTAATTTTTATTTAAATCGCAATTAAGCTCCCTAGAATTTTTTATAATTCTTTTAGGCTTAAAGTAAAAGCTTATTGTTATTTAAAAAGGATATGGGAGTGTTTAAAAAGACATTTGTTTTTAAAGGAAGTTTAGATAAAAATTTGTAAAGAGTTTTTATACGTGAGAAAGAGAGAGAGAGAGATTTATTATAATAAATTTAATTTTATTTATATGTAAATTTCTTTTGATCTTCATTATTTTTATTTAGTATTACTAAACTTTTAACATATTTAAGCTTTTTTTATTATTTCAATTTTATTAAAAAAGAAAACTTTAAGCTTTTACTCCATTAAAGCTCTATACTCCATTTAATTAAAAGCTCTTATGGTAGTAATTTCTTATTTTAATAAATATTTCTCTAACTACAAAACAAATTTGTATTTTGCACTTAAATTAATCAGAAGCTTAATTCACTTTCACCAATTCACTATTCGCAACAATTTTCAATTATTAATTATGGCACCATTTTGTTGCTTCTCATCTTTCACAACAGTTTCCATTTAAAATTTTAATATTTACATGGTATGTGTACGTGCCATTGTACTATGCCTTCTGGACTAGGTGAATAAGTTACGTCATAAGTTGTTTAGTTGAGCTTTGCGTTGTGATTCCAAACGTATTTCCAACATTGCATATGGCAACACACTCACCACCAGTATTATGACCAACGTAATGATTTTGGGTGTTTCACACATGAAACCATGAGCTGCAAATGTTATACCCAAACCTAAGAAACGTAATGATTGTAGTGGTGCGGTTACTTCGGCAACATGATTTGCGTGATTTAAAGTAACCAAGGCCAATAATAAAGTTTCCCACATACCATTACAGGCACCCCATGAAGCAGCCAAGACATAGAATAGAGCACTATCATCGCTAGAAGGTTTCCAAGTGGAGAGTGCGAGCAGTAGGCAGGAATGGAAGAAGAAACCAGCCACTGTAAGGAGAGGAAATAAATATTTTAATTAAATTGCTATAACAAGATTCAAATTCGCATCAAACTATCGCGACGTATGATGTCAATATCAGGAAGATAAGGTCTTCTCTTGATCTCGAGAAGTCATTTAAAGGAAAGTTAAATCTTTTAACATTCGCCTCTCTCACACAGTGTCCCAATGAGATCAGTTTACGAAGAAGTCGAGGTTGTTAGAAAGTCCTTTTATTCAGAACAACTCCAAGTCGGAAAGTGTCGCCATCATCCACACACCTATATAAATGTCCAGACAGATTTTAACGAATAAAGAAGCCAAAACTAACTGTACTTAGACCTGACCGCGATTAGATCATCTATCTTGGAAGTACTTTTTACATTTACATGCTCTCCTAATAGCCGAAACTTTTGTTGGAAGGAAAGAAGAAAGGAAGCGCTTTTCTTATAGGGCAGAATATAAAACCCAAAACCAACTTAAATTAGATCTGATATGTCAGATACAGATACCAAAACTGTCACATCATCAGCATATGCCACTGTAAGAAACTTTAGAACTTGAGCTCCTTAAGATTTCAAAGGAGAGGAAACAATACTTCCCCTGCTGAGTACCTTATTTACAATACGCAGTCTCAACTCCATCGTCGAAATAATGACTCTATCAGTCAGAAGTTTGTGTGCAAAAGCGTATAAAATAACATATAACGAAAGCTCGATTTTCATTTCATCTGTGATTGTCATGTTCGAGATCACGTAATTAAAATCTCAAGAAAATCGACAAAGAATATTCCAGACAGAAAAAAGTGTTCTCAGTAAGCAGTTTGACACTAACAAAAGGTGAGAAATGCAGAACAAACGTCCTTAAGAGGAGAAGAGGATAGCAGATTCACTAGTTTGAAGTCCTTCGGTCTATGTTGAGAAGACATCCCTTTGGAATTAAGAATGCAATATAGCCAAGTCATGTCTTCAGCATGTATGAGCTAATTAACTCGACTTGAGACAAAGCGGCTATTAAATTTCTCATGGCAAAGGGGCATTGTTTCGAGAGGTATGTGGTAAATCGCACCACCCCAAAGCAACTTCATTCCGATAAATATCCTGTGTCTTGTGTAAATGAAAGTGAAATAGGATGATTTTATGTTATGTACGACGGCGTTTAGTCCTCACATGGTCCATCAGAGATTTTGAATTCACTGACAGACTGAAGATCCTGGCTAATACACTGCTAAGTAAGAACAGACTGCTGGATCGACCACAAGCCTAAGCAGTAGTTCTTTGCATGCTTTCTTTGCATTTATGTCTTTTCGTAAGGGTTTCTATGCCAGATGAGCAGGTATTGAGCACTAATCAAAAACTACCTTCCCCTGTTCTGTTAGCGTCAGTTTCCCCTATAGGGCGGTAGGCGGAACCCACACAAGCCGCTTCTTCTTTCATTGGGAATATTTGGTCAGTTTGGTTCTTTAGACTCTGTACCTATGAATACACCGCCCTTCTGCGTCTGCTTCCAATAATGGTTATTCGTCTTTACCTCTGTGTTATCGCAAGACTAGTTCAAAAGCTTCTGATGTCGCAGCAATAACCTAAGCCGGTTAACTGTAAAACTAGCACAACTAAACCTGAAAGCGTTTGTTCTGGTAACAACAACAACAACTGCGGCGAAATACCTTTACCTTTAGCCTTTAAAACCAAGTACCCCCTAAGTCCCAGAAGACAAGGTTTATCTGCAGTTGGTGGTGTTGCTTGTTACGAATCTTGACTGTTCTTTGTAACACAATGGTATCATCAATTTTCAGAACCAATGTGGTACTAGCTAACTTATTGCGGTGGTCATTTTGCGTTAATACGTTACCTTTTCTTAAATCTAAAAATTTTGAAAAAAATAATCTGATAAATACTCACATATCACCACAATACGTTTCGTGTGTCTTAGGAGCATGCTCAATGTGCAGGAAACAATCAATTGCATTATTCCCATACCAATTACAGCGCCCGATACCATACTTATACCCAGGGAACAGGAAACAAAGGCCTGTAAAAAATATGATTAAAAAATGTCATCGACTTCATTAATGACTCGAACGTACCCTTAAAAAATCACTTAAGATATAGGCCTGTTCGGTGCCAATAAAATAGGCCAATGGACCAGCGAATAGCAAAGTATCTGTAATACCCTTGATACGTTCATGACGGAAGTAGCTTGTATCTTACCCATTAATATGGAGAAAACCAAGGCCACAGCTGCAAATACCAAATACACGATGATCAAGGTAAAGCTGCCATTTCTGGGTTTTTCATTTATAAAAGCCGTATAAATGGTTTCATTACCGGCGTAACCTTCGGCCTGTAAATCATTATGCCACAAAGGACACATATCAGCACCACATATGCGATTGCCATGTTCATCTAAATTATAATATTCACTTTTATAGCCCGGCATATGATTCCAAACGTAGGGTGTGCTTGATATATACGATTGAAAAGCAGCCGAGACTGGGGCACTTGTGTTCTTGGTTTCCATTAGTTTAACAGCCGGTGATTCAGTGGTTGTTGTTGCTGTTGTAGTTATAGACGCACTATCACTGGGATTTAAACAGTTCCAATCATTTGTGGAGCACGTTAATATAAAAGATGCTATGACAGCTCCTATAATTATGCCAAAATCTTTGGAGGCATGAAACCATCTGGCCAAACGTCTTACTTTTTGATCACGATTACAAAATAATTTATGCTCCTCCCAAGAATCCAAAGCATGTGATGAGAGTAGAGTGCATTCATGTTGGGAACAACTCAATTTACTGCCATAGTGAACTACCACTGCAATTTTACTTATAAAAGAAGGACTATGGGTTAGACCGAATAGTATGTAGGCAGGTAGCAGCGTATAAATCGAAGGATATAAATGGCACAATAAAAATAAACACACAGCCACATAGTTGGCTCCCATTAATAGGGAATAACCAAATTTATGTATAAGTTTTGGTGTCACTAGGCACATGCCCGCCGATATGAGCAGACCAATACTGAGCAGTAATGAACCAATATTGGGACCTACTTGCAGCCATTGTTCCCTATGATGCCATACTGAATTCGAGCCTTGTAAGGCGAATATTGGCACTAGAACAGCACATTTCAGACCATGGGCCAGGGCAAGAAAAGTGAATGATCTACCAACTTTCTGCCGAACATGCGCTGGAATTTTATGACGGCAATTACGATTATTCAATGTTATTAAACGTCTTATAGATGTAGCACCTATGGAGCTATTAATAGATTCTCTGCGACGTGAAGCTGCCAAAGCAGCTTGTACATGATATGAAGATACTGGATTTATACGATGTGATCTCGTCGACACGGGTGAGTAGGCCGGCAGGTGCTGAAAAGAACAATTGGAATAATAAATTTTAGATCAAGTTATGGAACCATCTGTGTTTCGAAAGCTGATAGAGAATGGTTGGATTATTCTTTGGAATTGTTCAAAGGAATATAATCCAACCATCACTGCTACTGGTCAACCTAAACTAGTCTGCGCTAATAATCAATTAAAACTATAAATTAAAACAACATGAGAGTAATGTTCCACCGTAGAACCTATTTCTAACACGCAAAACTAAATATGAGAAAACAGTTGTACTCCTTAGGATCCAAAGTCTAGCATTCACTAGGAAGAGTGATCGGAAAGATGTATGTCAAAATAATTCTATCGTATCAACTAAACAAGATGATAAAGCAAGTTGATAGATTAGGAAAGTGATAGCTGCTCAACGTTCAGCACATGAAATAGTGGGTTTGTAGTGAGACCTCAATCCTAAAATGACACAGTGACTCCACAAAAGTGTAACTATACCATTCTTAACGAATAACCAAGCACGTAAGTCGTGTCACCAATGCATAATCGGGATGTTAGCAAATACATTTTATAGAAAAATGAGGAATTGTTTCCTCATTCGGAGATCCAAATGGTCCATTCCCATAAGTAGTCTGGTATCTTGTATCTCCTTTTGAATAATATCAGCGCCCATTTGAATGGATTGACACTTAGGACTTTCTCAGTTGTTTAAAGTGCTAGTGTTTTCAGATGTTTACCTGACATCGCAACTGCTAAATCGTTCGGAGATCCAAATGGTCCATTTCCATAAGTACCTCATTCAATGCATAATTTCATAATAGTGATTGAGATTGAGGCGGAGTCATGCTAAATTTGTCTCATTTCGTCGTGGGAAAAATTATATAAAGCCCGATGGTATTGAATACCATATGAAGGCGATTTTGCAACGTATGTTGTTGAGAAAACTTTACTCATTCGGCTTGTAATCAAGAAAGCCCTTTTTGTATAAACCTCAATTCAGTACAAGTTATCAGAAATGAGAACAACGCCTGGTCATATGTTGCAAGACCGAAGAAAAACTATAAAAAAATCAGGTTTCGGGTCATTCGGTCTGTTTCGAGCAGAACACTCAGTAGTGAATAAGCTTTAATTCAAAATTTGTCAGAACTTAGAACAACACTCGGTCACATGTATCAAGACCGGTAAACATTGGCAATTCTAACTTTAATTTATTTCGATCAATTGGAAACGCCATTTATCGGACCAGCGTTCGTTCAGCTTATTCTGTTTCATCGTTATGGTGAAGACACAGCAGATTAGATTAGGTATATGCCGACCATTGTTGCTTCCCTTCCCTTCACTAAACTCAATTTTATTAAATGATCCTAAATTAACATCTTTATTATTTAATTGATAATAAAACAAAATTTTTACACAAAAATTATCTTTTTTAAAATTGAATTGACGTCATCGTAAAATAAATTAAAAATCCAGAAAATATATTCCAACTATTTCTACAATTGCTAACGACTTTAATTCATTACAATACTTAATTACGAAAACACATACACAATCGTAAATCAACCCACACATTTACAAGTTTTTTATTTATTTTCAATTGTTTCAATAATCCTTCTTCAACATTTAAAATTTAACCGCGTAATTTGCAACTTTTAATTGATTTCCTAACTAAAGTGATAATGCCACAATTAAACCACTGTAGTTTTTGTTTTTGCATCCATTTCAGGTTATATTCCCTGCGATTGAGTAAACATTTGTATTTGTGTGTTTTCATATGTGTTTGGGTTTTCATTCATAAAATTCTCACAAATCATCTCTATATTATCTCTTCTTGTTTACATTCCTTATTTTGGTGTCTACTCACCTCTAAGGCTTGTTCGTCCCATATGTTATGTGTTGCACCCGAACTTCGTGTACGCATTACACGATGACGATTTGTTAATGAATGACGATAATGATGGGTGTGTTGGTGTCCGTGATGTTTTAAAGCTGCTGCTGCTGCTGCACTAACACCCGTACCAGCACCATAGCTTAGTAGGGCAGCACCCCCAATTGGTATAGCCGATGTCTGGCCAGTACCACCAGTTGCTGTTGCTGTATTATGTGATGCTATACCGCCCATACCCAAGCCAGCCATTAAATATGGATTATAGGTTGAGTGCTTTGGATATAGAAAAAATTAAAACAGAATAAACCAAAAAACATTTTAAGAGAATTTTGAATTTAAGAGAATATATTAAAGAGCATAAAAGAGAAATATGTAATGAGAGCTTTAATGTATTTATATAAATCGTATAATTTTGTTTTGATTTTAATGAGATGAAAAATATTATTTTTGATTAGGAATTTTGAAAAATTACGAGGGTAGTTTGTAAATTTGGAATGTTAAATTTTCAATTTGTAGAATAAAGTCCTGTGACATTTTTAACCCAATTTGAATTATATTTCCTATCGTATTTTTCTCTGGTTGAAACACTTCGATTTGACAAAATTATAATCAAATCCTTTATTCCTATTACATCCCTTCTCATCTCTGATTTCTTCAAACCAGTTGTAAGGTTAAGGTGACTGAACCTGAACCAGACTGATAAGTGACTTAAAGAGTCCACATTACTCTATTGACCATTCAAAGCATCCTTTCGATGTATTTCCTTAAGGTATTTCGCTCTGATTGAAAAACTCCATTTTGAAGTTAATTATTTAGGTAAACTTATAATCAAATTAAACTTCCCTAACTGCTCTATTCCTTTCACAACCCTCCTCATCTCATATTCCAACCACTTGTAAGCTTTAAGTGGTAGGCAGCAGCGCCGAGAACCTAAATGATTCAATTTCAGAAAGAAAAAAAGATTAGGAAGATCTACGCATTTATGTAGGAAGGTCTATCTGAATCTATGGAGAGCCGATTATCACGTAGTGATATTAGGTCTAAACGACAATCGGTCACCACATCAGACATGCCCAAGAATTCGCGAGAGATTAGGGGAAATACTATTTCCGAGAAGGATTATATATTGAGAAGTCATAGCGTTTGGAACAGGACATACCGAATAGGCCACTTAAGATTGCATTAAAAGAAAATCCGGAGGCATTTGCGGAAGTGTTCAATGCTTTAGACAAAAATTAGTTCTGCTTCCAAAACCTGTGAATACAAAGAACCTTCGTCTATTATTTATTGGATATAATTGGTGAGGTTTTGGAGAGAATAATATATAATGAATTATAACTGTGGAGAGAGCAAATGGAATATCAGAGAGGTAATATGGATTTCGAAAGGCAAGATCAGCGATTGACGCAATTGGCACAATAAGTAGAATGGTCAGGGAAGTCATAAAGGCAAAAAGATCACATATCACACATTAAGAATGCATTAAACATTGCAGAGCGATATTATATTATGATGCTCCTCGAAAATCTGGGAGATCGGAGATACTTAAGAAGTATAATTGGCGATTATTTTAGGTATAGGAACAGATTTTATTGGACGTCCGATTCAATTTTATTGGATCCGTTGTTGTGGAACGTGATGTACAATGGCATATTGGAATTGGATATACCTGAGCTATCACGATTGCCGAATTTGTTGATGATATATATGAAAGAAGAATCAGAAGCTATCTGTATAGGTTAGGGTATGATAAGTCCGCAAATGAAAGATGTTGATCATGTGACTCCCCAGGTTTGAAAACTAAAGACGTACACGAGTATGTGTTGTTTTGGATAACGTGATAAATGTGATGATTTCATCGGATATTCATTGGAATCGTTCTACTTTATATACTAGATTCTAGTCTAGACTAGACTTTATCCTAGTTTAAATTCTAGTCTAATTTATAGACAAGACTTTAAGCTAATTTGAGTAAAGGAGTCTTATTTCAATTTATAGATTAGACTCTAGTCCAATTTAAACTCTAGTCTAATTTATAGTAACCCAGTTAATTAGTAGACTGTAGTCTAGTTTATAGACTGAACACTAGTCTAGATTATACTTTAGTCTAGTTTAATTGAACTACCCTCGTAAATCTCTTTCCCTATAAATACACATAAGTCCACAAACAAATCAACTTAAATATTTAGAAAGAAAATGTAAACAAATATTTTTTTTTGCTATTTTGACTCACCTTTCTTTGATTTAAACGTTCTCTCTCACGACTCGCCTCTCTGGCCAATTGTTCACGCATCTCACGCTCTCGCCGTTTTTCGCGTTTGCGCTCTATTTGCTCGAGTTCGTGTAGATTAGGTAAACTTCCCATGATGTTCAAATGTTGTGATTGTTTTCTTTGTTCTTGTTATTTGTTTACTTTAACTTGTTTTTATTACAACTTTTGTAGTTGTTTTTCTTTTCTGTTGTTGTTGTTGTTGGTGGTGAAAGAATAAAGAGAAATATAAAACACTTTGTAGCTTTAAAGTTTCCTTTATTTCAATATTAGCGAAGATATAAAAACAAAACATTGCAAAGCCACATTGGGGACGGATGTTCATATGTATACAACATACACTCACACATAAACATTTCAGTTTATCATATACATACATACATATATTAATGTATATGCAATAGAATATTATAGAGGTGTTTGTTAAATAATGTTATTGTTATAGTTTTTGACAGTTGACCATAATGATGTTGTGGTTTTTATTCCTTTTTGTTGTTGTTATTTTTATTGTTGTTATTATTGTTAATATTGATATTATTATCATAACATGTAAAGAAAACAAGAAAGTAAAGAACAAGTGTTAATTAAAAGGAAAGAAAAAGAAAAATTATGAAAAATGTAGAAAATAAAAATTAAAGTCTCTCTTTTTCTTTTGTTAATGAAGAGAATGTTATTAAGAAGTTGTTGTTGTTGTTGTTTTGCTAAATAATAGAATTATAATGACTCTGACAAGCAGTTTTTTAATTGAAAAGTTTAAAGTTCATTAAGTGTTAAGAAAGTGTTGACCTTTTTATAAGTTAAATGAAATGTAATTTTCTCCCATTGGAATATGGAGGTTAATTTATTGATTTAAAAACATCGTTTTTATGTTTGAGAATTTAGTTTTTAGGTACATAATTATAATGCAATTCCATAAGGGGGCGTATACTTAATATTGTTTATGTATATTACTCATACGCTTCATAATCAGCAGCAGATATAAAAAAGTTACCAAAACATTATTTTAGAAATAATTCTGTAACTTTGGAACTTTTGCATGCTTTCTAATGAAATTTCACAAAGATATTCTTGAGGTATTTTTCAATGCATTTGTGGCAGTGCAAGTTCATAGTGAGTCCAGGGGTCAAGCTATGGTTTTTCAAATTTGGTTGTCTCGAGTTTTTAATTAAAAAAAAAATAATAATAAAAAATTGCTAAAATTTTGATTAAAGTTTAAAAAGTATTTTGTTTAAAAAAACATTTTTCAGACCTATTTTTTAAAATTTAGAACCATTTAGGTCCAAACTAATTTTTAAAATATTGTCTCTTCAATATTCCAAAACGAGATTCATATGTGAATCTCATAAACAGTTGTGTTATTATACCCTACACCACCTTAGGTAGGGGGGGGGGGTGTATTATGCGTTTGTGCAGATGTTTGTAATAGGTAGAAAAAGTAGTCCTACCACTTTTAAGAATACAGTTTGACTCAGAATCGAAATGAAATTTGGCACGTGACATTATTTTGGCTCAAGGGCTATGACTATTGAAATTGATTATGGTCGTTCCATTATTTTATATGCGTCCAATCAATAAAATTCCTTTTCAATCCATAAAATTCCTAAATGTAAAACGATTTTAATCAAATTTTGCAAAAGTAATTCTTATTCATTTTCAAACTCATAAATCGCACAAAAAGGCGGGTATTGTAAAAATATTTAGACATATTAAGATATATATATAAGCTAAAACAACTGTGCAAAATTAAACGAGGATCGGTATATAATTTTTCTAAATCCCATATAACTCCCCAGAAAAAATGTTAGTAAAATAAAAATAAATTGCAACAAGGTGGTGTAGTGTATAACACAGTCGGGCTGGACCGAATATATCATTTTTGGTTGTTTGAAAAAAAAACTATTATGTTTTTTCATAACTCTGAATGTAATGTAAAGTAAATAGAATGACATTAGTGAAAATACTTTGCTTACGGGCCCCTGTAGAATTTAGGTATTTTTTTTAAAGTTTTCTTTATTTTTTTTAAGAGTAAAGAATTTTAAAGCTAAAATTAAAGACGAAATACCTTGTCTATATGCCTTTATATTTATTCTATATCCTGCAAAAATCTGTAATGTGTCAGATCTTTGATAACGACAGAGTGATAATTTTATTAAAAAAGATAAATTTTTAGAACGAGTTTTCCCCGAATAGATATTTTGGGTATTTTGGAATAAAAAAGTGGAAATCTGTGTAAAGCCCTTTATTAAGAATCATTTTGTCCATGTTATAAAAAAATTTCCTAATATTAGCTTCATTTATATAGATTTTATTTAAGGTCAAGTATTAAAAATATTTTCACAAAATCACACTAAAAATAAAAAATTAAAATTTTTGGAAATTTTGCTTAAGGAATTTAGTTTTAAGACTTGATTGTGCTCATTTTAATTTAAACGATACTAAATACTTATATAAACTCTTTAAGCAATCCACTGGAAATTAACTAAAACATGGACTCTTCCAGCAAAATTCATACCTGTTAATATATGAGAGTTTCACATATTTCTTTAAATAATTTTGTATAACTATTGAACCGTTATATACATTCGAATAAAATTTCACATATTTATTGCTGAGATATTTGGCTATTGAACTGCTGAAAACCGGTCTTCTAAATTATCTCCGAGACCGTGTATGAACATTTTAAAACGGTCATCTTGAATATTTGCAATTTAGTAGTTCTTTGTCTAGGAGGCTTTATTAAAGTCCAGGATCCAGCTAGAAACTTGTACTTTTTCAGAGCTATAGCAAAATATGTTGGCAATAAATGTGTTGAATTTCATTAAATATATTGAATGATTCAAAAGTTATTCGAAATTTATTAAAGTAAAAAACATGTGTAACTGTTGTGCACTTAAAGAAAAAGCGAAAATTTTTCTGCTGGGAACCAAGTTTTATTACATTTTTAATTTATTGTGTTAAGAATTTATACAAGTATTTAGTACCGTAGGAAAAATAATTAATTAAAAAATATCATATAATGTATATAATAAAGTATCCAAAACTAAATTGCTTTAATAAAATTAAAAAAAAATCGAAAATTATTTTCGGTGTACTTTTTGTGGTGGAGAAAAAAGAGTATGAGTATGTTTTGTAGAGAATTATACGGACTTTGTATGTGAAAATTTCTTTTGAATTAAATTTGGCGCTTTATTGAATTTGCTATTTCATGGTGGTTAAATTTGGAGGTCCACTCACCTGAGCCCCTGGACTCATTAAGACCTTGTACTGTACTCCAAATCAATTGGAAAACATCTCTAGAGTATACATATAAAATTTAATTAAAAAATATTCTATAGTTTCAAAGTTACAGAAATTTTGCCAAAAAGCGTTGGGAACCACTGTGTGACATTCTCTTATTATCGTGCTGTTTTGGCTTTTTAACAAAAATATTTTCCATTTTCTAATCCCGTAATTTGTTTTGTTTTTTATAGTAACTTTTTATTTATTTGTTTATTAATTCATTTCACATTTCACATTCACTTATCATATCACACAAATGCAAAAAAATATCAAGATTTTTCTCTATGTGTGTTTTTTTTCACTGATACATTTTATTCAACCTTCACCTGACGAGGTCAGAAGGGTGCATATAAGTTTATCATTCCGTTTGTAATTTCCACAATTTTCGACTTAGACCCCCAAAAATATATATATATATATATATATATATATATATATATATATATATATATATATATATATATATATATATATATATATATATATATATATATATAATATATATAATATATATATATATATATATATATATATATATTCTGGATCGGTATAAAAAAAGAAATTGATTAAGCCATGTCCATTCCGTTTGTCGGTTGAAATAAAGTTTATGAAGCCGACTTATAGTTAACATATATGTTATCTATATCAAACGATTGGAAATGCTTTCGAGAATTATGCTATTGAAATCCACGAAAATTGGTTCATAAATGGCTCAGATATTGGCAAAAACCTGAAGGTACCTTAAACTTTTTTCGTCTTTTTTCCTAATTTTTAAGAATCTACAAGAGTTAGAGATTAAATTTTTTCATAGATATGAAATGAATCGGACCATTAATTTCTGAGTTATAGGCAAAAATATATTTTCCTATATTTTGAACCCCCTATGAGATCTATAGACTTGGTTATGACACTGATTGATTACAAATGTTCCCCGAATTTTGGTTTTTTAAATCAGTTCATAAATAGCCGAGATATTAACTATTCTTTATTTTTGTTGTAATTGTTGTTGGTATTGAAAACAATAACAATGTAAGGCAAAGTAATGTTTTCGACTTTTTGAGCGTTCTATTAAAGCTAAATCCATAACAGATCGGAAATAATTAGGAGAATATTTAAGTTGAAAACATCACAGTTGAAAACATCACATTAGTTTCCGAGATATATTTTCCGATATTTTTTCTGAATAAATATATATTGTTTTAGTGAAAGTGAACACGAATTTTCCACTTTAACTTGTTATTATTATTTTACTGTTACAAAATCTTTTATTTAAACAGAAAATTCAACTTCATTATTAAGTTTATATTTATGATCATTATGATGATTTTATGGCCATTTAATATACTATTTTTGACAGATGCCTTTAAAATCCATTTGCTGCTGTCACAATTTATTAATTTTTTCTCGATAAGGCGTTTCTGTCATTTCCATAAAATACTGGATTTTTCACATTTCTTTTCAATAAACCTGAAATTGTAAAAGAAAAGAAAGAAATAAAAAACAATTAAAGCTCAAGTTTCTTAATGATAATAAAAGAGATGGATATTAAGGTGAAACCAAGAAATGAATGAAATTTTTTAAAAAATTTTGAAATTTATAAAGTTTAAATATTAAAACCTAGAAAATTCGATAATATCGAGACTCTATGTTGATATTTGCGTTTCAGGGGTTTCAAAACGCTTTTTGGGAAATAATTCTTTAACTTTGGAACGACTGAATTTTTTTTATTGTAATTTTACCAGACATTACCGAGGAGTTTTTTAATCGATTTGGAGTACCACAAGTTCTTTGTAAATCCAAGGGACTAAGGGTGGACCTTCCAATTAATATAACTCAATTTCTCATTGTTTTAAATCGCATGAAATTTTAATCCATCTTTTAAAGTCTTTTTAGTTTTGTGAACTTAATGGTCTCAGTATAGATTCATAATAGAAATATGAAATATTTTCGAAATTTCCAACGAAATTCTAAATTGAAGGAATCATATACCGAGTGTTTTAGAAAAAACAAGTTAAAGTGTTAAATTCGGCCGTGCCGAATCTTTTATACACTTCACCTTTGCTCATAAGAATTTTTTTAAGCAACGGGCATAATATCATTACTTGTAGAAGAAGGAGAAAATGACAGCAATTACTAGAGTCTTTATATGAGTCAACATAGATTCTCTAGAGCTCTCAATATGCATGCAAATTTTTATTCGAACACGAATAGTTTTCGCTCTCATTAAAACAATACTGGTATAAATATATATTTATGGACCGATTTCGTAAATTTAAAAAACCAAAATTTAGGAAAAAATAGCTATTTTTCTGCATCAAAATTTAGTCCTCATATCCTATAGGAGGTTCTAAACATCAAAAAATGCTTTCTTGCTTATAATGGACCGATTACTATGATCTTTTCAAGTCATATATTGTCCTAATTATTTAAGATCTGCTAGTATGCCTCTAGCTTAAATACAACGCTCAAAAAGTCGAAGACATTATATTGCCCTACAACAACACAACCACAAGGAAAATAAAGAATTAAATCGATTATTTTTTGAACCGATTTGAAAATTAAAAAAGCAAATTTCGTAGAAAAAATTTATTAATCAACCAGTGCCATGACCAAGTTCATAGGTCTCATAGGGGGGTTCAAAATATCGGAAAATGTCTTCTTGCCTATAATTCCGGAACTAATGGTCCGATTCATTTCATTTCTTCAGCGCCTAAATTCGCTAAATTAATTGAAATCTAATCTATGAAAGAATTAAGTCTTCAGTTCTTATAGATTCTTTAACAGAAAAAATTGAGGTTAAGTCTTCAGTTCTTATAGATTCTTCAACAGAAAAATAGGAGGTACCTTCAGTTTTTTATTAATGACTGTGGTTTTTATGAACCAATTTCTCTAGATTTCAATAGCAAAAGCATTTCCAAACGTTTGATATACATATCATATATATTAACTATAAGTCGGCTTCATAAACTTGATTTCAATCGACACACTGACAGACGGACAAAGCTCAATCAACTTTTTTTGCAACCGATCCAGAATATATATATACTTTTGGCGGTCTAAGTCGAAAATTGTTGAAATTACAAACGGAATGACAAACTTATATATACCCTTTTGACCTAATCAGGGGAAGGTTGTAGAAGTAGATAATTACTTTTTGTGATTTTTTTCCAATAACGTGGTCACACCTTTTAACTAAAAAATCCACTATTTTTCCCTCCGGACTATAAATTTAAAGCAAATCTGGGGAGATACTTTACTATAAGTTCCATCAGAATTTGTTCAACTTAATTTTTTTCTTCAGAAAGAAAAATATTTCAAAGCTTAAATACAAAGAAGATACCTCAGTTCTATACCCAGAAACGTTTGTCAAGTACTCAATAAATCTGTTAAGGTCCGAGTCTATTATAACGGCAGAGTGATCAATTTACTGAAAAATGTAAATTTTAAAATATGTAATGCCCGTATGGGAAATTTGGGTATTTTGGAAGTCAAATGTGGGAATTGTTTTCTATAATTTTGTCTACGTACCCAAAAAGCAACTTTACTAAAATTCAAATTAAAACCAAATGTAATTCCAGCCTTGATTATATTGGACTTTTATTCAATAGAATTTTCCAGTCAAAAAAAATCAAGTTTTGTCAATTTTTAATTGAAAAAATAATAGATTTTTGCAAAAATTTTTAAAGAAATTTAATTTAAAAAATTATTTTAAACAGATTATTAATTTGAAGGTAATTACCTTTCCAATGATATGAAAAACTTATGTAAATAGTTTATAAAGTTGAGAAAAAATTTGATTTAAATTTGGTCCCCTCCAGCAAAATTATTATATTTTCTATATATTTTTATGACATATCACAAAAATAATGTTAATTAAAATCCATTATAATAAGAATAATTATAATAAGAACAAGATTGTCTCTTATAAATAACAGTAAACAAATTCCCATTTTTTAATACCAAAATACCCAAAATTCCAATAAAGGGAAAACTTGTATTAAAAAATGACTTTTTCAGTAAATTAGTCACTTTGCCATTATAAGAGGTTGAATTCGATAGTCTAGGTATATTCTAGGTATATAGGTAACAATATGTGTCTATATAATCAATGAACCTTTTCTTTAATTTTGGCGATGACATTTTTTTCCCTTCCAAAAACCCTAAGAACAAATTTTGTAATATAAGGAAACTCTGAAAGTATTTGCTTTAAGAATTTTTACACAGTTGTGGAGAAAAAAATTATTGTCAAGAAGAAAGAAATGGATTTCGAAGGGAAAATATGTTGCCACCTTTTTAGAAAAAATTGCAATTTTTTCAAAATTTAATTTCGAAATAATATCAGATTCACATTTTTTTGTACTACAAATGAATTAAAATTTTCTACACATAGAATAAGACTTAAAGCAAAATCATTGTTGAAAACAATGTTGATTTGACATTGGAATAATATTGTACAATATAAAATCTTACAACAATAATTTTTGAAATAAATTTTTAGTAGTAAAATTTCAAGGACGAATAAACTACATTTACTGTGAAACTATGTTGAATTAACATTTTTTTATCTATGAAGCAAATTCATAATTGCATAAATACTAAATTAAACTTCATAAATAAAAAATGTTATTTTAACATTGTTTCACAGTAAATGCTGTTATTTCTTTCTAAAAATTTTACTACTAAATTCAAAAAAGTATCATAATAAGTAACAAGTTAAGACCTCAAACTAGAGGTATTAATAATAGAATTTAGATTCAAATAACGAAATTTGTAAGAAAAATGTCAGTAAAAAATCGCATGAAATCATGTCAGTTGCAGTGGGTTAATAACGAAATAATTTAATATTTCACCCCCAAAATTTAAAAATATTTTAAAACAAGTAAAAATGATATAGTCAGTCAAGCCCGACTATGAAATACCCTTCACCACATTGTTTATTATAAATCACTGCTACGAAGAATTTATTAACGGCCCTCGCATAATTTACTTTTTGTAATAATGCTTATGTGTGCAATAGATTATTATGATAAACAGCATTTTTTTCTGAAAGGTTATATGAGAGTTGGAAAATATTATGGACCGACCCTCGTATAATTTGGCACATCGGTTTTGGCTTATATTTAAGATAATTTGAGTGAATATTTTTACAATAACCATGAATATGTGTGATTTATGATTTACAAAGTGATATTTGGAGGGTTGGTTGTATGAGAAATAATGAATCGATCCTCATAAAATTCGACACATCGTTATAGAATATAATAATACTTATTAAAAAAAAAACTGAGTTAAAATCGTTTTGTATTTATTTATTTATTTATTTTATGGATCATTCCGGGGGGATTTATATGGGGTCTATATGAAATCCGATCACAACCAATTTCATTGACATCGTCCTTGGGTCAAAATAATAGCACGTACCTATTTTTTCTACCCGTTAAAAACATCTGTACAAACGCATAATGCGCCCCTCCCCCCACTTTCTATGATGGTGTAGGGTATACAAATTAATATTTTCTAAAACCAACTATATTCAACGTTAATTTTACTTTTTTCTTTGTGTACAAAATCTAAAACTTTTAATCTGATTAATGATTTTTTTCTGATTAACTATTTAATTATTATAACATTCAATCACAGGATTTAATTAAACCATTAATTAAAGTTGATTAAATATAATTATTAATGTTTTAAGCAACTTCTCCGTTTGTTATTTATAAATCCCCTTTAATTTCATTGTGATAATAAGGAAAATTACAAAAATATAAATGAAACTCTTCTTCCCCTTTAATATCATTATTTTCTTGGTTAAATGCTTTAAATATAATTATTGTTAGTTTGTTATAAATTAATGTAAAAATGTGTTGATTATATTCAATTAATATGCGAAGTTTATTCACTTTTCACAGGATGTTTTATACTTTTTTTGTGTGTGAAATACACGAGTTTATAAATGTATTATTTTTCTGATGAATGTATGTATATTATGTGTGCGTGTTTATGTTTTTAGGGGCATTTAGTGTAGGCGTGACAACTAATTATCTAAATTGCCAACAGAAATAAAAAAGGTATGATTAAAATAATTTTCTCTTTCTCTCTCTCTCCCCTACATTTTTTCTTTATTGTTATTTTTCTTCATGCGTATGAGTACAACTCACACCTACACATTTTCCATTTTTTCAATTATTTTCTTTGAGAAATGCGGTCAATTAACCATTAGATTTGTTTTTTGAATTAGCATGCTTTTAGGCGCTTTTGTTTCAAAGGATATAAAAGCAAACTTATTGCAAGGTTAAGTTTTTTTATTTAAAAACAAATCTCTAGGCAGATCACTATCACTATCTTTGTGGTATTAAAAGGTCAAAGGTTAAAGAGAATTTAAAGTATTCTAAGGAGTGAGTTTAAATAATTTTCAACACACATCATCTTTGTAACACATGTCAATTATTATGTTTAATATCAATAAAATTAATTTACTGTAAATCCGTTAAAAATAAGTGACCAGAAAAAACTTGGTTCTACAAAAAGTCGGACATTCAAAGTCCGAAGTCGAAGACAGTGCGATGGCAGCTGTTTGTAATGTTATTAAATAGTACCGGTAGAACTTGTCCTGGTTTAGTTAGAAGAAATGATCCACATAATGCAGGTTTAAAATATATACAAGGCTAAAAAGTTCCTGACAGGATAATGAATGACGAAAAGTACATACTGACGATTTTTTTGCCTGTCAAAAGTTTTAAGTTGATGATGAAGGAAAGTTGAGAAAATTGAAAGTTGAATTGAAGAGTAAGAGTGTCCAAAAGTGTTCTAGATTTTAAAAGGAGATGTCCGACCTGTGCGAAAAAGGTTCAAAAGTTCATCATTAGAATTAAAACTATAAAAATATATTTTTTAGTAAATTTTAATAATAAATTCAATCAAATAAAAAACTATAAGTTCAGTGGTTTATTTTTTAATCATATATATGTATGTTAAGAATTTTTCAATCTCACTCCTTAATTCAACTTTTAAGAAAAATATATATTTAAAAAAATTTATTTCAAATGGAAACGAGTTTAGAACTTGTTCGACCAAAAATTAAGACAATTTCGAGAGGGCCGGTATTTAGATCTGTAGGGTTTTCGGATTCAAATTGATAATCAGTAATTTTTATGTAAAGGAATCTTTCAGAAAAATATAGGTTTCATATATGTTTTCAAACAAAAATTTTATTTTAGATAAAAATGAGTGAAGACACTTTCGACAAAACTTAATATTTTGAATTTTCAAATTGAAAACAGTTTATTTTTGGACTGAGTAGAGGTACTGAGCTCAATAAATAAATTTGGTCAATATAAAGGAAAATACTTTTGGATATATATTCAAAAAACTTACTTCAGAACTTGCAAAATTTTAGAAACTGAAAATAATAATATAAATATCTCAAAAACTATAAGAGATAAATAATATAAAAGTTCTTGTCAAGGGCTCTCATAGGGTAAACATTTTAATATTGAATGAGAAACAAAAATTTGGTTTGCGTTAAATAAAAATAATTTCTGAGGTAGCGTTATCTGTACTATAACTTCGTACATGGAGCTCTTACTCGATCGAAGCTCTCAAGTTATAATGCAAAGTTTCAGAATCAACAAACGTGCCGAACAGAAGTTCTACATTTATTTTAAATCGTTTCTGCCATAATGTGTATTGGAGCATGGTGATACTAGTAGCACCATTTCTGTAGCTTTGGAACTACTAAATATTTTTTTAAAGAATTTTAATACGAACGTTTTGAATAATTGATAAACAATTAATTTTAAGCAGCACAAGTTCTTAGTGAAGGCGGGGGAATGAGGGGTAAAATTTCAAATTTGGCGTTGCGGACTAGAAGGAAATTCTAGAATATTTTTCCTACGAAATTCCCGAAAATTATTGAAAGTTTTCTGGCTTCACACAGGTTGTTTTGTAAATGTTTCTGTAACTTTTGAACCGTTAACATATATCAGATATCAGAATAAAATTTCACACGGTTGAAAGAGAAGTATTTTGGTGTTGTTCTGGAGGAGTACAAATACTCTATGTTGTCTGGACATTATTTAACCTGTCTCTACAATCAAAGTGCAATATCAACAATACCGAATTTAAATACCCTACACCAAATTATTGGTTTTAAGTGGTAGCGACCAAATATAAATGAACCACCCTCGTATAAACACACTGTATATTATAATGGCAATAACATCCATGTGGGTTTAGTGCATTATGAAAGGATTTTTTTCTGTGGGCGTTATATGAGAGCTAGGAAAAATTATGGACCGACCCTCGTAAATTTGCGCACTTCGATTTTTATTTATATTTGTCTGGATTTGAACAATTCTATTACAATACGAACGTATATGCTAAATTCAGACCTTCATGGTGACATTTGGAAGGGGGATTGTATGGAACCTATGAGAAATAATGGACTGATCTTCGGACAATTTGGCAAATATTTAAGAATATCATAAAACTAATTTGTGCCAAATTAAAAACTTGTTAGGGACTTTTGTGGTCTTAATCCCTATTCCAGGAGGAACATTTGTATAGGGACTAGGAAATAATGGACCCATCATCACAAATTTCAATAAACATCGTCCTTTGGCCAAAATAATGAAACATGACAAATTTCATTAAAATATGTTTAAAACTCTGGCCGGTATTTTGTTCACGGATGGACAATCTTAAATCGACTCAGAAAGTGATTCTAAGTCGAACGTTATACTTAAAAGTGGTGGTATACACCACCAATCTAATGGTGGTGGTAATACTAAATAAGAATAATAAACAATTATATAATATAAGTATATCGATCCGAAAAGTGGACCGGATTTCGATATTCAATATAAACAGCTGTTTCATCTTAAAAAATCATCGAAATTGGGTCAATAAAAAAGAAATAGGCTAAATATGCCAAATGTGATCCAGTATGATCAAAAAACATTTAATAAAACTTGCCACATACAGTTATTTTAGTATAGGAATAAATCAAAAAGAAAGTGACCTTTGTTAAAATCAGTTTTTGACCCTCTATTCTATAAACATTTAGGACTATTCCTTCCCAGAATTACAAAATGAGTGCAAATTCTAATAAAATTTAATATCAAAATACAGCATAGTCAAAATGAGTAATTCTAAGGCGACTACAAAATTCTAAAAGTAAAAAAGCATGGAAAAACTCGGAGCAAAATCTCTATTTTCAAATGATCTTAATTTTTACTCTTCTTTGAGAAGATTAAAAAATTTAACCTTTTTTCGATTAAAATTTTAATTTTTATTTTCTCGATTATGTTCTGCGCAAAATCGGGGAAAAAATTAATTTATTCTTTTTAAGTGAAAAAACAAAAAAAGATTTTTCATTTTTCACTCCTCAAAGTTGCGGAAATAGTGAAATGGTTGTCGCCAATCGTTAATCGGTTATTATTTACTGTTGTTTTATACCAAAAAATGCAATAACAAAAACACACAAAAAGAGAAAAGTTGTAAACCTACAAACATTCCTTTTTAGCTTAATAAACAAATTATCCCTGCACTACACACGACTTCAGAACAATTTGTGGGAATTATTCAATTAAATATTCTTTTTGGATTTTACTCTTTTTGGATTTTGCTCTTTTCTTGGATTTTACTCTTTTTTGGGTTTTACTCTTTTTTGGATTTTGCTCTTTTTGATTTTCATCATTTTTTAGAATTATATTCTTGTTCTAAAAATAAAACTCTTCTTTTAAAAATTAAAATTAAACTTTTTGAACGATTCGATAGTTTGAAGAATAGAAAAAAGTGTCCAAAATCCGTACTTTGATTATTAACATTTATTATCAAAGACAACAACCGCTAATTTTATAAACAAAAGCCAATATTGAGTTATAGAATCAAAAACAAAATACTCAAATGTCTAAAGGCAAAAAATTGTGCTAAATTGTCTAACAGAATTTGGGTATAAAAATTCAAACTAAACTAGACTTCCTTCAGTCAAATTTTTGCAGTTTTCCATTAAAAAAATGGTTAAAATTTTTTTTGATATGAATATCTCGAAAACTATGGGAGATAAGCTTTACATTTAAGCGTATTTTAGAGAATGAGATAGAGTATTCAAAAAACCGATATTTTCAGACATTTCTAGTTATTTGAATAATGGGATATCCAAAAAAACCGGTTTCGAATACGGCTTTATGCCAAAAACCCGGTTAACCGGTTATTATTTTATTATAAATTTATAGAAAATATTATTATTTTATAGAAATTTAGAGTTTAGGAAATAAAAAACCCATAACGTGGAATGACCTTTGTATGGAACGAAGTTGAAATAATGATTCCATCGTAAATAAAATGTGTATTTGTTCTAATATCTTCATTAAAATCGGTTAACCGACTGAAATTAATCGGCATGTTGAATAATTCGAAAAAAGAAATTATTCGAAACCGGTCGGTTTTCTAAAAAGCAAAAAAACCGGTTTACCGGTTTCGTTTTTTGAATGCACTAGAATGAAATTTTGGTTCATTTAGTTTTTTTAGAAAAAATAAAGTTGTTAACTTTTAAATCACCTTGAACCGGGAACTGAATATGAAGAACTCTAGAAAACATAATTTTACTTTCATATATTTTTTTCAAGTTTAAAACATATAAATATTTTCTTTCTTTTCATTATTTATTAATATCCTTTTTGGGATAATGACTTTTAGTTAGTTTTGTTGTATATATAATACAGTGGTTTCTCGGTTTAACGAATACTTAGTTTAGCGAATTCGTGTTTAATTTATTATAAAATAAGATGAATAATGTCACCCTACTTTGATTAAAAAAATTACTCCATTCAACGAATATTTAGATTTTCCAAAATAGACCTGACATTAAATCATTCGTTATACCTGGAAACCACTGTATTTTATGTAAAATATTACAAAGAAGAATAAAGAATGTCAGTATGAATGTATACATGAATATACATTTATTTAATATATCAAATTGCGTGTAACATGTTATCAACAATAACTGTCATGATGATCTCTCAACAAGTCAGTCAGTTACTGACACACAAATACACATAAAATACTCTATATTCACAATGGTTTCTGATATGAAATAATATCTAAACATATTTACATGCACAAGTTTATTTACAAAATGATTACACAAATACTATTATACATTTATAAGTGTGCGTACAATATATGCGTATTAAACAAGGTACAGTTTTTGACTCTTTTTTTATTCTTCAAACTATTGGATCTTTTAAAGAGTTTAATTTTAATCTTTAAAAAAGAGTTTATATGTTTATCGCTCTTTGAAAAAGTGTTTAATTCTAAGCAAGTAAGAATGCTATATTCGACTATGACGAATCTTCAATACCCTCCACCACAAATTCGTGTGAAGTTAATACGTTAGTTTCCATAGATATACATATATACATATATACACTCACAAATTTATATAGTATATAACACAGAAATACTACTAAACTAGCTTTCTTTCTACTAAACCAGATTTCATTAAGCTCAGTAAATTTTTATGGATGTGAGCAGACAGGCAGATTGACGAAAATCGACTGAGATTTTGATTTGAAGCAAGAATATATATACATTATGGGGTCTGAAATAATTCAATCTTAGTGTTACACACAGAATGACAATGTTAATATACTCTCTTCAGTACTTGTATTGTGGAGGGTATAAAAACAAAAATGTGCTTGTTATAAGCTCAAAACTGTTCTCCGGAAAGGGGTCTTATATGGGAGCTACAGCAAAATTTGTACCACGATTGTTCATATTTAAAATATACTTTGATTATAGTTACAATAATCATTGATCTTTATTTAAATGTTTTATAAAATTAAACCCGTTTTCCGGGAAAGCCCGTTATAAGGGAGCTATAGGAAAATATGGACCGATATAGAGCAAAATAATATAATATCTTTAAAACAATTAGCAAAATAATTGTGTCGAATTTCAATAGAATTAACCTTTATTTACTAGTTTTATGAGTTGCAAATTGTTTTCGGTGAGGGGTCTGATATGGGAGCTACATCATAATATGGACCGAGATTGTTCAAACTTAAAATATACATTAAAAATAGTTTTAAAAATTCATTGTACTGAGTTCTAATGGAATTGGTCCTTATTTAATTGTTTTATAAGCTCAAACCCGTTTTTCGGGAAAGGGCGTTATACGAAAGCTATATCAATATATGGACCCATGTTAATAATATTTATAACAAATATTTAATATAGTTAAAAAATTAATTGTGCCAATTTTAAATAGAGTTGGTTCGAATTTAAGAGTTTTATAAGCTATAAATCATATTCCGGGAAAGGGCCCTTATATGGGAGCTGGGTCAATTAATGATCCCAAAACAATATGACTTCTTTGTATTTATTATTGTATCAAGCTAAGTATTTGTGACAAATTTCAGTAAATTATCTTAAAAATTGCGGCCCATATGACACACAGAGTTTGGGGTGTATCAAAATTTTGCATATTATAGTCTATAACTTTGTATATTTACAACTTTTGTATAAATATACAAACGTACTCACATATTAAGATGTGTTTTCTTTTGTTGTATGAAGTTTTTTTGTTATTGCAATTTTCAGTATAAGACAACAACAATAAGTGTAAGAAATATTTTTGTGTGGTTATGTAAGCAAATTTTTGCTTTTCTTTTTCTGTTTTCTTTTCAATCATTTTGCAATTTATTTCCGATTTTACACAGAACATAATCGAAAAATAAAGATTGAAATTTTAATTGAAAAAAGAAAAGAGCGTTATTTTTTTAATCTTCTCAAAGAAGAGAAAAAATAAAAATCATTTGAAAATAGAGATTTTGCTCCAAGTTTTACTCTCTGATACTCTGATATTTACCTATATATATGAGGTTAATAAAATTATGAAAAAAGGCAGGAATTTCCGGATTATAGAGGATTTTCAATAGATGTTATTAAATGACAATATTAGTGCTTTTTTGGGATAAAATGCTTTTTTATTCACCATTTTGGGATAAAATCTTTATATTCAATTTAAAGTTCTTTAGTGTTTTTTTAATGTTCGAAACTCCTAATTATTTTTTAAATTCACATGATCTTAAAGTTCGAAATAGAATATAATTTTGAACTGTTATAATATGTTCATTCGCAGCATGAGCAAATTTTGCTGGAGGGAACCAAGTAGACTTTAGTCTAATTTATACACTAGACTTTATTCTAGTTTATACACTAGACTTTAGTCTAGTTTATACACTAGACTTTAGTCTAGTTTATACACTAGACTTTAGTCTAGTTTATACACTAGACTTTAGTCTAGTTTATATGCACTAGACTTTATTCTAATTTATACACTAGACTTTATTCTAGTTTATACACTAGACTTTAGTCTAGTTTTTACACTAGACTTTATTCTAGTTTATACACTAGACTTTAGTCTAGTTTATACACAAGACTTTAGTCTAGTTTATACACTAGACTTTATTCTAGTTTATACACTAGACTATATTCTAGTTTATACACTAGACTTTAGTCTAGTTTTTACACTAGACTTTATTCTAGTTTATACACTAGACTTTAGTCTAGTTTATACACTAGACTTTAGTCTAGTTTATACACTAGACTTTAGTCTAGTTTATACACTAGACTTTAGTCTAGTTTATACACTAGACTTTTAGTCTAGTTTATACACTAGACTTTTAGTCTAGTTTATACACTAGACTTTTAGTCTAGTTTATGCACTAGACAATTGAAAAACCCCTCAAGTATGCTCGTGTGAAATTTCTTTCAAAAAGTTGCCGAAATACAGCAGTAAAATCTGTAACAGACTGTAACACTGTTAGATTCGAGTACATTTATAGCGACAGATTCACCAATTCAATGTTAATAATCAAATTTGGATTTTGGGTATTTTCTAAAGGAAAAGTGGAAATGATTTAAGGAGATGTTTAAACGTATTATAATGAACTGTACTACTAACTGTATTCCATACATATCTCCTGCGAATGAAACAAATGTGAAGACACCGGAAAATTACCTTCGCAGTTTAATTTTCTAAAAATATGTTGTTGTTCGTTGTAGTGTTGGAAGCCTAAAAGTATGTTTAAGTTATTAGCTTTAACTCATTTTTATGTCTTTCAAATTCTCTTAACCATCTTCCTTCGATTTCCTTTCAAACATCTGTTAGTTATTATTGATTTAGTTCTTTCAGTTTTTTTTCATATTTCATTCCACTTTTTAACTGTTTTTGACATTTTTTATTTAATACAAAAATATTTTCTTGCCATAACTTTACACAAATACACACACAGACAAACAAAAACTAAATTTACATTTTTTATAACCTTCACCACCACAAGTGCTGAAGAGGGTATATTAATGTTGGCATTCCGTGTGTAAAGCTAAGAAGAAATCATCTCAGGCTTCATATGCTTACATCAAATCAAAATCTGAGTCGATTTAACTAAGTCCATCTGTCTGTTGTTGGCACGTTCACATCTACAAAGAGAGCGTGCCAACAAGTTTCCCATTTAAAACCAGCAAAATCTATTCAGTATATTAAAAGATATAGACCGATATCTAGTGAAACATTTAAGTTCAAGCGATGAACATTTGTAAAAAATGTCATTTATAAGTCATTAGATTAGAATGAAATTTGTCCATAATATTAAGATATGTGAATCATCATTACCAGATTCCAAAAGTTATCATATTTGGTTCAGTAGAAAAGAAGTTATAGCCAAAAATATAACAAATTTTATGACTCATTAAGTGTTTCTGTGTGTTTCTTCTCAGACCAAAATTTCAAAAGAAATTTCACAAATCACAACGGGTATTAAAAAAATTATGCATTAGATATTTTGCCGAAAGGCCTTGGCCCTGTCCATTCTAAAAAAATATTTTATAATTGCATTGCATGGAAGCTACCTCTTCCCTTGATCCTAAACGTCCAGTTAAACTCTTTGGAACCAAATTTAAAAACTTTCGCTATTATAGTTGTTTAAATATTTGATAATCATTATTTCCTCTGTATAGGACGTATCTCTCTCCCTGGTCCTATCGGTTTTACATTTTTTTCACAAAAAGAGTTACTTTAGAAAGTGATTGGGACTAAATTTGAGAACTCTCGATTTTATAGTTTTTTACATATTTGATAATCATTATTTGCTTTGTATGGGGGGATTATTCCCCCTGGTCCTATCCGTTCTATATATTTTGGCAAGTAAAAAAGATGCTTGGAAAAGTAATTGAAACTAAATTTGAAATTTTTTGCTTTAGATATGCGATAATTAATATTTATTTTGTATGGGAGTACCTGTCCCCTTAAACCTAACCGCCCTATATATTGATCAGTGAAACAGTTACTTGAAAAATTGTTGGGGCCAAAATTTGAAAATTCTCGATGAAGTGGTTCCTCAGATATCAATATTTGCTTTGTATGGGGGTTACCTTTCCCCATTATCCCATTTTTCATTTTGATAGTGAAACAGCTCCCTGATAAAGTGATTGGGACCAACTTAAAAAATTCTCGCTGTTATAGTTCTTTAGATATTCAATAATCAATATTTGCTTTGTATGGGAATACCTCTACCCTTGATCCTACCCGTACCCTATTTTGATCATTAAAAACAAATTCCTGAGAAGGTAATAGGGACCAAAATTGAAAACTCTTGGTGTAGTGGTTTCTTAGATATTCTATTATCAACATTTTCTTTGTATGGCTGCTACTTCTTCCCCTGATCCTATCCGTCCTACATTGTGTCAAGTAAAACAGTTCTGAAAGAAGTGATTGAAACAAAATTTAAAAATTCTCGCTGTTTATTTCGATAATCAATATTTGCTTCGTATAGGGGGTACCCCTCCCCCTGGCCCAATCGAAAATTTTTATAGCCATTCTGTGAAAATTTCAGCAAAATTGGTCCAGTAATTTAGCTGTCTATAAGTCCCAAACTATTAAACAAACAGACAAACAAACACAGATCCATTTTTATATATATAAGTACGTTTCTTAGTGTATGTGTGTATATGTATATCTACGGAACCTAACGTATTAACTTTACACGAATTTGTACGGGAGGGTATGGAGGATTCGGCATAGCCGAATACAACATTCTAACTTGTTTGAATATTTGAACGTTACATTTTTTATTAGATTTACTTTGTTTTCTATCCTTTTTTTCTACAAAAAATTTGGTTCTTTTAAATAAATTATTTTTCTATAAAATCATTTTTCATTTTACGTTTTATTTTGTATATTTTTCATCTGTGTCATTATGAATTGTCACCAAAGAGAAATGAAAAATCTGTTTATATTTATTCTGTTTAAAACAGTTTTTTTTTACATTTTTTTATTTTCTTGTTTAAAATTCAGAAATTCTTTTAAAATGATTACAAACATAAACTTATGCATATGGAAATCTGTAGCTTTTGTCTTGTTTCCTTTACACACATACACACTTTCATAACAACTTAACCGACCGTTACAATTCAAAAAAGACTGACAAAAAATTTCACACACGGACAGTTTTTGTTTTGTTGTTTTTAACCACAAGAATAAAAACAACAACAAGACTAGAGGACTAAAAGAATATTCAACTACTGTTCCACAGTACCTGCCACCACAGAAACCTAAATAAGATTACAAAAATGAAAACGACAACGAAATGCAAAAATTATTATAATTATGTTAATGTACTCCTGTGTGTATGTATGTATATGTGTGTGGGTGCTTTGCGGGCTGATTCTTTGTAAACGATTCCTTCTATCTCAGATTGAAGTTCTTAATTTATTTTAACACTTCACAACGATTGTTAAAGGGCGAAATTATGAATTTAGTCTGGTTTATACACTAGACTTTCGTCTAGTTTATACACTAGACTTTAGTATACACTACACTGGACTTTTGTTTATACACTATCCCTTAGTCTAGTATTTAAGTTACAAGTTAATTTTATTTAAATGAATAAATTTCCGTTTTTTAAATTAATGAATTTTGGTAAATTGAATTTTTAAATTAAATCAGTTTCTCTGAAATATACCCAGGCGTATGACAATTTGTAATACATAAAAATTATATCAATCAGCCGCCTGTTGTGCATGTCCTTCTTTGTATTTAAGATTTATTGAAAACAGTTGAAAATCTGTTTATTTTCTCCAGGTTTCAGGACCCTTTTTAAATATTCCTGCAAAAAACGGCATGAATTCCATGGAGAATCTTCTTGTTAATAATTTTTTAAAACTGATATGTTTTTTTGATGTCCTTTTTACCCTAAAAATGTTTCAATTAAAATTTGACCCTCTGTTAGCATTTAACAAGGCTGCAAAGTTAAATGGGCCACTTACTTTGTTGAATTAGTTCTAATGTTTGGGGGACTCAGACAGGTAGGCGAGTATTTATTTCGAGGGTATTATCGGTATTATTGTATACGGATCGTTTTTGGGCAAGACCACAAGCATGTTTTATCATTGTAATGGTAAAGCAACTTACCAATATGTTGTGGATAAAGGATAATATCATTGGAAGCTACATATGTGAAAGCTGGTGTCATTTCATTTGGACCGGTTGCTAAGAAGGTTTCAATATACATATTTGCTGATAAGAGGACACACCCTGAATTATTAAAGGAGAAAGGTAACAATGCGAAAGGGATAGAAAATCACAGATTTTGAAACGGAGATGGAAAAGTTTCTTAAAAAGATATTGACGAAGTGGGACTTAGGTGTCCCAAATTTATATATTATAGCGAAATCTGGGCAGATGAGCATTAATCCGGTGAATATAATTAGTTTGTTTATTTTTTATGAAATGACGTCGATTAACAGTTTCATTACACATTACAATGCCACGGTGCATTTTTTGGTGTTGGTAATGAAGATGGTATTAGTCGGTAAAAATCCAGAACCAGGTTTCCATCTTCACTATAGAAACAAATGGACTGAAGTCTTGTTTATACACTAGACCTTAGTCTAGTATTTAGGTTAGATTTTTGTTAAATTATAAAACTAAAACCTGGTCAAAATCATCTTAATTTTATTTAAATAAATAAATTTCCGTATTTCAAATTAATGAATTTTGGTAAATTGAAGTTTTTTAATTAAGTCAGTTTTTCAAAAATACATTCTGGCGTATGATTATTTGTAATAGATAAAAATTATATTAATCAGCCGCCTGTTGTGCAGGTCCTTCTTTGTATTTAAGATTTCTTGAAAACAGTTGAAAATCTGTTTATTTTCTCCAGGTTTCAGGACCCTTTTTAAATATTCCTGCAAAAAACGGCATGAATTCCATGGAAAAAACTCTTGTTACAAATTTTTTAAAACTGATATGATTTTTTGATGTCCTTTTTACCCTAAAAATGTTTCAATTAAAATTTGACCCTCTGTTTTTTGTTACAATTTTACACTCAAGGACTCTTAATGCAAGATGGAATATAATTATAAATACCCTTAATTAAATTTCCCTGGGTATTTGTAAACAATGACTTTTTCACACATTTACATACATACATACATACATACATACATACATACATACATACATACATACATACATACATATATACATACATACATACATACATACATACATACATACATACATACATACATACATACATACACACATATATATGTATTTATAAATATTCATATAATTCAAAAAATTCGTTTTAAAAGCACATTCGCATACACACACATAGTTTTTTTTCCAACAACAATTATTACAAATACAAAACACGTAATCATTTTAATGTTAGAAAAAATGATACACAGGTTTTGTTGTGTTGTTGTTTGTGGTGTTATTCCTAGAGCATCGTTTCAGATATGGGTGAAGGAATATGGGTATAAGAACATTAGGTTGAGATTATTTTGCTGTTGAAAATATACAATTTCGTGACAAATTGCTAAGTCAGATTCGAGAACATAAGGGCGTATGAGTTATATCAATAATTAATATTAAGTATACGTCTAGATTCTCAACGTAGTAACCAAAAACAAGAAGTATGTATGACAGATAACACTATGCTCTCAATGACATTGGAAAATACCCAGCTCTGTCTGCTATCAAGAACAATGGAAAAAAGTCTAAAATCTCGTTTTATATCAGAATGCTTAAAGCGATTTTAAGGGCTAAAATTTTGCCACTAAAAAAAACGACAAACTGACTTAAAATTACCCATTTGGGATATTTTAAGCAAATGTCGTCTTAATCCCTTACATCCCTGAGTGAGATGCCGCAACATTAAGAAATTGTACTTAAATATTTGTGATGACATGGAACTAATCTTTTCCATATAATAAGCAAGCAAATTTTACCGTGCCGATAATGTTATGACTCTGTGCTGATTGCATTTGCAAAGTAGAGAAGGGAAATCAAATTCATCGCCTTCATTGTCTTCTGGCTCAGACTTGGGATCATTATTTTATACTAAAACTCTCAAGAATTTATCTGCCGGTTTCTGTAGCTACATTCTAGCGGTCGTTGTAGCTTTCGGACTTATGTTGTTGGACGCGGTTTATTTTCCAACTCTTCTGTAATTGTTCTACCTTTTGGAATCTTGATATTCGTTTACTGTATAAAGAATTGATTTAGGTATTTTTGGCCGCTTTACTAATAAATAAAAATGGCCCCCGAATAGAATCTTCTTATCGACGCTTTATTTAGGAAATACACTTTTATGTTTACTTCTCCGCTTCTCTATTGCTTGTTCCTATTCAAGAGCATAAGTTGTAGTACTGGTCTCAGTTACTTTTCGATCATTCGTTAAATTCCTTTCTATAAGTTTACTTCGTCGATTCCAAGGTTTGTGCGACTAAGGTAATATTGCAGTCTGGAAATGTAACGTCAAAATAACCCATCGATTTCAAAATGACACCAAAACGAGCATGGTAACAATACTCTAAGTCCAAAGAATTGATCCAACTAAAAAGTGGAATTATATCACTAACGCACAATGGGACAGAATCGACTTTTTGGAAAAAAATCCTTGATAGATTTGTGGGAAATTTAACATAAATATAGCAGAGACATGTGGCTCAATGAACGGAGTTATAGGGACATAAATTATGGTATCTCAATCGCTTGCTAAACTTTGCTTTACAGCCTTAAAGTCCTTGAAAATTGCATTTTTATCTTAAACAAAAAATTTCGAAAATTTTCTTTACATACGAAATTCTAGTTTAAATTTTGTACCCAAACCCCTAAAGGGTTACGTCCAGATCCTTCCCCAATTTAATATTTTTTTTTTTTAAATTTTAATAAAGCAGATACGATCTAAAATCCTAAAGCCTGATTGGGATTTTATATACAGGAATGGATTTTTCCAGAACTGCTATAAATGTGGACTATAGACCAAAATGCAAAAAATCGTATTTTTGGGATTTTTATTCTCATTTTTTTGGGATCCTAAATAAATATTTATTCCCTACACCACCATGGATGGTTCGGGTATTATGCGTTTGTGCTGATATTTGTTACATACAGAAAAAATGGTGTTACACCCATCTTAAAGTGTACCGTTCGACTTAGAATCATTTTCTTTGTCGATTTAACTATGTCCGTCCATCTGTCTGTCCGACTGACTGTAAACATTGCGAACAGGGCACTATTTTTGAGATATCTCGATGAAATTTTGTTCATGTTCTTATTTTGGTCCAAGGACCCAGCTTATTAAAATTGTCTATATGCGGTCTAATTTTTCGGGTACCTCCCACATAAATGTCCTCTCGAAATGCAGTTTAAAGTTCCTAAATATAAAGCGATTTTAACGAAATTTGGCAAAAGTAAGTGTTATAGTATTCTAAAACGTTACATGTTATGCGAGGGTCGGTCATTTACTTCTCCTGGCAAATATCACTTTGAAGGGCATAAATCTCACATATACTTTGGCATTGCAATAATAACTGGTCAAATTGAAATAAATAAAAGCTTAAATCGATATGCAAAATTATACGAGGGATGGCTCATAATTTCTTCTGGGTCCTACATAACCTCCCAGAAAGAATTCATTTCAAAACTCCTAAATTTTACATAAATATTAGTTTCGCCATAATAAAGAAATTATACGAGGGTCGTTTATTAATTTTTCATAACTGTTATTTATAATGGCTTGATGGACTATAACATTTTTACTTGTTTTTTTATTTTTATCAAAAACCACAAGTTCCACATTTTCTGAATATTTCATTTAATCATCACTTTTTCACGCTGCTTGAAACGAATTTCTGAACCTTTTTTCACATTATATTTTTAATTTCACTTCCGTCATCACCATTTTTCCTATGGTTGTTTAAAATAGGTTCATCAATTAACTAATAAATGGCTGCTGATCGAGATCTTCTGTAATTCAAGTTGGTGGCATAAGATGGAGATTATTATTTTTGTACGGTATTTTAGGAACCACCCTAATGTTCAGATATTCGTATGTATATATAAATATTCTTTAAACTTTAATAGCATACAGGGATACTATTATAAATTTATTGAGAGAAATGATATATAATTTACAACAAAAAGACTGAATTGCGAGAGAAACTAAAATAAATTACTGTTCATTAATCATTTTTGTCAAAAACACTGTATTTGAAATAGTTCGTTTATGTTTAATCAAAAAAGACTAAAAATTAACTAAAAATTGTTTTAGATGATAAATTTTGGGAAAAATATAAAACTTCCCAATTAAGTTCAAATTTTTGATTTTGTCATTTTAATTTCATCACCCTGTTTTGTCTCACATATAATATGAAAAAAATTAAATCAAATTTTTATTAACAAAATAAAATGCTAATTTTCTATTGTGACTGTTTTTTTGTCACATGCCATCACGTATTTTGGGTGTTTAACATGCTTTTGTAGAAAATTAACACTTAAATACACTGAAACCATTTAATTTTGAAAATAATTTAAATTATAGAAAAAATAAAGGAAGAACAATATCACAGAATAATGGTTCCAAAATAATACTAGACATCTGATAACCTATAATTTCTTTTATGAGCAAAATATTTACTTATATGAATTAAAAAAAATTATTTTTTAAGATATAAAAAATGTCTAAAGGACCTATAGAAGGACTTAATAATAAAATTAATTTTCGAGTAGTCTTTAATACCATGAAAATAATCTTGAAGGGAGAAAGTAACTGTTTTTTTACAAATTCACTAATTTAACATTCAACATTCACATTCTTATATCAAAAAGGAAACGGAAATAAATCTGCATTCTTGTATCAATCGTTTCTTTAAAAACTTTTGCTTCGACACAAATAAATGAGGAATATATGGTGGAAACCCCTAAAACTGTTAAGGAATTTCAGATCCAAAATGATAGATATGACAAGTGAGAGTATGTCAACGATAACTACTAAAAATTTGGCTTTGGTCCTTTACAAAGCCAAGGAGACTTGCTGAGTTATACTTATAATCTTGAAAGTATCTCAAAATCACCTCTTTTCCTAAAGCTCGTACGGTCTCTCGAGGAACAGAACACAGTGGAAATCCAGAAGGAAAACAAGACTATCTGATACCCTACACTAAATCGTCGGTTAAAAATGGTAGTTATGAAAAGTTAATGAATGATCCTCGTAAAATTTGATATTATGATTTATTCCTAAGTGTGTAGTACATTAATGTGACACTAAGATTTATGTTAAATTTAAGGGCTACAAGAAATTATGAATCGACCCTTGTAAATCGATTTTTGCTTATATTAATTTTAATTTCACCATTTAAGACTATAATACCAATGTATATGTGAGATGTTTGTCCTTAAAATTGATATTTGGAAGGGGGTTTGTATTGGACCTATGAGAACTAATGGACAAACCTACTCATATTTTAACACATCGTTTTAAAATATTATAAGACTTTTTGATGCCAAATTTAAATTGCTTTGTATTTAGGACTTTTATAACATTAAAAACCCCATTTTAGGAAGAACAATTTCAATAGGCTTCATCCTTAGGCCAAAATCATAATATGTACCAAATTTCATCAAGATATATCAAAAATTTCCACCTGCATACTGTTTACAACATTTACATGGACAGCCAGTCGGACAGACAGACAGGCAGACAGACAGGCAGACGGATGGACGGACGGATGAACGGACAGACATCTTTAAATCGACTCAGAAAGTAATTCTGAGTCAAACGGTAATATTTAAAAGTTTTCTTTTGTATGTTACAAACATCACAATAATAAACCACTCCAACTACCTTCGGTGGTGTAGGGTATAACAAATAAGAATGTTATAGTCGGTCAAGCTCGACTATGAAATAATCTACACCATAATGTAGGTTATTAATAATGCCTATGAAAAGTTATGCAACGACCTTCTTAAATTTGTTTTTGGAAATCGCATAAAGAGTTAATCGTTTAAAATGTCTTCTCGAGTGAGAGGATGTATAAGAAGGAAATTATAGTCGCCAAGATTCCTTTTATATTTATCTTTTTAATTAATTAAACGAGATTATGTACATAAAAGTGATATTCAAAGTGTAAATTTCACAAACTGTACCTCACTTGTAACAAGTTTAATGGCAGTCGGTTGGCGGAAATGGAAAAATTCTGGAAAGTGAGCTGTGAGATTCAGTATTATTTAATTGTAGCACGTCATTGCATGGTGTGTAGGTATAAAAAGCTTTCCGTCCAGTCTCTCGAAAAAGATGACTTACACTTTTCTGCAACTCCCACGAAGAGTCGGAAAAATTCTTGAAAGTGAGTGCGAGATTGATGTAGGAACTGGATGGGCAAGCAAAGTATTTACACTTGTGAAAAAACGCAAGTTGGAGAAGAATGATGGGAAAAAGTCAGTCGAATCTCAGGTATTTATAGACACAAGAGAGTTGTGCCACAGGAAGAAGAACCCATGTAATGATGTAAAAGATACTGCGTAGGAGATTGTCAAGTAATTATCAACTACTAAGAATACCAAAACCGTTGGCTGCCCCAGGAGCGTCCGAATAGGTTTACGCCCATATCTCGCAAACTAATGGCCTAATCGATCGGTTTATGCCTTCTTAAGTAAAATTCACAATAATATATCTGACACATTAATAAAAAAAAGGTTTCCGGTATTAAAAAAGGGTGGTCAACATCTCAAAAACATTATTTGAAACGTTGTTATTGTTTTTCTATACTTATAAACAACAACAACTACATGGAGCTAAATTTTTAAAGAAAGAATTGACATGTGTTCATGTGATTGGTTTATGAAACCATTTTGAGAAATAAAAAAGATTAAATTCGGAAAAATTATAATCACTCAGTGCCAATATTCCATATGTCTCAGGAACAAACGGTCCGATTCATTCATTTCTGCAATTAAGCCTTTAACTTTTGTAGATTGTAGGATTGAGGTACATTCAGTTTTTTGCTAATATCTGAGCCATTTAGGAACCATGGATGGACATTCTTTCATAACGATCGAGAATATATGTACTTTTGGGGGTCTAAGTCGAAAATTCTGGAAATTACAAACGGAATGACAAACCTATATATACCCTTCTGACCCAGTCAGGTGAAGGGTATATAAAACGATTTTGACACACTGTGCTCTGTTTATATGCTATAAATTTTTTGCTATAATTAAATACTATAAAATGGCCTTTAAATAAATACATTCTTAACATCATAATAATTCTGCTTCTATTATGAAGATAATGTCGTAAAAAAGTTTTTATACCCAAAACTTATTAAACATGTCTAAAGTTGTAATGGCTGTAGAGGGGGGAGACTCCATATATAACATAAGACTAAGTATTTACTGCGTTTTATTATTTTTATACTCTCCACCATCACAAGTGATGAAGAGTGTAAATTAACTTTGTCATTCCGTGTGTAACAATAAGAAGGAATTATCTCAGATCCTATAATGTATATATGTTCTTGATCCAAATAAAAATTTGAGCTTTGCCCGTCTGTCTGTTGTTGGCACGCTCACATTCACAATAATTAAAAAATTTCAATGAAATTTGTCCTGAGTATTTGTTATAGTCCTGAATAGTTTCCTATTTAAAAGCAGCATAATTGGTTCAGTATATTAAAAGATATAGACCGATATCTGAGGCATGTAGCTAAAACGACTCAGATTCCATTTTAACGTTACACATGGAATCTCAAAGTTAATAGACCCTCTTCACCGCTTGTGGTGGTGAAGGGTATAAAAAAACATTCTCTTTGTTACCTTGAGAAATATCGATGTTAAAGAAAACTTTTTTTCGTTAACAAGTGTTTGAAATTAATTTGATGTGAAATTATAAAACAAAATTAAACTTGTTCATAGAATATTTAAAATATATAAAATTTGTTGCTTTAACACATGTCTGCATAAATTAATGTCTTTTTGCCTATAATTGCTTTTTCTGATCACGACATGTTCTACAGTTGCAAAATTTCATATGAGTGTGTGTGTGTGTGATGACTAGTTGAAAAAGAAAGTTAATTGTTTTTTATTTGCCTTAAAATATGCCAGAGAAATTTTTATTTAATAGATACAATCATGCAATCAGCGGAACACGATGGATTTAATTGTGTTAGAGAAAGGAACCTGTTGAACATTTTAGTAGATATATAAATACTACTTACCAAGGGAACCCATTAATAATGTCATTTTCAGTAAACAACATTATTATTTAATTTGACAACATCATGTTTTAGGATAATTTATTTAATTAAGAGGATTATGAATATTTTGATACCCTCCATGACCACAAGAGAAGAGAGATCAATTGCTTGGAAACACCAGGAAAAAATCAACTTAAAAACAATAAAATTTTATTTCTAATTTAGTCATCCGAGCTCAATGAAATCGGTATAGAAAAAAGCTAGATTTTATTAGAAGATGTCCAGTTTAAAATCTGCTATTCTGATTATGTATCTGGCCGATATCTGAAAAATAGCCAAAATTAAACAAAAAATCTTTTTTTTTAAAGTTAGCAAAACTGGGTTAAAAGAGGGAGTCCGATTTAAAATATGCAAAATCTGTTCTATATCAACAAAAAAATTATAGATCGATATTCAAACAATCGTAAGAATGTATAGTCGTTCTAATACTTTAAACCACATTGTTGGTTAAAACTGATAGTTACGAAAAATTAATGAACTACACTCGTATAATTTCATTTACTGATTTTAAATGTGCAGTACATTATTTTATATAGCGACCGCGCTGAATTTATAAGTTCTAAAATTATGAACCTACGCTCGTATAATTTCGCACCTTGATTTTTTCATATACTTATCTGAATTTGAACTGTTATTATTACAATACCAATGTATTTGTAAGAATTATGATCCAAAAAGTTATATTTGGAAGGGGGTTTTTGTAGGATCTATCAGAAATAATGGAACAACCCTCGCATATTTTGGCACATTATTTTAGAATATCATTAGACTAATATGTGCCAAATTTTTAATCACTTTATATTTAGGATCTTTATGACCTTAGAACCCCATTCCGGGAGGAACATTTCTATGAAATTTTGAACCGAATATGACGAACGTATGTCATTAGGCCAAAATAATAATGTGTACTAAATTTCATTGAGATATATAAAAATTGTGACCTGTTCACAACAGTTGGACATCGTTAAATCGATTCAGAAAGAGATTCTGTGTCGAACGGTACATTTTAGGTTGAGTGACCTTAAAATCCCATTCCCGGTGGAAAATTGTATGGGAGGTACCTGAAATATTGGACCGAATATAGTCAGTTTCAATAGCGCTCGTCATTAGTCCGAAATAATGATGTGTACCAAATTTCATCGAGATATATAAAAAATTGGGTTCACAACGTTTACATGGACAGCCAGCTGGACAGACAGGGACGGACATCGTTAAATCGACTCAGAAAGTGATTCTTAGTCGAACTGTATACTTAAAGGTGGCTGTAACACTATATTTTTTGCATGTCACAAACATGTGAATAACACCTTAATCACATACGATGGTGTAGGGTATATGTTGCTTTAATTTTAGTAATAATTTAAAGTTGATTCCAGTCTTGACATTTGAGAACTTAAAAAAAGTTAAATTTGTTATACAAATTGACCAATATTGGATAGGACTTGTGGTCAGATCTTTGTCCAAAGTTCATTCGAATTTAGTTTACACACATTCTAATTAAATTATATGGCGAAATGATAGAGTTCGGAAAATGTTGTCATCTCTTTGGTTAAATCACAAAACAACTCATTTTTATATGTCCAACTTGACCAATTTTAGATAAAGAATGTGAATAGATATTTGGCTCAAGCTCATTCGGATTTAGTTTACATAAATTCTCATTAAAATTTGTTTATGTAGCAAATGAAAATATATTAAGTTCAGAACAAGAATAATGGTTTTATCACTGAATATATATTATAGTCTTTTTGGAAAATCTGAAAAGTTTGTATAAATTAAGATACCCACGGTGACCAAGTTTCGAGGGTCGCAGACTACTTTTTCCGTATTACAATTAGCTGCACAATCACATAATACTGTGATGGTGTGGGGTAAAAAAAGCTTTATATGTGAAAACAGCGATATGGTCAAAATTTTATTATTTTATTAAATCGTTCATAAAATATAGTTTTTTCTCTGATATTTAGGAACAAAATCATATTTTTAATTTTATTATAAAGTTTAACTTTATATGACTTCAAATAAACTTTATTGCACTTAAGTTTTGTATTAAAAGGGGAACAACTTTATTTGTTCTTTGTAAAAAATAAGCTTGTTTATAACTTGATTATATTAATATAAGTTAACAATATACTTAAATGTATACAGTATTGTTCGAAACTTGATCAACTTTTCTTATTAAGTAGTCATAGTCTTAGATTGGCTCTAATGACAATGGAAAAAATTTCATCTCTGTGCAAATAATTATAAAAAACAAAACCAAATAAACTCCGAAAATCGCTGTTCGAAACATAAACAATTTTAAAAAAATTCTATGCCCAAATTGTGTTCCGGTATGATTGAAATTCATGTAAAAAAATTATGTGGAAAGAAGAAACTTTTTTTCATTCTTGTTCAAATTACATATTTATAGACCCATAATTTAAGTCGTTATATGATACTTTTTGGAACTTTTTATAGGTTTTTTTTAGTTTTTCATTTATGTTACCGTATCAAGTATGCAATGATATCTTATTTGAATTCCCTGACACAATAAATATCAATTCTTTAAACAATTAATATATCTAAAACCACTATTTAAGATTCGAACAGTATTGTATATGAATTTTGTTTGCAAAAATAATGCTCCAACTTTTAGTTGGAAATTAATAAATAAATAAAACTTTTATCATACACATAAATAGTATTTAATTTTGTATGTATGAGTGTGAGTATTTATATTTATACTTTTACTTAGAAATAACTTTTTATACCCTACACCACCATAGGTGGTTGGGGTATTAAGCATTTTTGCTAATGCTTGTAACATGTAGAAAAAATGGTGTTATATTCACCTTAAGTATACCGTTCGACACAGAATCATTTTCTGAGTAGATTTAAAGATGTCTGTCTGTCAGTCCGTCCGTCTGTCTGTCCGGCTGGCTGTCCATGTAAACGTTGTGAACAGTTTACAGTTCTCGATTTTTGAAATATCTCTATGAAAATTGGTATATGTCATTAGTTTGGACAAAGAATGAAACGAATTGAATTTGGTCATATTCGGTCTAATATTTCAGTTACCTCCAATACAATTGCTCTTCCCGGAAAGGGGCTTTAAGGTTATGAAAGTTCTAAGTACAAAGCAATTTAAACGAAATTTGGCACAAGGCAGTCATATAATATTCTAAAACTTTGTCCCAAGAAATGCAATATCGGTTCGTTTATTTTTCATAGGTTCCATTCAAACTTTCCCTTTCCAAATATCACTTTTAACAGCAAAAATCTCAAATATACGTTGGTATTGTAATAATAATTTGTCAAATTAAGATTAATATAAGCAAAAATCGATGTGTGAAATTATACGAGGGTCGGTTCATAATTTTAACATAAATCCCAGTGTCACAATAATGTTCTACACATTTAAGAATAAATCAGAAAATTAAAATTTACGAGGGTCGTTTATTAATTTTTCATAAGCACCCCTCTTAACCGACGATGTGGTGTAGGGTATCATCTTGTGCGGCTTGACCTTATTTGTTTTTTTTTTTTTAATTTTAGGACCGGCAAATTAAAAAAGACTAAAAAGAAAATGGGTTAGATTTTTTCGACTTGAATATCTCGAAAACTAACGAGATATATATGTTTTTTTATAGAACTATTTTTTATATGAACTATTTTTTATATGAACTATTTCCGTCTGAATTCATGAATGAGATTTTTTTAGAATTTTTAAAAAATCAATACGTTTGAGTTAGCGAAATTTGGAGGGTTACCGACTACGCCCCTGACTAGATACGCAGATACTGTTTAAAATCAGTTTGAAAACACCTGAACTCTAACCATGTTTAATTTTATAACGTTATCGCGTAGTTTTCAAATGCTAGAATTATATCCAAAGTATATCACTGTAGATACAGCGATTTGGGGAAAAAATCAATATACCCGAGGTGATCAAATTTGGAGGATCAATGACTACGCCTCTTTAGACTAGATAGGACTTTTTTGCGGTTCAAAAGTTACAGAATTATTTCCAAACACTATCAATTTGGACTCACTATGCGTTGTCATGGATGTTCTGATCCTTCCTGTCACACTATAATTTCCTTATTTCTTATTTTTGTTTCTCTAAACTAAATCACATGTATGACTCACAACTACACATGTCGTTTCTATGATATTTAATAAGACTATTTTTATTTTTGTTATTACTTTTTTATTTTTATTACATAAAATAAGAGGAAAAAGTAATAATTGACGTGAGTTCAAAATGTTGCTAATGACAACTGGAGAATATAAATATATTTAGGTTTGTGCTTTAGTTCTGAAAGAGATTCTGTTAATTTAATGAAAAACTTATTTATTTACTTTTCGAAGAAAAAAAAATAATTGATTTAATAATTTCATATAATAAGTTTCGGTATATATTTTTTTTATTAAAATAGAAATTAAGGATTTTATTCAAGTCTGCTCATAGAGTAGTGATTCGTGACTATGCCACGAATCAAGTCTGCACAGAGAAGTTACAGATCGATATATGAAACAATTTCAAAATTCTGACGAAATACTTTTCCAAATTTTACCATAAAACATAATTGGATTTAGACATATTTTGAATGCAATGGAGACCTTTCTACACACACACCAATATTCATCAAATTGAATCATGTAAATGGAAAAAAGAGTTATAAGATAAAAAGGAAAAAATTTTGATACTCCCCACAATCAGAGTGTTACATACAAAAAAGGGCAAAAGTCAACATTATCTTTCAAGTACAAGGTTTGGAGGAACCCCATACATACAAATTAAAACAAATAAATAAATAGTGGTTATGAAAAATTAATTAATGAACCTCGTATGATTTAATTTTTTGATTAATTCTTAAATATTGTGACACTAAAATGTACGCGAAATCCATACGTTTTAAAATCAATTTTGCTGTAGGGCTACATGGAATTTTGCACATCGATTTAAATTATCATAAGACTTATTTTTGCCAAATTTGTATAGTTGGTACCTTAAATATTAGACCGAATATGGCCAAATTCAATAGTTTAATCCTTGGGCCAAAATTTTATTGAGATATATCAAAAATTGCGACCTGTGGGTCCTTTACAACGTTTACAGCCAGCCGGACAGAAAGATGGACAGACAAACGAACAGAAAGATGGATCGACTCAGAAAGTGTTTCTGAGAATTTGCTTTCATTACAGAATATTACCATAAGTCCATTGCTTCATTTATGTGAGTTGGATCACTTTTCCAATCTACGGGGTTTTTATCTCTGACATTTTCCCCGGCAGAATTTAGTATTCGACGTACATTATGGGAATGAAAAACTGAATTAATGTTTTTAAAGATAAACATTAATAGCACCAAATTCGAAAGATGAAGTTTTGGGCTATTTATACCCTACACCAACGTAGGAATTAGGGGTATTATGCGTTTGCGCTAATGTTTGTAACATGCAGAAAAATGGTGTTATCATCACTTTTAAGTAAGCCGTTCGACTCTGAATCATTTTCTTAGTCGATTTAATATATCCGTCTGTCTTTTTGTCTATCTATCTATCTGTGAACAGTCTTCAGGTCGCAAAATTTTGGATTTATCAATGAATTTTGGTCTAAGGACGAAGCCTATTGAAATTGGCCCTGGTTTAAAGTTCATAAATTTCCTAAATATAAAGCGAATTTGGCACAAATAATTCTTGTAGTATTCCAAAACGATGTGTGCAAAAATATGTGATGATCGGTCCATTAGTTCTCATAGGTCCCATACAAACCCCCTTCCAAATATCACCTTTAAAGGCATAAATCTCACATATACGCTGGTATTGTAATAAAAACTGGTAAAATTTAGATAAATATAAGCAAAAATCTATGTGCAACATTATAAGAGGGCCGGTTCATAATTTCTACTAGCTCTTATATAACTCTTTAGCAAAGTTCATTTTAAAACGCATAAATTTCCCCTGTCGCAATAATTTACTGCACAGGTAAGAATAATTCAGAAAATTAAATTTGACGAGGGTCGTTACTATTTATAACCAACATTATGGTGTAGGGTATTACACAGTCGGGCTTCAACAACTATAACATCTCTACTTGTTTCTAATTATTTTCCCAGTTTATCCGAACAGACGGTCGATCATTTCTTCTCTGTTATTCAGTCGCTTATAAAACGCTTTATAATGATAATACGTTAATGTGCATATTTCCCGCTATATATTTCTGAAGAATTTATAGGTGTGAATTGATATCTTAAAAATATTCTTCTGAAAATGTCAGAAAACGGAGATCAATTGATTCTAAATTAAAGTCTTGAAAAAGAAAATATTTATTAATTAAAATGCTTTCCCGGAATTCCTATATAATTCCTATATAAATCCTATATATTCGAAGAAAAATGTCAAGACCAAAATCACTTTGGTCTATAGAGTCCAGATTTATTGAAGATCTCAAAAAAAGCCGTTATCATGGAATTTAAAACATGTTAGAGTTTCCAGCACAGAATTTTGTTCTAAAATTCAAGCTTTGGGATTTTAAATTAAATTAAATTTTTTCAAATCGGTTCAAATTCGAGTGGGTTTGGATTAAGCCATTAGAGTTTATAGGTTTTCTATGTAAAGAAGCAGTTTAGAATGATATAAATTTCATATATTTTTTTTAAGAAAAATTTTGTTTTAGATGAAAATGAGTGCACACACTTTATCGGCCCAAAAACATTAAAATTCATGATTTTTATTTTTGGACTGCGTGGAGACATTGACCCCAGTCCTTATTTACGTGATGATTAATATTGTTTTTAACTCATTAAAAAAATACCAACAAATTTGTGCAAATAAAAAACCCTGCCTCAAGATTAGTGTATTTAAAACCCGAAAATGGAAACCAGTTAACCGATTTTTTACATTTCTGAAAACAGTCCTGTTTGGAATAGTTTCTATAGTCAAATTATTCGATATACCAATTTTTTTAGTCGATTAAACGGTCTTTAATTTAAGGCATATTCAGCTGCATTTTTGTATGTTCCGCCATGACTGAGTAAATATATAAAATTATCCATACCGTAAGTAACACGAGCACCTACCTTTAAGGACATTAAAGAATGCAAAGTCATTTCATGATTCAGGCCATTTCACGATATAGGTTTTTCTCGGTTGGTCTAAATTTTCTTATAAATAATATTTTTTTCTATAAATTTATAATCCAAAAAAACCGGTTTGGATACACTACTCAAGATCTTGTAAAATTTTCAAAATTGAAAATGGAAATAACTCGAAAATTATAAGAGATAAATAACATATGTAAGTACAGTTCTTAGAGGTCTTGTTAGGTGTCATAAATTGGTTAGAGAATTTCTGACCATATAGTGGTAAAATAATTGAATAAGAAAAAATATTTGTATGTCCATGGTACCCCACTCATGGAGCCTCATTAGGATCCAGGTTTCCAATGTTATAATACTGGACTCCTCTGCCATGATTATATAAAATTTCAGGTAATTTAAAAGTAACTGATTTATTTCCAAAAAGAAGCAGGTTCTGTCCACTGTGCATTGTAGAAAATATTTAACATTCAGTAGCGCCAATTATCAAATGTTCATTGCATTATCTTTCCAATAATTACTCTACAAAATACCGTTATTAGTTAACCCTTTAATTACTCTGTCATAATTTCAACTCCCTCAAGGCTCAATTGACATTTTATGTTTTCTCTTTTTCCTCCTAAACATTTCAATCTTCTGTCATTTGTTTTTTCGCTTTCTATAGCATTTCCACGGTCATCTATTCATTACATCTACTTCCCCATATTTATTGCAGTTACCATCCACTTTTAACATAAAAAAATCAAATTAAAATTTCATTTCATTATGCCATTGATTTGACATGAATAATTCTATTTATGTCATCATTTATTACCATTTTTTTTATTATTTGATGAAATTCCAACTTCTTGGAACTGAGAACTGAACAAAAAGAATAAAACAACATACGTTCGAATTTATTTAATTAGTGAATTGTCCTTGAGCAGGGAAATGGCAAACAGTAAAAAAGTGGCACAATTTCAAATAATATGGACACAACATACACAGTTACATTCATTTGCACTCACGGATACAGCACAGTGGTACCAAAACTGATTTTTATAACCTCCACCACCACAAGTTTTTCCGTGCAACTCCAAGAAGAAATCATCTAAGACCCTACAATGTATATATATTATTGCATTGAGTCAAAATATGTTTCGATTTAGCTACGTCTGTCTGTCCATCTGTACATCTGTCCATTTGTCCGTCTGTCTGTTGGAAACATTCTCACACCTAGAATAATTGTCCGAATTCAATGAAATTTGCCCACATTTCCTATTTAAAACCAGCTATATCGGTTTATTACCAAGAAAGTTATAGACCGATATCTGAAACAACCTCAAAATTCCGAAAAAGAACTTTTCTAATTTCTTCTAAAAACTGTAATTTGGACTTAAACAAAACTTTAATTTTAACATACAATACAATTGTATGTACTACATCATCATGCAAAAGATCATCAAAATCTGATTAACAGCAAAAAAGTTATAGGCTATAATATATGTAAAATTTTGATACACCCCCTAAAGTCTGTGTGTCATATGGGACGCAATTTTTAAGATAATTTTATGAAATTTGTCACATATATTTATTTGGTTACAATTATAAACCCAAAGAAGCCATATTGTTCTGGGGTCACTATTTGACCCAGCTTCCATATAAGGACTCTTCCCGGAGTATGTTTTATAGCCTATAAAACTCTTAAATTTAAAACAATTCTATGGAATTTTCTAACTTTTTTAAATATGTGTTATAAATTTCATTAACATGGGTCCATACTTTGATATAGCTCCTATATAACGCCCCTTCCCGGAAAACTGGGTTGAGCTTATAAAACAATTAAGGGAAGATCAATTCCATTGGAATTCGGTACAATGATTTTTCTAAGTATTTTTAATGTATATTTTTAATAAGAATAATCTCGGTCCATATTTTGTTATAGCTCCCATATCAGGCCCTCTTCGAAAACAATTTTCAACTCATAAAACTAGTAAATAAAGACAAATTCTATTGAAATTCGATACAATTATTTTGCTAACTGTTCTGAAGGTGTTATACTAATTTGCCCTACATCAGTCCATATTTTTTTATAACTCCTTTATAACCTGTTTTCCCGGAGTTTATAAAACATTTAAATAAAGATCAATTCCATTGAAATTTAGCACAATGATTTTTCTAACTATAATCGAAGTATATTATAAATATGAACAATCGTGGTCCATATTTTGCCCTATAAGATCCCTTCCTGGAAAACAGTTTTGAGCTTATAACAAGCAAATTTTTTGGTTTTATACCCTCCACACTACAAGTGGCGAAGAGAATATATTAACTTTGTGAAATCAAAATCTCAGTTCTGTCCTGAGAAAAAATCGGTTCTAAGTTCTAAAGTTAAATTGGAATGAAATTTTGTCATAATATTAAGTTATGTGAACTTCATTACCCAATTTTTAAAATTAGCAAAATCGGTTCAGTAGGAAAAAAAGTTATAGCCAAAATTATAACAAATTTAATGACCCATTAAATATTTCCGTGTTTTATAATTTATACATTTGTGAGTGTATATGTATGTATATGTATATCTATGGAACCTAACGTATTAACTTCACACGAATTTGTGGGGGAGGTTCAATACCCATTCAGTACCCATTCGGCATAGCCGATTATAATATTTTTACTTGTTTTTTTTTTTTTAATTTTATAACTTTAGAACTGTTAGAAATATTTCAATAAAATTTTAGACAGTTATAGCTGAGGTAATTTCAAACTAATTTAGAGGACTATACACGCCTCTTGCTGGGGGTCCTCCAAAGTTGACCAACTCGGGTAATGTGATGCAAAATGAAGAGACAAAAGACTTTTATAAACATTTTGATTTGGTATCCTTGAAAACTCTGAAATATGAAGATTCTTAATTTTTAAAGAAAAATGATGTCAAAAATTTAGTAACGAAATTTCGCTATTATTAACGAAAAATTATATTTATTTAAAATTTCAGTATAATATACACTGTTGAATATTCTTGTAAACGCTTCCAAATTGTTCTCTATTTTTGTTGTTCTCATCCAAATTTCTTAATGTAAATAATACTTTTTCTTAGTTTTGTCTTTTGCCTTATTCTTGCGATCAAATGTTCTGGTAGATATTTCATGCGGAATATTTCTATAAACGCAGACCCGAAACTATTTAAAATACCAAAAATAATATATAATAAATTTCTTTTCCTCAAAAACAAAGGTAAATTCATAACGTTTAAGGATGCCAAATGGAACATGACCAGAGAAGTTCTAAGAAAGAAATTGAACGTTCCGAAAGTATCATGGGTAATTTCTATAAGAAAGGACATTCTGTCCTTTTGGTCTTCGAATACAATATTAATAAAAATAATCTTTCTCTGACATCCAACAAAATTTTGGGAAAAGATGAAAACATAGAATGGAAGAAGTCAAAATGTAAGCAAATGCTCAAAAGAACAGCATAAGGAAAATCGTTCAAAATTCGCACGAAAATATATGAAATGGACAGAGGAGTGGAAAAAGGTAATTTTTTCTAACGAAAAAACTCGTATTCGCGTTATTGGCGCGTTGTTGAGATCAAACAATGTTTGGATGTCAAAACGTTATTACGCAGCTGGTAGTGTTATGGTTTGGGCAGCATTCTCTGCAGTTGGCAAATCTAATTTTTCTTATTCCAACAAAAAAAGAAAAGCATACTTCATAACGAATTGCTGAAAGATGCTTTTGTCTCCTTTATGGATGAACAAATTAATGAAGATTGCATATTCCAGCAAGACAATGCTGCAGTACATGTTTCAAATCAGCCTAAATTATGGACTGAAAGTCTTGCAGTATAGACCCAACCTCGTATAACCTCCCTCAGTTTTGATTTATATTTGAATAAATATTATTACAACACCCACGTATATGTGCGATTTATGAGTTTCAAGGTGATATTTGGAATGGTGGTATGCCAACCACCTAAAATGGTGTAGGGTATAGATAAAACAAGTTTGGTAGGAAATGGATTCCAAACTTCTATATAAAAATTAGCGCAATCAATGTCAGTCCATATTTTTGAGATAATCCGAAATAAAGGATCATCCACCCATTATGAATAATGCTATAGAGACTGATAAATTTAAGTGCGTTTAAAGGAAAATTACTTTAAAAATGGCAGTTGAATCCTAAAATTAAGTTAAAAAATACACATAACGCTTTTAGTTAATTTTTGTTTAATTGTTGCTTATTATTTTAAAAAATGTTATGTGCGTTTATAGGAATATGTACCAGTATATATCGACTTATACACAATTCAGAGATACCTCAACTTTTGCATGCACAAATATTCAAAATTTTAAACCATATAAAACGTCGTAAAAATTATGACTTTTTCCATTTAAATGATCATGCTGTAGAGGGCGTCCGTCAAACTGTTTCCAATGTTTTTAAATAGTACACGGGGAACTTGTCTGTTGATAGAAAATCTGGTTCAGGTAGATGAAATGGTGCACATGATGTTTCTAAAAAATGAAAGCGTCTTCAAAAGAGCTCTTACCACATCTGGTAAGAAAGCAGTCCGTTTAGTTTAGTGCTCGTAATATTTGGTACGTACAGTTTAAGTTAATTCAGGTTTTAAAACAAACAAGCTTCAAATGGTTCCAAGCAGAAACGCTGTTAAATATTTAGAGGCCAGTGAAGTTTTCTAAAAATATTCTTGCTGAATTATAGATGACGAATAGCATATTCTGGCAGATTTTTCGCAACTTCCTAAAGAAAAGTTTAGCACCCAAATGTACCAGTAGAACTTGTTCGTTTATAGAAACCTGGCTCAGGTAGAAGGAATGATTCACATGATTTTTCTACAGCCAAAAAATGGAAAGTATTTTAAAAATAGCTCAAATAGTCGGGTTAGCTCAGTGCAGGATCTAAATGATACGCAAAGGAAAGCAGCTTCAAATCTAGAGGCCAATGAAAATAGAGCAGGGAAATTAAAGTCAAGTTTTGTAAAAAATATTTAGGCAGCATAATGGACGACGAAACGTATGTATTGGATTGTTCACAAATTCCCGGAAGAAAACTTAGGGACCCGAAATTTTCTCTAATAACTTCTTCTATGAATTTGCCGCAAAAGAAGCCAATCATTTGTTACAACGGGCTTTATAAATACCGAAATGCTATGGTAAACAAGCCTTTGAATGGTACAAGAAAACTAATGTGGTATTTTCAACAAGAGATGCAAATTCTTCAAACTGCCCGGAGCTAAGGCCAGTCGAGAAATGAAAAGAGAGAGTTGAAAGAGAGAACTGTATATGTATGTTGAGAAATTTTCGATCTCAGTTCTTATATATAAATTTTTTTTGAAATTCATAAATAAATTTTTGACGTCTTTTAAAAATAAAACATACCCGATCTATCCAACATGGGGGGATCACTGACTATGCCTCTGATCACATATTTGCCTGTGCCACTAATTAAATAAAATTTTATTAACATAAATGTAACGGTTCAAAAGTAAGAGAATTTTTCCAAAAAAAATCATTTCGAAACCACTGTGCAAAGGTTTTCCTAAATGGTGGTGGTGATGGCATGAGAGATGTGTAATGAAATGCAAGAAAAAGTTTATTTAAAACTAATTAAAAATAATTTAATGGTTGAAATTCTTTTCTATTTGACGAGATGACATTTTTAATCATATTAAACAACATTTAATTAGATTAATATTTAAACAGTTGTAAAGCAAATCAATTTAGAAAAAAAAAGGATTCAAATGGTGAATTTTAATCATATAAGTTTTGCTATATAAAAATAAACTCAAATTTTTCTTATTTTTACTTAAATTTCCATTTCATTGGTCCTGTTTTTCTATTATAAAAAGTTCAAAAAAAAAACACACACACAAACAAATACATATATACTAATATTTTCCACATTATTAACACACATTTAAGAGAGTGTTTGTGTAAATGTATTTATTTATATATGTAGCATACTTTTTTAAGAACAATTTGAAAAAGTTTTCATAGCATACTTTTAGGCTTCATAAACATGTAAAACTTGCACAATCTGTTGCAGGAAAACTTTGTTTTGTTTTTATTATTATTATTTTTCAAATTTATAAAGTTTTGGTACAACTTTAATATCATGTGGGTTTTATTTTAACTAGAAATAATGGAAAACTAACAAAGTTCATATATTCATATGTATATATTATATATAATAGAGACCAAAAACTTTATAATGGCATCCCATTTGTTAGATATAGAATTTGTAATAGAAGTTAATTTTAACTAGAAACTAACTGTTATTAATTTTATTAGTTTGGAAAATTAACCTTATAAAATTTAATTGTTATAATCTAAATTAATATATAGTTTATGTAATAGACAGGATTTAATAACATTTAGTAAAGACTTAAACCCATTTTCAGTAATTTATTTCATTAAACAGTGGGGCGGAATCGTTTGTTTTTGGAAATAAATCTATAACTTTTGATTGGCTTAATGGATTTGCATTATATTTAATATAATGATGCAGGGGAGTTTAGCATTATAACTCAGTTCTCCACGGTTGGAGTTCAAGGGAGCGCAAATTAGAGTACCAAATTTTTATTTTTTATTCCATTACAGAAATGATTTACATCTTATACCCTGATGAGACCATTCAAAATTATGCTAACATGTGTTGTATAACTCTTATAGTTTTCGAGTTAACTGCATTTGAATTTTTAACTCTCAAAATTTTGTAAGATCTATAATGATTTTTTGTAAATATATATCCTTATATATTGCTCTGATCTGGTCCCATATTTTATTAAATTAAAAAAGATTATTTAACAAAGAAAATTAAAGACAATATCTCTTAAAAACCTATGCAAAATTTATAATTTTCTGAAAAAAAACTAAAATTTTGTATCAAACATCTCTATAGGGCCAAGTCCAGAACCTTTTAAATTCGACTCATATTTTTATCAACATTTAACATTTAACCTATATGTTCGAAAATCTCAAAGCCTGAATTTTAAACCTCAAAGCAGTTCAAAGCCTTTTTTGGGGCCTCCATTAAATGTAAACATTATGGACCGAGATCCATTAAACTCATTTCTGGAATTTTTCTTTTATGGAAATTCTTCAAGTAAATCAATAATATTTTTTTCAACACTTAAATTAAGAACCATGAGATCCTTTCCAAATATTTTATATTCGATAATGTGCATAATAGCAAACATATTTCTGGACTATTTGCAAAAGAACTCAAGTCAATACCTTTCAAATACTTCAACTGAAATTTTAGCACGTCATGTATATATTCCCAGAATAAATGTAAATTTTCGTAGAGGTCTAGTTTGGGTTGGATTTTCAACTAAGACATAAACCTCTTACACAAATATCAGGTATCTATGTAAACGTTTGTATTTGAAGATTCATAATTTTTAAAGAAAAAGTGTGCGAAATGATGTTTGAGGCCAAACATTTATAAAGAGTTCAAAATTTCGAATTCCGGTCCATGCAAAACCTTTTTACAAATTTTATTTTTTTTCGCTAAGATCTTTGCCCGATTTACCTTCTCCGCATTCCCGTTTAAATTTATTGTAATTTATCCGTTGCGCCTTGCTGCACAAACATTCTCCTTCGTCTAAGATCTCGAAATCCGTTCAAAAAATTTATTTAATATTTGCATTGCATGGAAGCTTCCTCTTCCCTTGATCCTAAGCGTCCTACATTTTGTCTAGTAAAACTGTTTGGAACCAAGTTTTGGAAATTTCTCTGTTATAGTTGTTTAGATATTCGATAATAATTATATCCTTTATATGGAGGGTATCCTTCACCCTGGTCCTATCGGTTCTACATTTTGTTAACTAAAATAGTTCCTTGAGAAAGTGATTGGAGCCAAATTTTAGAACATTCGCTGTTATAGTTTTTAGATATTTGGTAATCATTACTTGCTTTGTATGGGAGGATCTCTTCCTCTGTCCTATCCGTCCTACATTTTAGTCAGTAAAAAAGAACTTTGAAAAGGTATTTAGAACCAATTTAAATACTTCCGCTTTTACAGGTCTTTAGATACTCGCTAATTAATATTTGCTTGATCCTACCGGCCCTAGATTTTGATCTTGAGAACGTGTTTGGGATCGAATAAGAGAACTTTTGCTGTTAAAGTTCTTTAGTTATTTGATAATCAACATTTTGTTTGTATGGGGAACACGTCTCCCCATGATTCTATTCACCCTTCTTTCTGACCAAAAAAACTGTTAATTGAAAAATTTATTGGGATAAAATTTGAAAACTCTTGGCGTAGTAATTTTTTAGATATTCGATTATCAATATTTTCTTTGTATGGAGGCTACTTCCCACTCTGATCCTATCTTTCCGTCCTTCATTTTGTCTAGTTAAACAGTTCTTTAATAAAGTGGTTGGGACCAAATTTAAAAATTCGCGCTGTTAAATTTGTTTAGATATTCGATAATCAATATTTGCTTTATACGGGGATAACTCTCCCCCTGGTCCTTTCGAAATTTTGTATAGCCTATGTTACTTTCGGGTATATGGGGATCATTTAAAATCTTTAAAAATTAAATCTTTAAAATCGATTCTGATATAAGGAATATGGATCGTTTTAAATATTTTTATGACCCGAGGAATCCAATTTTTAAACCCTGTGGTTCCAAAGTTGGACTCCTCCATCAATGTTATGTTCAAAAGCTCAATACCTAAACTCGCCTACATATCCTATGTGATTTTTTTAATTTAGGCTAGCGGTTCGAAAGGGATCATTTCATTTGAAATCAAGGTGTCCAAAAAAAGTTAGAAATTTTGAACATCAATGAATTTTTTTTAAATGGTGACCATTCAAATAATGTGGAACCTATAGTTACCATATATTATATGTATAGCAAATGATTAGAAATGCTTTCGAGAATTTTGCTATAGAAGTCCAGAGATATTGGTTCATAAATGGCTCAGATATAAGCGAAAAACTGAAGGTACCTCAAATTATTTCATTCTGACGCACCTGGGACAGCTACGGACCTTGTTGCCACGCAGAAAAATTACTAATTTTTTTCTCCAATTTTGTTTTTTTTAACTTTCGAAGTCGGCCCAAATAATAAATAGGCGAACTATTTATTACACTTTTATATTTATACTAATATTGTTTTAGTGAAAGCGAAAACTACTCGTGATCTGAATAAAATTTTGCATGCATATTAAGTGCTCTAGAGGCGCCGTCATTTTCTTTTGCATCTACAAGTGAAGATATAGTGAAAGTCTATTTATAATAGGGACTTAACATTAAATGTTAAGTCCGTTGCTTAAAAAAATGTATGTAAATATATAAAAATGTAAGCAAAGGCGAATTCGGCACGGCCGAATTTAACACTTTAACTTGTTGATTATTAAGATTAATTAAATAATTAAGCAAACGTTAACATTATTTAAGAAAATTAGACGTTGTATTACCAAAAAAAATCCACAAAAACCACTACCATCTAAACGTACACAACAACAACAATAATAACGAAATATAAAAAAGGCAACAACAAAATATTACAAATGAAAACAACAACAATTGTTAAGTTGAAAATGAAAATATTACCCAGAGGTATTAATGAATGAGCAGTAGTATTTTCAGTTACCATTTTATACCTCCTCCACTACCACAAGTGATTAAGAGGGTATATTAACTTTATCTATCCATATGTAACGCTAAGTTGCATCGCATCCAAAAATTGAGTCAATTTTGCTATGCCCGTTTGTTACTCAAATTTAGCCTGATTATTTGTTATAGTCCTGACAAGTTTCCTATTTAAAATCAGCAAAAATCAGTTTAGTATATCAAAAGATATAGACCGATATCTGAGGTAAGCTCTAAGTTTCAGCGAAGTATTTTCATAAAAATTATAAGAAATCGACAACTTTGGGAATAAAGTTATTGGTATGCATATTATCAAAGTTATCAAAATCGGTTCAATAGAAAAAATAGTTATAGTGAAAAAAATTGACTCACTAAGTGTTCGTGAGTTGTATTTAAGAAAAATTCTTATATATAATATACGTTTGTGAGTGTATATGTGAGTGTGTGTATATACGAAACATAACGTATCTACTTACATGCATTTGTTGCTAGAGGGTATTGAAGATTCGGCATAGCCGAATTAAACGCAATAACAACAAATATTTTAAACACGTGAAAAGGGAACAAAAGTGAAAAGATATATAAATAATAAAAAAGGATCAAAAATATGTAATTTTAAGAAAACAAGTACAATAAAAACAAAATAAGATACCAACACAAAGTACTAACTCGTGCTAACAGATACAATTTCTGTTTCAACTTACATCAGGGATGGGTAATGCAAAATTATGATAATGTTTTTTTTTTTTTTTTTTTTTTTTAATTTAACGGTATTTTTTATATAACATGATTATTCATGATTGTTGTATTAGCAAAATAATTTAAAGTGAGAACTTAAATATTACAGAAAAATCTTATTGAACTTTTCTTTAGGAAGAGGAAACGATGTGTACGGAATCTAAAGCTGCTGTTAACTGTCCCATAGATTTAATCGATTTTGATATCCAACATCACCATAGGCGTTTGAGGTATAAGTACATCAATCTCATTAGAAACCATCTGTTAATCCGACTGTCTAGATGGCGGATCATGTAAACGTTGTGAATAAAATACAGGTCGCACAGTGTTTCAATAACTTGAAAATTAACTTGAAATAAATTTGTATCAGTTCGATTTAAAAAAAGACTTCAGGGAGTCTTTAAATTTGAATTTAACAAAAAATCGATTTTTTCACCGAGGGGTAGTTAACCTCTTGTCGAGTCATAAAAATTTGATCTTAAGTAATCTATACCGTATTTATATTCTCCTGAAAGGATATTTTATAGGTTTTTTGGTAAAGCAAAATATTTCTGATGGAATCAGAGTTTTCCAAATTTGACCTATTTTTCATAGCAATCTAATTCTCAAATAAAAAAGTTCAAATTCTACAATTTTTGGTAATAGAAATTTTTATACCCCATATCGCTTCAAGAGATATAGTAAAACACGTAAAAGAACAACTTTGATTTCTTTCCAATTTTTGGAAATTATGGGCTTTATTTTGACATCTTGATTTGACATATATCCGAAGCATATTGAAATTGGTTATGTTCAGTCCAATATTTTGATTGGGATTTTTAATTCATAAAACTCATACCTTGTCTTTGTTCAAATATGTATTTCTGTTCAGAATCTCCTCTGAGTCGATTTCACGATGTTCGTCAGTCAAATTGGAAAGAAATTGCGTTTTGAAATTGGTGACATTAGATCTGTAATTTGAATTGCCCCCATATAAATATCATTCCCTGATAAATCCTACACCCAAGTAACACTTTACAGTGAACATATATAACATATGCGTTTGTATGGGTGTTACTTTAACAGGTATATGTTTTGATTAACACTAACAGCCGCAAGCAAGAAAAGACCAGTAGACGTCGATCTAATTATTCATCAAAATCTTAGTTGTGTCAGAACTACTCTTGTAGACGTCGGCAGACGTCTGTTCAATGTCTGCAATGTGCAGTGGGCGGCTTCAAAGTTCTACATTCATGCGGTAATGTGAAACCAACTTCGATAAAATATTATGATTAACTTTGAATCAGCGGTATGGAGAGCTATTCTTATTGGGATCTAAAGAGTGACTTCCATTTTAGTATCCCAAAACAGAGAAGAGATTCGAAATTAGGAATTGATCGTACTTGAGAAACTCAATGTCTTTCTTAGTGCTTTGAAAACCAAACTGTGGGATAAGAATCAAAAGTCTTTAATAATAAACAAAAGTGAACCACTTCCTTACAATTGTGAATGGAGGATGATAGGAGCGTGGCTAATGGGAATCTACAATTTCAGAGAAACGAAATATATGAGAGGATATCTGGGGAACGGCTTGACGCCAATTGAATTACGCTGTTACCAGGCCGTTTAACCGTGTCGAATGCCAGTGGGTACTGGTCTCTAAACGGATGGCTCAAGATATGGAAATAGAACGGAACTGGATTTAAACAGAATACCACTCCAAATACAGAACCATAATACGGCCCTTCAAGCAGAGTTACGAGCAATCAGGAAGGCCATATGCTGGGTCAAGACGAAACAGGCAAATTTGCGATAAAAGGAATTAAATGTCTTCACCGATAGTAAAGTGGCATTAAATTTTATTTAGTTTAGGTAAGAACTATTAGCCTGGTTGGTAAAGGCGCTCTCAACGATTACTCTAGAGACGAAAGTGTACACCAAGGAGTGGTTGTAAACAAGAAAGCAGATAATCTGGCATTTACATCTATGTATAGAGTTTCATGATAAGATAATAAATTTAATGCCTTTTAGCGCTGTAAGGATGAGTTTGCAAGAGTGGGCGAAAGAAACACTCAGGTCGCTGTGAAATAACGAAACAGTTGTCAGGACTTCAAATATATTTTGTGGAAATTTAGATGAGAGAAAATCCTTGAGTGTATTAGATTGAGTGTAGTAATTTGAACTGAGTAAGGTGATGGGTGTCTACTCTACACTTCAGGCACACTTAAAAAGCAATGGAGTAGCCGTATACAGTGAATACAGGACATGTGGTGAAACAATGAAACACTTTCTTTGTCATTGCCCAATCTCCACAACTGCGAGATGCCATTTTATAGATGACACCTAAGCAGACATAAACCAACATAGGAAAGTATACTGGAAGCCGATATAGCGGCTAAGGCTTATACCAACGGGCATGAAACCTCTTTTAAAGGACTGGACTCCTCTCTTCAGCATAACCCATGGAAAATAAAATTTTAAAGTTGACAGCTCTTCTGTCAGACTATTGCAAAATTGCATTTTTCCGCAAAACGAATTATCAAACGCTAATTTGAATACATTTCAACCGACTGCCAAAACATTTGGTCGATTATGCAGATTAAAAGAATACAAGAGAGGTAAGGCGTTGCTTAACTGTTAAACTTCGCATAACTGAATGTAACAAAAGCTGAGTTAAAGAAATGTGAAATTATGATATGATTTTCCAACCCTGAAATAGTACTCATAAAGTAATAAAGTTCAGTATTTAAAATGGAATTTTCGTTTGTTGCCATCAGAGCAACAATTGCAAAAGTTTATTCTCTTTAAAACAAAAGTTTCTCTTCTATTCCCTTTTCGCAAAAAAATAAGAATGTTATTAGTGAAAAGGGATTTGGTGATATAAACAGAATTAGTTTTGACTTTTTTATTTTCTTGACATTTAACCCTTCAGTTTACATTTTTTTGTACTTAAACAAACTTTTTGTTTGTAGTGGGTAGAAAAAATAGTCCTACCACCACTTTTAAGTAGTGAGTTCGACTCAGAATCACTTTCTGAGTCGACTTTAGCATGTCCATTCGACTGGCTGTCCATGTAAAGTTTGTTCGCAAGTTTCGAAGAATTTGTTATGATCGGTCCATATATGCCCCTTACAAATGTCCCCCCAGAATGGTGTTTTCAGTCTATATAATTCCTAAATGCAAAATGATGTCAACCAAATTTGGCAAAAATAAGTTTTAATACATTCTAAAATGATGTGCCGAATTATACGAGGATCGGACTATTATTTCTCTAAGGTCCCATACAACCATCCTTCCAAATATCATCTTGAAACTATTAAATCGCACATATAAGAGGGTATTGTAAACATTTTTAGTCAAATTAAGATAAAAACCACTGTGCAAAACAATACGAGGGTTGGTCCATAGTTTTTTCTATAACCCTACAGAAAATATTCCTTTTGAAACGCATAAATCATAATAATCTATTGCACAATTAAGCATAAATAAGAAAAGCAAATTATACGAGGGCCATATACAAAATTTTCATAGCAGTCATTTACAACCAACAATGTGGTGTAGGGTATTACATAGTCGGGTTTGACCTACTATAACATTTTTGCTTGTTTTGTAATGGGATTCCGGTCAATTCCATTAATAATTCTCTGGAATCATTTTAGAAGGAAAAGAACTCTAATTAATATTTAAAATATTTGATTAAAGAATTTGAATAGGAAAGTTAAACTTAATTAAAATTTTAATTGAAATAATAAAAATCTGTAAATTAAATTGATCAAGTGATATAAGGATAAACACATTGCAACTCCTTGTTCATACTTAGCAAAGTTAAAGATATGTTCAGAGGTGAACATTAGGGTGGGTCGTTCCCCATACAAAAAAATTTTATACCATTCACTCCCTGGAATGGAAAAATAGGTAATGATGTTCAGAAGTGCCACGCCCATCAATAAAGGTTTTTTGTATATTGCATCGCCTAAGTCCGATCGATATTATATATTGTTGTTCATTTGAAAATGGCTAAATTTTGTTTTTGTCTTTAATAGTTTTTAAAACCGACATCATCTTCTGTTACTTCGGATCCCTTTCCCTTAAGGTTACTATTTATATACGGGGAGAATAAATTATTGCGATAAAGGATCCCGACCAACTTTGGGATCCATTGGAGTGGTCACTGTGCGAAATTTCTTTGAAGAAGAAATAGCCGTTCGGAAATTACAGATTTATTTCCATTTCAATCTAATTTGAAACACTGTTACCAAAATGTTTTTAAATAATTCTGATTTTAGAACTACCGAATATTTTTTTAATTACAGTTAAAGGGACAGGAAGGGACCTTAAATGGAAATTATAGCAAAACATGGGCTGATCCTCATCAGATGTATCAATTAGTTTATATATATTAACTACAGTTAAAACAAGTTAGAATGCTATTTCCGATATGCTGAATCTTCAAAACCCTCCACCACAAATGAGTCATAAAATTAGTAATACTTTTGGCTATAACTTTTTTCTACTGAATCGTTGTCTTTGACATCGGTCTATATCTTTTGATATACTAAAACAATTTTGTTGATTTTAAATAATTCTCAGGTCTATAACAAATACTCAGACCAAATTTCATTGCGCTCTGTAAATGATTGTGCTGGTGGAGGGTAAAAAAATTATTGTACAAAATTTCAATAAATTTCGTTCAAATAGTGTTATAAGCTTAAAACATGGACCGATATTCATCAGAATCATCAATTAGTTCATATATAACCATATTCCACAAAAGGGTCATGTATTGGAGTTAATCAAAATATGTTAGAAAAACAATTGTGTCAAATTTCAAAAAAATTGTTCTTCATTTAAGAGTTTTATAAGCTTAAAACCATATTCCAGAAAAGGGTCTTATATAGGAGCTATATCAAAACATGGTCTGATATTGGTTAAATAAATAACATATATTAAAGACAGTTTTAAAAATAATTGTGTAAATGAGTTACAAGAGAATAAGTCTATATTAAAGGGTTTTATTAGCTTAAAATCATACTCCTGGAAAGGGCCTTATATGGTAGCTAGGACAAATAAGGATACCAGGCAATCTAGTGCCTTTATTAAAAATATATGTGACGAATTTCAGAAAATTGTCGTTAAAATTGCCACCTATATGAAAAACTTATTTTGGGGTCTATCAATAATTTGCATATTTGAGCCTTTAACCCTCATTCTATCGATTCGATTTTCATGTTTTTATTTTGTGTGATGATGAAGTACAAACAGCTGTATATTATGGTTAAATACTTAGACAGTATTTAATCACTTACTTTTTTATTGAAAAATTCGGAAAATTCTTTTTCACAATTTTGAGATTGTCTCAGATATTGGACTATAACTTTTTTGCTAATGAACCGATATAGCTAGTTTTAAATAGCTTAGGACAACAACAAACAATATAGGCAAATTTCATTAAATTCGAACAATTAAAGACAGACATAACTAAATCGCTTCAGATTTGGATTTGAAGCAAAAATATATGTAATTTATAGGGTCTTGGATAATCCGAATTAGAGACTGTGAAAAAAATTATTTTTTTGCAATTTTTTATTGGAGGTGATAACATTTATTCTAAGATAGAACCTTTCTTTGCTCTAAACAAAAAAAAATCGATAGTTTAAGTTTTTCATTAATATTTGCTTTCAAATGTCATTTTCTCGGGATCTAACGTTTATATAGATACCAAATACTTGTGTAAAACTATTATGCTGTGGGTGAGAATCCAACCTAAACTTGATTTACTCTATTTAAATTTAATTATTTTAAATAATGCGTGTTACAGTTTGTACTCATTCAAATCTACTCGATAACACCGTAGTCGTTCAAGCCCGACTATTTAATACCCTACACCACATTTTTGGTTATATGTGGTATCTACCAAAAATTAAGGAACCACCCTCGTATAAAGTATTTTTGAATTTATGGTTAAGTGTATAGTATATTATACTGGTACCAACGTCCATTTGGAATTACTATGTTTTAAAAGGTTTTTTTTTGTGGGCGTTACATGGCAGCTGGAAAAAATTATAGACCGAATCTCACAAATTTATTCTTGTTTATATATTTGTCTGGATTTGACTAATTCTTATTACAATACCAACGTATTTGTGAGTTTAAGCCCTTCAAAGTGAAGTGAAGGGAGGTTGTATGGGACCTATGAGAAATAATGGACTGATCTTCATATAATTTGGCACTTCGTTTTAGAATATTATTCCGGGATGAATATTTGTATGAGGGCTAAGTGAAATAATGCAATAGACATCGTCACTGGGGCAAAAATAATGGCACATGCCAAATTTCATTAAGATATCTTTAAGACTGCGGCCTGCATTTTGGTCAAATTTCATAGACATCCAGATAGCCGGCCGGGAAGACGGACTTAGAAAGTGATTCTGAGTCGAACGGTATACTTAAAAGTGTTGATAGTAATATTTTTTCTGTGCATTACAAACTTAAGCACAAACACTTTATACCCCAACAACCTATGTTGGTGTAGGGTATATAAATCGTTTCAGTTGCAGCTGCAGGGACTAAACCTCAATAAATATAAGTGAATTTATTTATTTGTTTGCATACAGTTTGTATAAATATTTTTATATTGTTAGTAACTCTTAGTTCATATTTAACCGAAACCCATTAAATGAAAGCAAAACAAAAACAACAACAAAAAAAGATATTTAAACAATAAAAACCATATCAACGGTAAATAATAACACAATTGTTGTTCTTATTTTCTATGGATACCCTACACTATCACAAGAGATGAATAACGTTTATGTCTAACTTTCCCCATTAGCAATTAAACGAATAAATACAAACTAAACTTAATTCGCTCAGATTATTTGTTGTTGTCAAGTTAAATCTATTCAAATCGGTATTGCAGAAAGAACAGATATAGACAGTTAACTGAATCAATTTAACAATGCTATAAGAACGTCAAAATCTGTCTATATAGGCCACTTTACTGGTGAAATATTGATAAAGTTATGGAAAACAAATCACCATAACGCTGTCAATCGAAGACACATTTGAACCTTCGTGATTCCTTCAAAAATTCGACTTCCAGCATATGCTAAATAAGTCGGAAAACCCCCATTCCATGTATGCATACTATTTCTAAATGGTCCTTTACACCTTTAGAACTTATAAGTGTTAAGAAGTCCAGCCTTCAGTCAGACTGTTCAATTTCCCCAACGAAAAATCAACGGTCTGCAGTCAAATCGTTCAATTTTTCCAAAAGAGAAGTCACGCCTCACTCTTAATATGCCACTTTATTACCAACTTTGCTGTGGTCGGGCAATCAGCCCGGTTTAATACTGGGACCCGAGTTTTCTTTAAATTTCCTCAATAGAAATTCTTAAAGGCGGACTTCTCCCCTCAATTTTAACCTTCTTACACCGTGTCCCTTCAAGTTCGAATACAACTGCATTGACAAGAATATTGCAGTGATCGGTACCCAAAGCAACCAAATATCATAGTCAGACTACAGACAGAAGAATACTTAGTAGTCCTCTGTTCTGCCAGACAAGATGTGCCTTAACTAAGTGTCCCTTTAAAGCCTTGAGTGTTGCCTAATCAATGTAGATTGTAAGCTTAATTTCTCTGCAATTTTAAACCAGATCAGTTTAGGACAACTGAGGCAGCCCTCTTTGTTATTGGTGTAGTGGAACCTTGCTAACTGTTGAGATTCACCACCTTTCCAGATGGTAAGAACAGTTCTTTTTTTGGAGAAGATGAAACCACTTAATTTAGAGTTAAAATAAACCATGATAAAGAATTTTTGTCTGCCCTTATGACTCCTAAGATTTCCGCTTGAAGACGTACATTCCTTTGGAAGACAACAGGTCATTCTGGCATTATTATGCAGAACTTACACACGTAAACCATTGAAACCTCTTAACTTATTTCTGGGAATCTTTTAATCCATTTCCTTGTGACCAATATGTTGCTGGTAGTCAAATTCACTCAGTACCGACGTGTGATCTACCCTACAAAATTTTAAAAGTCCATTCTCACATTATTATCCAGGATAAACGCATCTGAACCAGAACCCACAGCCGTTAAGGGTCCGTCATTGGAAGAAAATCCTTTTAATATCTCCCCAAGATTTCCCTGGGAATCATATAATCAGTTATTTCATGAACAATATGCTCACAGTACCCAGACTAAATTACCACATAAACCCCCTCAACCTTCAAGAATGTAGGTCCTTACTTGAGTATAGTTTCCAGAAATACCACTTCCTCGGATATGGTGTTCTTGCTAATTAAACGTTAAAATGTTAAATATTTCAAATAAAATCTGAAATAACAATTTTGGACTTGACAGGAATATATTTGGTAAAATTAAAGGTTATAAGTCCACATTTCACTATAGCTAATATAAATGAACCTTTTCCGGGAAATAGGATTTAAGGTTAAAGAATTTTTAAAGGTTCATTTACTATTTGAAATTCGCATTATTAATTTTGAAATTGTGGTTGGAAGAGTTAAATGATTATCGGTCCATATATGAGATGAGCTTCCATATGGCCTCTCCCCTAAAAGCTGCGATGAACTTCAAGATCACCGATCTACATACGACTTTGAGTCTCACATAAGGTTATATTGGGTGGGGAACTGTTTTTTAAGTTGATAAAACCTTTTTCGTAGCTCCTGTAATCAAGGTTTAAGCCCAATGTTACTTTCTTTCAATTTGGTTTAATTTTTTTCTGAAATATATTTGCTGCAGGGTGATAAATATTCGTCACTGCCAAACAGTTTTATTCTCTTTCCCTCCTTTTTTAATGTTATCGTTCTAAATTCATTGTTAAAGTAGAACGGATACAATCGAAATGAAAGAATAAGAGAAATTTATAGATTTTGCAACGGATATGTATGTGTGTGTGTGTTGAAGTAGACGTAAATAATGTAAAGTAGAAAGAAAATTATATAGAAACTGGGTTAAAATAGAAATTGCAACTGATATTAATTTAATAGACGTTTAATTTGTTTATTGAAATAAGAATAATTACTGTTATTCCTGGGGAAGGGGAACTTTAAAAAAAATTGGTATTTATTTACATGAAGACCTTCAAAGTAAAGCTTTTAGAATTTCCAAAAAAATCCCGTCTTAATGGCTCTATTTGAGGAAAGGGAACCGACAGTCCATATTTTCAGGATTTTACCCTCTTCGTTTTAGGCTGTGATCTATCAGTCATAGAGATATATTTATTTGAAATGTCATGAAAATGTACATAAACATGTCTATAAATCGGGCAGTTTAAAAAATTCTCATTTTCTTATACGATAATACCCAAAATCCCCATCTGCATAAAAGTTTTTTTATTTTATACAACATAGAATTTCAATCTAAATTTAGATAAATGTCTGTATTTCGATATAATTGGCTCATAATTCAAAACCTTTTGAGCCTAAAACAATATTCCAGGAAGTGGGATTATAAGGAAGTAACAACCAAATATGGTCCGATAATTGTCCAACCAGATTTATATTATTAAAGACTGTTTAAAAATAAAATTATACTAAATTTCAATAAAATTGGATCAAATTTAAACCCCATTCTAGGAAGGGGCCTTAAATAGGAATTTTAGAAAAATATGGCCCGATATTTGTACAATAAATAATATATATTTAATATAGTTAGAGCAATAATTATAGCGAAATTAGCCAAGAAAGTAAGACATATTCAAGACAGTTAGAAAAATAATAGTGAAGATTTTAAATAAAAGAAAATGGTTTATATACATATTATAGTTTTCCGGGAAGGGAAAGCTCAAAAGTGTTTTCCAGGAAGGGACCATATATGGGAACAGACACTGTGAAATTAATAATATATATTTAAGACACTTAGAAAAGTGATTTGCTGAATTTCAATAGAATTGGTCTTCATTTATAAGTTTTATAAGCTCAAACCCGTTTCCCGGGAAATGGCCTTATGTGGGAGCTATAGAAAAATATAGATCATGAACTGTGCCAAATTTCAATACAATTGGTTTATATTTAAAAGTTTTACAAGCTATAAACCATATTCCGGGAAGGGGCCTTATATGGTAGCTAGGTCAAATAATGACCCTGTACGATTTATTTATTTATTTTTTTTTTTGGGGTTTATTGTTGTATCAAATAAAATACATATGGCAACTTTCAGAAAATTATCTTCAAAATTACGACCTATATGACACACAGAGTTTGGGGTGTATCAAAATTTTGCATATTTTTGTTCAGATCCAATTACTTTTTGTGGAAAAAACTAGAAAAGTTTTTTTTCAGAATTTAAAGGTTGTCTCAGATATCGGTCTATAACTTTTTGATTAATGAACCAATATAGCTGGTTTAAATAGGAAACTGCTAACGACTATAACAAATACTCAGGCCGATTTCATTGAAAAGTAAGAATGTTTCTAACAGACAGATGGACATAGCTTAATCGACTTAGATATATATACTTTATGTAGTCTTACATGATTCCTTTTTAGCGTTACACGGAATGACATCATTTTCTTTAGCTTCAATCGAATAAATTTTGTTCAAAATTGTCTGAGCTTTTAAGTCCTACAGGACTTAGGCTCACTGGACCACGTCTTATAAACTCTAAACGCTGACTTTTATTGATTGTATAATGATGAAATATTTCTTCGCGATTCCATCTGTGGCGCACGGAATTAACACTTTTCGATCACTTAATCATTTGAAGGTCTTGGTGTAATATTGATTTTTGTGGAGAACCACTATCTGTAGCCATTTTCTCAGCGCTTTTTTTTGAAATTTGAATTGAAATTCGATTTATGAAAAATCATTAGTTAACAGAAAAAACGAGATAAATTAGTTGCTTTTATTTGGAAAAAGACGTTATTAAAGTTGATGTGGCTTAGCGTTGCGTTATTTCTGCTCGCTACTGTATACATGAACATCTATGTAAACAATTAAAAATATTATAGTTGGTCAAGCCCGTCTAAATAATACACTACACCACATTTTTGGTTGTAAATGAATGATACGAAAATTGTGTGTACTGCCCTCGTATAATGTTCTCTTCTTATTTATGCTTATGCGCGCAATATATTAGTATGATATTAACATTTGTTTATGCGCTTTAAAAGGAACTTTTTCGGGGGAATATGGGTTAGAAAAAATTATGGACCGACCCCCGTATAATTTCGCACAGTAATCTTGACATATTTTTATCTTAATTTGACTAAATATCTTTTACAATACTTACGTATATGTGCGATTTATGAGTTTCAAGATGATATTTGGAAGGGAGATTGTATGGGACCTATGAGAAATAATGGACCGATCCCTCGTATAATTTGATACATCAGTGTAGAATAAAATAAGACTAATTTTCGCCAAATTTGGTTGACATCTTTTTATATTTAAGAATTTTAGGTACTAAAAAACACCATTCCAGGGGGACATTTGTATTGAGTCTATATGAAAAAATGGACCGATCATAATCAATTTCAACAGACATTGTACTTGGGCCAAAATAATAGTATATGATAAATTTTGTAAGAAATCTTTAAAACTGCGACTTGTATTTTGCGAATAAGCTTTACATGGACAACCAGCCGGACGAACGGACGGACATGCTTAAATTGACCCAGGAAGTGATTCTTAGTCGAATGGTTTACTTAAAAGTGGTGGTAGGACTATTTTTTCTGTCCATTGCAAACATCTGCACAAACACATAATACCCCCACACATTTATTATAAATTTCAGAAAAAAAACTCATAATAAACATAATTGAAAATAATTTCCTATAAAGACATTTTATACATAAATAAGTGAAATATATATTTTACGTCCATATATTCCTAAACAGCACCTTTACACATATGAAACAATTACCATATAATGGAATTTACTGATTATGACATTATTTTCCCTTAAATTATAAAAAAAATGAGATGAAATATAAATCATTAAATTATAACCTAAAAACAACGACAATTTAATAGAAAGAATAATATTTTTGGTTATAAATAGCTGTAGCAAGCACAAACGTTATATAGTTAAAAGAACATTAAATACATTTTACTATAACGAAAATAAATCTCTGTCAACTTAACAAGAAGTTTATAAAATATTTCTAGATTTCAAGACTCATTTATAGATTTATGCATGAAATGTATTGAAAAATGAGGGTAGAGAAAAACCAATACTCATTTCAATACCTTCCTTTTTCCAGTAAAGTACTCACTATATCGTTTAAAGGAGTTTGATCTATTAGAGATTATTTCTAGTATAAAGCAAATATATGAATTATTCACTAGTTCTATAAAGTCAGAAATGTTTTCCAGGAAGGGGCCTTATATGGGAGCTATAGCAATATATGGACAAATAATTAATGTACATTAAATACAGTGAGAAAAAAAATTATGGTGAATTTCAATAGAATTTATCTTTATTAACTAGTTGCAATCCATTTTTCGGGAAAGAGCCTTATATGGGAGCTATAGCAAAATATGGACCGATATTAGCCAACTTAATAACCAATGTTCAAGACAGTTAGAAAAATAATTGAGCCGAATTTCAACGGAATTGGTGATTATTTACCAGTTTTATAATTTCAAAATTATTTTCTTGATACGGGAGCTACAGCAAAATATGGACCCAGATTTTTCATACTAATAATCAAAATTTAAGATATTAAGAAAATCATCGTGCCAAATTCCACTGAAATCGGTCTTTATTTAAGTGCTCAAACCTGTTTTTCGTGAAAGGAGCCTTATATGAGAGCTATTGCAAAATATGGACCGATATTAAAAAAGTTAATAACATTATTAAAGATCGTTAGATAATTAATTGTGCCAAGTTTCAATAGAATTGCTTCATATTTAAGAGTTTTATAAGCTATAAACCATATTCCGGGAAAGGGCGTTTTACAAAAACCAGGTCAAATAATGACCATAACACAATCTTGTTTTTTGGATTAATTATTGTATCAAAATAAATATAAATGGCAAAATTTCACTAAATTATCTTAAAAATTGCAAACAATTTGACACATAAATTTTGGGGTGTATCAAAATTTTTCATATTGGTTTGAATTTGATGATTTTTTGTACGATAATTAAAAACGTATTACTGTATGTTATGGTTATATTCTTGTTTAAATCCATTAACCTTACGTTGAAAATAGTACAAAACTTATTTGAGGTTATCTCAGATATCGGTCTATAAATTTGTTGGTTATAAACCGATAAAGCTGGTTTCTAATAGTAACTGCTAAGGACAATGACAAATAATGTGGCCGAATTTCTACTAATTCGTACGATTAGAGAATGTCAGAGACACTTTGATTTTATTTTGATGCAAGTTTGTTGCGATACGCATAGTTGAATGGGTGCAAAGTGTGGTGCATCGGAAATTATTTTTTTTTAATTTACTTTCCAAATTTTGTTTCTAATTCAATTTCAAAACATCCACCACAGTAAAAAACGGGAAGAGGATCTATATCATTTGTTACTCGTTATCTCTCTAAGAGATTTTGAACTTATAAATCAAACTCCTACGTAAACTCATTTTGGTAGCTTTCATAGCTCTAATTATAATCGAAGTATAATCTCGCTGATAGTAAAAGGATCAGTAAGGTAACCAGGTTTACTACAACCTTCATTACTCTCAAATGCTTTAAAATGTTATAAACCTAAGCAGCGCAATAAGAACCCCTTTGTTTTTGCTGTTTCCTTTTTTTGGTCGTTAGATTCCTAGACTTTCCTTCCAGCCCTAATTATTCGATAACCCTTCTAAAATGTTTAAAGTAAATCGTTAATCGAAGTTAACATTCCTCAATCTATATTTATATATAGAAAAATTAATCTGTTTTTGTTTGTCTGCTTGTTTGGGACTTATAGAAGAGTTATACCCATATACTCGAAAGTAAACAGGGGGAGAGGTACCCCCTTACAAAGCAAAAATTTATTATCGAATAACTAAAGAATCAATTCATCGAGAATTTGTTCCCAATAACTTTTTCCAGAAACTGTTTTACAGGGCAAAATATGAGACGGATACGATCCAGAGAAGAGGTAACCCCATATTGTGTTGAGGCTTGCATAAAAGACGAGGGCGACGACTTGCTGGATATCGATTTGGAGCCTTCCCTATAAATTTCGTAACCTGGATGTCATAGGTTTTCACTACTGTGAATGGCACTTAGGTGATTGACAGATGATCTAAGCCATTATAGTTAGTGAAAAGCCATGTATCAAAGCTTGGATAAAAAATTTTAAATTGGGGTTAACGGGAGGTTTATAGATCCCTCAGCTCCAACCGAGTGAAATTTCATTATATCTATAAATTCAAAATTTACCGAAATATTTCCAAATAAATAACGATTTGGAAGCACGGAGTGACAGAATATTAGACAGTGACTCTGTGTCGATCCAATAAGGGTTTAATTTTTTAATTAAAAGTGATAAATATGGATTAAAAATTAAAATAAGCAATAAATTTACTATTAAATGACATTAAAATTTTGTAAAAATGGAAAATCGTCATAACTCAAAATATGCAAATTTCGTCATAGCATCGGCTACTAAATAAAGTGTTTTATTAAGGGACTAATTTTTTTGACAAAAAATTAAACAAAAAACTGTTCTGAAAAATTATATTTTAAAGTTATAACTATTTTGCGCCAAATGCACAATATGAAATTTCAAAATTTAAAAAAAAAACTATTTATTCCTTGTTTATGATATACATAACTCTCTCTTCCTACAATTAAAACACAATTTTCAAGTTCCAATAGCAAATACAAAATCCATACGTTTCCCTAAAACATACATTATTAAATGATTTAATCCTCCTCTTTGTTTCCATCATTAACTTCACTTCTTGTAAAACTCTTTGGAAAATAATAGAAAAAGGAACATGTTTGGCATTTAATGGTATTTCTAGAATTATAATCAATAAATTATCGTCATTGTATTACCAACAAATATAGTGTGATTGGGTCAAATTTACTATAACCTTGACTATCAGTTTTTTTCCCTATTGTATATCGAAAAAAAGGTTTTATTTTTAACAAAAAGTGGAAAAGAAGGTCATTTTCAATAAAATCGAAATAAATAATAAAAAAAACAGACCAAAAATTTATTATTAACTTTGTGTTCTAATTTAATCCTTTTCTTTAAAGTTAACCAAAGGAATTATTTCAAAAAATACTTCAATTGAATTCAAAATTCAGTAATTCAAGTTTTAGCTCTAAATACGCCTACATGAATTGACTCTTAAATAACGTTTAGATTAAATTAAATGGAGAATAAAGTTAATTATTTATGTTTAAATTTAGGTATTTCAGCATCACAACAAAGTTAACAATTGTAACCACAATTTGGTTTAATTTCAATTTCAGTTTTTTTTTGTATTCAAGCTCTTATCGCAGTTTTAATTGACTTTATTGTACTCTTCAATGAGGAAACACATAAATTTAAAAAAGTATATATGAATGTATAGTTTTGTATATAATAAACAAGGACTTGCAATTGTTTGTATAATTTTTAAATTTCATAACGCTCATTTTCTGCAAGAGAGTCATAACTTTAAAATTATTTTCTCAAACGGGTTTTTGTCTAAATTCTTAGGTATAAGTTTTTGTAAAAAAATCTCTCTCCTCTTAATAAATCAACTTTCCAACAAAGCAAAAGTCTTTGAAATAAGTTTGTTATAAACTTACTAGCATAAGTGTAAGGCTTGCAGGAGTGTTATGATAACTGTTGTGTAACACTTGTTAAAAATTAGTTTGGCATCGCTAATTTTGGAACTAATCTAACTGGAGCTGGTTGAAACTTAAGTCAAATTACTTATTGTGGTTCTTTCATCATTTACCAATTTTATTTGACTCCATACGGACAAAATATTTTAAATGCAGATATTATACTTTTATTTTTTAATATTTTGAATTACGGGTCAAAAACTGTTCTTTTAATATAAAAACACAAAACTGTTGCAAGTATTAATCTTTTACAATCACATTTGTAAATATTGTTATTTCAACAAGTGTATAGCAAGTATTATTATAAATACCGTTGCTATTATTTATTTTCATTTAAATAAACCTATAATAAGTATGCTTATGAAATGTTGTCGAAAATTCCTTATAATAAGTTTATTTTAGAATACATTTACACTTTGTTTAGGACATGGTTTGCAGGGTAATTTACTATCTGACGTTAAATAAATAAAATTTCACATGTTTAGAGCTGAAATGTTTTCGAGTCGATTTGGAGAACTTTAAACGTATAAAAATCAGGTATGTAGTCGGTTACTCTCCAAATTTGGTCTCCTTTCATTTATTCATTTATGTATTGAGGCAATATATATAAATTGCTTTTATAAATCTCTATAAAAATTACACTTACATCGAAATAAGTGTTTAACCTATTTTTAATCTTGTCTTCCTTTAGCTTTTTTTAAGTGAACAGCCTTAATATAGGTCTAAAATGTGCTTAGCGAATGGTGTTACACCCATCTTTTAATATACTATTCGACTCAGAATCACTTTTGGGTCAATTTGACGATATCCGTCCGGATATTTCACATGCACATTTTTGGAGTATTTTCCAATTGATTTGGAAAATGACATATTTCTAGTGGGTCCTAGGGCCGAGAAGTAGAACACACTTAGTTGCTCACCTCGGTTAGGATGACTTTTAAGAAATCGCAAATCCGAAACAATCTTTAAATTGTCATAACCGAGGTGACTAATTTTGGTGATCCACTTCCCAACCCCAGGACTCACTAGGAGCATATCCTTCTCCAAATCAATTAGAAAACATCTCAAGAATGTCTATGTTCGTTGAAAAATATTAAATACTTCTAAAGTTACAGAATTATTAAAAAAATAGTTTTGAAACCTCATGAAATTTGGTACATATTTTTTTTACTCAAGGATGAAGTCTTTTGAAATTACCCTTGTTCGGACCAATATTTCAGGTACCTCCCATACAAATATCCTCCCGGAATGAGGAAGCTCATAAATGTCCTAAATATAAAGCGATTTTAACGAAAGATAGAAATAAGACTTGTGAAATTCTCTGCCGATGTGCCAAATTATGCGAGAGTCGGTCTATCGCTTCTTATAGATCCCATACAAAATTATTCCAAATAACATTCTGAAGGGAATAAGTCTTACATTGACGTTAGTATTGTAATAATAATTGGTCAAATTATGATTAAAATAATGTACAAAATTATACGAGGATATCAATCCTCGTATAATTGGTATATCCTCTCCAAAACTCTGACCAAAGAGGGACCGTCATTAAAATATTTTGAAAATAGTTTTATAATTTAAAAATAATCTTAAATTATTTTTTTTATAGAATTAAATATTTTTAACTATTTACAGTGGAGTCGGGATAGAGTGAACTAATTAGTGCAAGGCCTGTTCAGTTTATCCCTAAAATTCACTTTATGAAGATTGAAAAATGAAGAAAAAAAATCATAATTTCTTTTTTTTTTTTAAACCAAGCAGACCCGACAAAAATTTGTTTTGCCCAAACAGATCCTAAAAGTCTTATATTTTTAAGTGATCGTGTCTCCCAGTAGCATAATTGCTAAAACATTTTAAGACCTATAATACATACATGCATGCATACATATTACACTCATCCTGTTTATACCCAAGACTACCAATTTTAAGTATACCGTGCAACTCAGAATCCTTTCCTGAGTCGATTTAAGCATGACCGTCCCGCTGACTGTCCATGTACAGCTTGTTCGCATGGTACAGGTCGCAGTTTTCAAGATAATTCCTAAATGTAAACAGATTTTAACCAAAAAACTGCAAAACTAAGTCCTAATATATTCAATTATACGAGGATCGGTCCATTATTTTTTTAAGTCCCATACAACCACTCTTCCGAACATCACTTTGAAACTCATAAATCGCACATATATGAGGGTGTTGTAGATTATTTAGTCATATATAAGATAAATATAAGTCAAGACAGCTGTGCGAAATTAAACGAGGGTTGGTACATAATTTTTCTAATCCTACAGAAAAAAATCCTTTTAAATAGTCGGGTTTGACCACTTTGCTGGAATATATTCCAGCAAGCCAACAATATCTTCGTGTGCTAATACTAAGATTGTCATTATCTGTATCGGGAATAACAGATTCAATATTGTTCCATACTCTGGTGTCCCCTACAGTTATTTTTTCCGGGGATATTGCGCTTTTCGCAAAGTTTCTTTATTTAGATCATTATTATAGCACAGAACTCTGCTAAGTATTTTTTTAATGCTACATTTTGTGGACTTAACTAATGTAACTGTAACTCCCACTCCTCTACACTATTAAATTATTTAATTATTTCTTGCTTAACTTTTAGAGAAAGAAACTTATTTTACTTTAAAGAGGTGGGCGAAGTTGTAACAATGTAACAATTCCCGCTTTCGTAGTATCCATTAGTTCATATTAAAAAGTGTTCACTCTCACCCGATTTCACTGTATTTTCCTTCTTAAAAACTATATATATTTAAATTCTTTAAAATGTCAAGACATAAAGACATGATTGGTATTTTCCTACACATGAATGGTTTTCAGATGTCATTTTCATGTTAACTGTTATTTAAGTTTAAAATTAATGCCAACCAACCATCATCAAATAAAGTGAAATAAAAGTGAATTCATAAATAAAATAAACAATAATAAGAAGAAGAAATAATCTATGGGTTTGTATGTAAAAATGAAATAATTTAAAATACATTTTACATTAACATGAACATTAACATTAACATCAACATTAATATCAATGTAAATTTCACATTTCTTTGATATTCACTTCATGTAACATTTATGTGATTACTTAGTCAAATACACCAAAACAAAAAAAATCACCCTACACCACCATAGGTGTTGGGGGTATTATATGTTTTATGTGATGGGCAGGGAAAATAGTTCCAGTACCACCTTTTAGTATACCGTTCGACTCAGAATCACTTGCTGAGTCGAATTAAGCGCTGGCTGTCCATGTAAAGCTTGTTCGCAAAGTTCAGATCGCAATTTTGAAGATATCTTAATGAAATTTAGCACATACTATTATTGTGTGTCCTTGGGCCAAAATATTAGTTATATTAAAATTGTTTTTTCATAAAGGCCCCATTCAAAAGTCCCCCCGGAATGGGGATGCTCACCTCGGTTAGGATGATTTTCAAGAAATCGTAAATCCGAGAACATTGGGGAAAACAATCTTTAAATCGTCATAACCGAGGTGACTAATTTTGGTGATCCACTTCCCGACCCCAGGACCCACTAGGAACATGTCTTTCTCCAAATCAATTAGAAAACATCTCAAGAATGTCTATGTTCGTTGAAAAATAGGCCCCATACAAATATCCCCCCGGAATGAGGTTTTTAGTTCATAAAATTCCTCAAGATAAAACAAAGTTCTACAAAATTTTCAATAATAATTTCTATTATATTCTACAATGATGTGCTTAATTATACGAGGATCAGTCCATTATTTCTTATAGGTCCCATACAACCACCCTTCCAAATATCATCTTGAAACTCTGCAAAATTTAACCCTTCAGAAAAAAATCCATATAAAAAACTTTAATTTCACACAAATTTTAGTATCATAATCTATTGCACACATAAGTATAAATAAGAAATGCAAATTATACGAGGCCCGTACAAACAATTTTCGAAGCAGTCATTTACAACCAATAATATGCTATAGGGTATTACATAGTCGGGCTCGAGCGACAGGGTTCGTGCTGTCTTTTTTTAAATTGAAATTACATGTTTTTCAAAAAAAAAAATGAGGAGTGAGTTTAAAAAAATCTTAAGACACGTTTAGACTTTTGACTATTTTTGGGAACAATAATAATTGTATAATAAGCTGATAATGGGCAGATGAATTTCACTACTAATCTATTCATAATCACTTTCTGAATCGATATAACTCTGTTCTTAGGTCCGTCCATTCTTCCCTACTTCCATCTTTCTGGTTATCTTGCTTTAGGTACTTTGAATATTAATATAGAATAATTAGTATTGAGGACTGCTGGAGGTGTTTCAAGTACTCTCCCATATAAATCATTCTACTCAGAATCACTTTCTGATTAGATTTTACTATACCCATAGAGCCGTTCATCTGTCCATCATTCCGACTTTCTGCCTGTATTTTTGGGTATTTAAAATATTTTTGATTAGCTGTAATTATAAGATAAGAGATATTTCTTATACTACCCCACATACATTAATTTACTCAGATTCACTTTCTGAATCGATTTAACAATACCGCAAGTCCGCTCATATATTCTCCTGCGGATACTTAAATATTTTCGGTTAGCAATAATTATGTGATAATGTGTATTAAGAATCAATTGTGGTGCTTCAAATACTAACCCATATATATCAATAAAGTCAGAGTCAACTTCTGAATCCATTTAACTGTGCAGGTCCCTCCATCCTTCTGGGCTTTTGGTTAGCTTCAGGTTCTCTGAACCGACTTAAAGTTTGTTCATCAATCCTTCTATTTTACTGGATGATCCCAATATTGGAAGTGGTCCCAAAATACTTCTTCGGAAATAATTCTGTAACATCGGAACTATTGAATATATAAAATAGAGTCCCGACTGCGGCATATCTCCGCATTTAAGAGATATTTGCATCAAAACCATTTTCGTATTTTATTCAGTCTTTTTCTAATTTGTGGGCTGAATTTAAGTACAAAAAATTTTTAAAATATTATTTGAATTGAACACAAAATTCTATTTTTGTAAAAAAACTCTTATGCGGATCCTTTTAGTTTAAGAGATATATAGACCAAAGAAAATAGAACTTTTTTTAATTATTAACTTAACGGGATTAATTTGAATCAAAATTTTTTTAAATTTTGGAAAAATGACTTTCTAAGATTAAAAAATAATTTTTTTTATTCAAAATCCATTTTTCCTCCGGATTATAATTTTTCCTTTTATTTCTGTAAAAACATTTAATGTTAACGTCCAAGTAGGTTTGGGGAAACATTTTCCCCACTAGTTCTAGAAGAATTTCCTTGAATTTAAATTAAAATTAGAAAATAAGTTCCTTGAAATATTTGCTATATAATTATTTGATCTATAATGGGTTAAACCTTTAATAACGCCAGAGTTCCAATTTTAATAAAAAAGTCAATTTTTAAACAACTTTTTCTGGAATTGCTTTTTTAGGTATTTTGGGATCAGAAAATGGCAATCTTTTTACAGTTCTGAATTAAGGACAATTTTATAAAAAATAGCTTTATTTATACAGATTTTATTCAAGTTCAAATATTAATTATGTTTTCACAAAATAATAATTTTGTGTTTTTTGCTAAATTTGTAAAACAAATTTAATTTTAATAATTTATGAGAAACATTATATTAATTTTCAAGTCATTACCTTTCCGATGATACCAAATACTTGTAAAAATGCTTTACACGATTCATTTAAACTTAACTGGAACTTAGACTCCTACGTAAACTTTATTTCTCTATATTTACGATTTCAATGACCATAAAACTCCATTGCTAGAGAATATTTGCATCAGGGTCATGTGAAATGATAAATCGGTATGATTTGGTATAAAAATCTTATAACATTTTTCAGAAATTTCAGAAAGTTATATATTTAAAACTGAATTTTTCTTTCAACTTTACTAAGGCAGAAAACCATCTAGAAGTGTAGATATCGTTTTAATGACTCAAAAAGTGATTTTATATTGACCATGTTTTTTAAAAACGAGGCTACAGCTGTTAATTAATGCATTAATTAATTCAAAGCTTATTGAAATGGGCTCCTTAAAATCATCGTTTATCACATTGATCTTAGTTTTGCAAAAAAAATGCTATCTATCAAATATTCAGAATACCTCGATTGTTCTTCTATAAATCGGCTAATGGAATGTATATAAAATTATACATAACTTTTTTGAAAGAATATAGCATTTAGAACTTTAGATGGGGAAACCTATAAAACAACCAGTGATGGATCTATCAGGGTTCCAAGTGATGTTAAAAATGTAAAATTTTAAAATAGTGAAAAAAGTGTCTCTAGACTTTTTCCTTTAACACAATTTTTTTCTTTAAAACTCATATAAAGTTTATATTTTTCTGAAGACTTTTCTTGTAAGAAAATCTTTATTTTTAAAAACCAAGTCCAAAAATGCTATAGGACTAAGCACAGACTCTCTTTAACATGAACCGATTTTTAATTGAGATTTGTTAATAAAATTATAAGTTCTAAAGTTCCAAGTCTTGAATTTAGAAATAAAAGTGTGGTTTATAAATCTTGAGATGTCCTTAATGATTTGGATATAACTTTTTCAATCCTCCAATAATGTGGACCCCCTATGCGTCTTTATATATAAGGATTTTTATGTCAATCAATAAGTTATTTTAAAATTTCTAATTCAGACAGTAAAGACCATGTTTTCTGAAAGTTTTATTTTGCTTTTTTTAACAAATATTTTATTAAAATTGAAAAAAAACTTTCAAGTTTTTTAAAATTCTTTGAAATGTTTCCAAAAAGAAAGAAAATCATGTTTCAAGTTTCTCAATTTTTTGAATTTTAACATTTTTCCTACCTCCATCCTTATTTGTTTATTTAAGTACCTAAACATATGTATGGTAATATACATATGTATACCAATGTGTAGAAAATGAAAAGGTTTTATAAAAACCAAGGTACGGTTTTCGACTCTTTTTTACTCTTCAAAGGATTGGATCTTTCAAAGAGTTTAATTTTAATTTTTTAAAAAGAGTTGTATTTTTCATCGCTCTTTGAACAGGAGTTTAATTCTTAAAATAATTATAAAAATCGAAAAGATAAAAATCGAAAAAAGAGCAAAATCCAAAAAAGAATTTTAAAATGAATAATTCGCACAAATTGAAGTCGTGTGTAGTTAGTGAAAAATGTTTTTTATAAGGTTGAAATAGAAATGTTTGCATGTCATATTAAGAAGTGTTTACTTGTGTTGTATGAATTTTTGTGTGATTATGTTATTGAATTTTTTTAGTATAAAACAACAAAAAAGTTTTATTGCGGCAAGAAATTTTTTTGTGTACTTGTGTATGTACAAGCAAGTTTTTTTGTTTTTTTTTTTTTTTTTCAACCATTTTGCAATTTTGAGAAGCAAAAAATAAAAATCCTTTTTTTTTTTTTTTGCTTTTCGCTAAAAGAAGAATAAATACATTTTTTCCGATTTTGCACAGAGCATAATCGAAAAACTAAGCAATAAAATTTTAATCGAAAAAAAGAGTTTTATTTTTTTAAATCTCCTCAAAGAAGAGTAAAAATAAAGATCAGTTGAAAATAGAGATTTTACACCGAGTTTTTCCATACTCTGATAAAAACCCAATATTTGTGCGTTTTGTTTCTTCTTTTTTTAAAATTGAGAATAAATACCCATTTCATGTTCAAAAATAAAGAGCTTCCTTTTGAACACCCACTTTCATTTGTGGGAATTGATAGGCATTTATGAAATTATATACATTAAGTAAATTATATGTATGTATACGCAATAAATGATGTATGTTTTTATATATGTAATTTTTTCTATATAAAAAGGTCAATTTTAAACAAAAATGTTTACAATTAGAGTTTAAAAATGACTATATTTTCATGAAAATAATGTCTATTGAAAGTTTTTAGAATTTCCAAAAATTTAAACGTTTCATTAGACTCTATATCACTAATGTAATCTTATTAAATAAGATTTCTTTTATTGAAACTAGAGCATGATATATAATTTATATAAATCATACGTTCATTTGTGGAAATAATTCAATAACTTCGAAATTACTGAATATTTTTTAAAGAAATTTCACATATATATTCTAGAGGAGATTTCCGTTTGAAATACAGAAGCATAAATTTCTAGCTTGTCTTAAGGCAGAGCTGGAGCTCCCCAAACTTAAAACTAATAAATTATAAATATCTGAGTTCTTCAAATTCAAAGGTTCTGTCACGGTCCTGAGACTTTTTCCAATTATTTGGAAAACACCTTAGCTATTATCATGTCAAATTTCATTGAAATATATTTAACGGTTCAAAAATTATACAAAATTTTTTAAATAACAAGAGAAGCAGCTGTTCACTTTTTTGTCTTATTATAAACATTTTGCTAGAAGCTGACCAAGTTTCAGTTAATTTTAAAAAGATTCTGTAAAATATTTATATAAGTATTTAGTATCATTGGAAAAGTAAATATTGGAAAAATAATAATATGCTTTTCAAAAAGTAGTCGATCTAATTTTCTTTAATAAATTTTTCAAAAAAATCTAAAATTTTTATTTTCAGTGAAATTTTGTGAAATCATTTTTAATTTTTGAACTTCAATAAAATCTTTATTAATAAAATTGCTATCATAAAATACTGATATAAAATATTTCAATTTGTTCTTAATACAGGACCACAAACAGATTCCTACTTTTTGATTCCAAAATTCCCAAAATCCCTAAACGGGGAAACTCATTTCAAAAATTAAATTTTTTCACCAAATTTATCACCTCTGTCTTTATAAGAGGTTTAGCTTACTAACGATTTTTTTTAATATATAGCAAATATATTTAGGTATATATTTAAAGTAATTTTTATTTCAGAATCTTGAGTTCATCTAACTCTATTGACAAATTTCTCAAAAATTAAATTTTGTTGAAAAATATTCTGTAGTTCCAATTTTGGTACCACTGTGCTTTTTAATTAGAAATAAATAGTACCGTTATGTCCGTCCACCTGTGACTATTGTAATGGTATATCAATTTATATTATATATATTTTTATTTAAAATTTGGATTTAATATTTAATCATTGATTTTAATCAAGATTAATTTGAATTAACTAAAAAAGAAGAAAAAATTTAATGGTATACCATTTTGCAACTCTATATCTCCGCCCATGGAACACCTGCAGGGTCGAAACATCTAAAAATTTAATGACCACACTCCTCTGCTATCATTATGTTAAATTTTCTGCAAAACCATTCAACCGATCAAAAGTTATATATTTTATTCGTAAAAGTTGATTCTGCCCCGCTGTTGTGAAACGTTCAATACGGACGGACAGACAGACTTACATAGCAAAATCGTGTCAGAATTGGTTTAATAGAGGTTGAGAAAATATATACTTCTTACTGTTACACAGACATTGATAGGGTCATTAAAACCTTATTTACTATTTGTAGTGGTGATGGGTACCAGCAAGAAAATAACAGTGGAAAGAACTTCAGTTTTTTCGTTTCACTTTTTAACAAAAAAGTGAATTTGTTAAATTGAGTCATATATAATCGTGATTATTTTCACTATATTAAAGAACATAATATGAACTATTTTTCAGAAAATTTTCAGAACAAAGCAAAAGTTTAAACTGTAAGAATAAAAACCTACAGTTTAAACTTTTGCTCCCCTATAACGCTCCTTCCCGGAATATGGTTGGTAGTTAATATAACTCTTAAATATGAAATAATACTATTGAAATTTGGCACAAATAATTTTGTGATTGTCTTAAATATATATTATTTTTTTTTAATAATATCGGTCCATATTTACCTTCTCAGAAAACGAATTTGAGCTTATAAAGAACTTAAATGAGGACGAATTTCCATGGATTTCTGTACGATTTTTCTTATTATCTTTATTGTATACTTTTTAAATATAAACAATCTCGGTCCACATTTTGCTGTAGTTCCCTCTTCCCGGAGAGAAGTTTCCAATTCCAATGAAATTCAACACAAAGTACTATTTTTAACTATCTTTAATGTATATATTATTAACATGAAGGATCTCGGTATATATTTTGTTATAGCTTTCATATAAGGCCCTTTACCGGAAAACTGTTTTGGACTTTTAAAATTAGTTAATAAAGATCAATTCTATTGAAATTCTACACAATTATTTTTTTAACTGTATTTAATAAAAATGATTAATTTGAACAATCTCGGTCCATATATAGCTATAGCTCCCATATTAGGTCCATTTTTTAATATTATAAAATATGTATATTAAAGCAAATATAATTCTGTTGAAATTCAGCTCAATTATTCTTCTTGAATACATGCTATTAATCTGACCACTCACATAACGCTCCTTTTTCAATCTTTTTTCTCCATCTTATATTGAGGGCATATTTTACTTTAATATAAACAAATCAATATTATTCCAATATTTAAAAATAATTTTTGTGAAACGTTTTTATGTTATAATTTCTATTCTACAATTGTTTTTAAATTCCGCCCACCATAACGTATGAGCGATTTAAATTACAAATATATTAATCATACGTATCGTATTAGATTTGAAAAATAATCAAATGTTTTTAACAGAGTATAGAAAAACTTGGAGTAAAATGTCTATTTTCAAATTATCTTCATTTTTACTCTTCTTTGAGGAGATTAAATCTTTTTCGATTAAAATTCTAATCTCAACAAACAAAATTTACTCTTCTTTCAGCGAAATTGCGAAATGGTTGCACACAAAATTTTTTTGTCGCAATAAAACTTACTGTTGTTCCCTTTTCCAGCTTAATAAAAATCATTTTTCACTGCACTACACATGACTTCGTAACCATTTGTGCGAATTATTCATTTTTAAAATTCTTTCTTGGATTTTGCTCTTTTTTTTGATTTTTATTTTGTTAGATTTTTATTATTTTTTAGAATTAAACTTGTTGAAAGAGCGAAAAAAAGAAATAAACAAATGAATTAAAATTAAACTCTTTGAAAGATCCGATCGTTTGAAGAATAAAAAGAAGAGTGAAAAATCCGTACTTTGGTTTTTAATATGTTTTTGTGATAGAAATCTTCATGGAAATATATTAAAACAACAATTAAATAAAAATATACAATAACAAATATATAATCTATATATGCATTTATATAAGCACATACGTACACACACATATATATATTTAAGTATGTCTGTGTGTATTTATTATATGCAGATATAAATCTATTTTGTTATATTTTACAATAAAATTTATTCAATTTCATGATTTATAATAAAACAACTGATGCTTAATATTCGATTCAATATTGGAACAATAAAATAAATAAAATATGTGTATGTATATGTGTATTTGAATTTATAAACGATTTATATAAATATTTATATTTAAAGAGAATTTTGTTCAAAATATGATTATACGATTTAAATAATATAAACTAAATGGGAATTATTGCGAACAACATATGTCGCTCATCTAAATAAATTTTCCCAAAAAGTAACTCTGTAACTTTTGAACTTAAGATTTAAAATTTAAAAAAAAATGAATTTTTCTTTTCTTTTAAGCAACGGACTTAACATTTAACGTTAAAAATGGATTCAAAGTCTGAACTTCAGAATTATACAACTATTTAATGGATACATATATTTTTCTGATTATATAGGGAATCTGACACATATTTAAATAAAAAACTGGGCCTTTATGAGGCCTTCTAACTTAGAAAAACTAAAATACGGCAAATGAAATTTTTTAACATAAATTTCAACTTGAATAACTCTGAAACTTTATGAGATAATCTACACATTGTAGAGATTTACATGGACTTTCTGTATACAAAATTTCTTTTTTCTCAATGGATTTTTGAACATACATGGGGTGACCAAATTTGGAGGGTCACCAACTAAGTCCCTCGGCAGATAGAGGGCTGTACTCTTTGCAATGAATTTCAAAACACTTCAGCTCTCAACATGTGAAATCTTATTAAGATAAATCTAATCGTTCAAAAGTTGCGGAATTATCCATTTTATTGAATTAAAGCTCTTTTCAAATCAATAAAAAAATTTGTCTCAATTTATAAATGAATTTTTGGTGATTTTTTAAAATATTTACATATAGTGTAGATAGGGATTATAGACCCCTATCTACCCTTGATCTGATATGGGTCTATACTCCCGCTAATGAGCTTAGAAGCACTACAGCTCTCAACAAGATATCTTTCTAAGATATTTCTAATGGTTCAAAAGCTACAGAATTATTTCTTAAAACATCACTGTACAGCTGTAGTTTCTTAAAAATCACTCTAATCAAGAAAAATTATTGTTAATTTGTGATGTTCAATTTCAACCACTAAAAATTTATTTTAAACAAAAATTATTGAAAATCTATTCACTTCATTTGATGCAGTTTTATGAATTGAACTCCAACTGAGGAAATAACCTTTATTTCTGAAGATTTTTTTCTTATATTTTCCATAAAATTTTTGAAAATTGTTCAATCGCTTGTGTTTTCATAAATGTAGGTCCTATAAAGAAAGTAATTTTAATTTGTGATCTTTATTTTTTTAAATAAATTATTTCTTGAACAAATATTTAATAACTTGTGAACTATTATAGTTCGTCCGGCTAGCTGTCCATGTAAAAGTTGTGAACACTCTACAGATCGCAATTTTTGAAATGTCCTTGATGAAATTTGGTAAAAATTATTATTTTGGTCCATGTTCGGTCTAGTATTTCAGGTACCTGCCATACAAAATTCCTCGTGGAAAAATAAAAAATCATAAAATCCTAAAAACAAAACGATTTTAACGAAACTTGACATAAATAAGATGTGCCAAATTTTGCGTCGGTCCATTGCTTTTCATAGGCAATCAGTCCCCTTCCAAATATCACTTTGAAGGGCATAAATCTCACATATACTTTGGTTTGTAATATAATGAACAAATAATCAAAAAAAAACGATGTGCAAAATTATACGAGGGTCGGGCCATAATTTCTTGTAGCTGCCATTTAACTCATCTCAAAAATTAATTTTAAAACGTATAATTTCACAATAATGTACTCATATTAGAAAGTCAAATAATACGAGGGTCGTGTATTACTTTTTCGCAACTACCATTTATAACCAACATTGTGGCTTAGGGTACCACAAGTGGTGAAGAGGGTATATTAACTTTGTTATTCCGTGTGTAAAGTTAAGAAGAAATCATCTCAGACAACAAAATTTATATATTTTCTTGTATCAAATCAAAATCTGAGTCGATTTAGCTATGTCCGTCTGTCTGTTGTTGGCACGCTTACATCCACGTCAGAGCTCAATGAAATTTGGCCTGAGTATTTGCAAAAGAGGTGAGAAGTTTCCTATTTAAAATCAGCAAAATTGGTTTAGTGTATCAAAAGACCTCTTAGTTCTAGCGAAGTATTTTTGTAAAAGTGTCAATTGGAAATCAACAAATTCGATTAAGATTTTGGCATAATATAAAGTTATATGTACTTCATTATTATTCCAAATATTATCGAAATCGGTTTAGTAGAAAAAAAGAGTTATAGACAAAAATATAGCTAATTTTATGACTCCTTAAGTGTTTCTTCGTTGTATTTACAAAAACGGTGTGAGTGTGTAAGAAGGCAGATATCTCAAATGATGAAGCTGGCTCTGAAAGAGTTAATAAAAAGGCTTTCTTGACTGCTTCACACGACTTCAAAACAATTTATGTGAATTATTCATTTTTAAACTCTTTTTTCGATTTCGCTGTATTTTTATTTTTTGACTTTATAATTGTTTAGAATTAAAGAGCGACAAAAAAAACAAAACTCTTTCTTAAAACTAAAAATTAAACTCTTTAAAAGATCCGCTCTTAAGAAGAATAATAAAAAGAGTCGAAAAGCGTACCTTGGAAACTTTAAGCAAACATCTGAAAATAACAAAATAAATATTGTTTATGAACACTTTTTACTTACTTATTTTTATTCTGTATATGTATATATGTATGTGTGTATATGTGTATTTTCTTCATTCAATGAAAAGCTGATTATTGTTTTTTTTTTTTCGTTTATTTTTAAAGATTTTCTATAGAATTTTTTCTTTATTTTTCTTTAAGTGTTTTGCTTACAGTGAAGCCTCGAGCGTAGATCCTTTTTTATATTTTCAAATAATATTTTCTTGTTTTATTTTTCAGAATTTATTTTGCCCACCATAAAATCTGTCGGTTTGGAATTATTTATTAAGTTGTTTTATTCTTATTTTCCTCCTTTTTTATTTATTTCGTTGGCAATTTAATGTATCAAAGGAAATTGTTGTTGTTGTTTTTTTAATGTTTATTGATTTTTATTGGAAAATTTATCGCTTTTGCCACAAACAGGAAGTATTATATATATATTTTAAGTGTATTAACACAAAAAGCGATAAATTAAAACTAATTAATAATTTATAAATCATGAAAAAGGTAACATTAAGTCCGGAGGAAATTTTAACACTCGGATATATAAAGAAGAGGGAAGAGAGGCATAAACATGAAATGTTTTCTATTTATTAGATTTTAAACAGTATTTAAAGATCCAACTTTAAGATATGACAACTTTAAAAAGGTGGTCTAGAGGTTTAGATGAGTTTAGATAAAAGGAATCTATCGATCGATTTACATATTTTTATACCCTTCACCTGACTAGGTCAGAAGGGTATATATAAGTTTGTCATTCCATTTGTAATTTTTACATTTCTAGATCGGAATGGAAAAAGAGCTATGTCCGTTTGTCTGTCCGTGTTTTGGATGAAATCAATTTTATGAAATCGACCTACAATTAACAAATATGATATGTATATCAAACAATTGGAAATGCTTTCGAAAATTTCGCTATTGAAACCCAGAGAAATTGGTGCATAAACGGGTTAGATCTTAGCAGAAAACTGAAGGTACCTTTAGTTTTCTGCCTTTTGAAGAATTTACAATAGTTACAGACAGATAAATAAAATAAAAATAAATTAATCGGATTTATGCGCTGGAGATATGAAATAAAACGGACCATTCGCTTCTGAGTTATAGGCAAAAACATATTTTCCTATATTTTGAACCCCTATAAGACCTATGGACTTGATTAAGGCACTGATTGATTACAAAAATTGTTGCCGAATTTATTCTTTTTATTTTTCAAAATCAGTTCATAAACCACCGAGATATGGTCAATTCTTTCTCTAAAAATTAGCACTTTGTGGTTGTTTTGTTTATAACTATAGGAAAACAATAACAACGTTTAAAATAATGTTTTTGAGATTTTGGCCGTTCTATGAATGCTAATAAGAAGACATAAACTCATTTAGGCCATTAGATTTCGAGATATGGTTGAAAGCTTTTTCTGACGCTACTGGGGCCGCTGCGGACCTAGTTGCCATGTAGAAAAATTACTAATTTTTTCTCGAATTTTGTTTTTTTTTTTAAATTTTCAAATCGGTTCATATATAGCCGAGATATTGACAAAAACGCATTTTCCGATATTTTGAACCTCCAATGAGATATAAGAACGAAATTTTGATGCAGAAAAGAACAATTTTTTTCTAAATTTTAATTTTTTAAATTTTCGAAATCGGCCCATAATTAGCCGAGTTTTTAATTACTTTTATATATTGTTTTAGTGAAAGCGAAAACTACTTATGATCTGAATAAAATTTTGCATGCATTTTGAGTGCTCTAGAGAATATCTATGTTGACTCATATAAAGGCTATAGCAGTGGCTGTCATTTTCTCCTTCATATACAAGTGATGATATTATGAAAGCCGTTAAGTCCATTGCTTTAAAATGAAAACAAAAAATTTAGGTGAAGGATAAAGAAAATTCGTCACGGACAAATTTAACACTTTAATTTGTTTTGATTCAAGTTCTCGAAATTTGGGATCCTATAAAGCGACCTCTGTTCGGTTTACAAAGTACATCTTTGTTATTACTATGTGAAATTTTATTGAAATCGGCCCAGCCATACGAAAGTTACTTAATTTAAATTCTATTTAATTTTACATTTGACACACTGTGCGATGTGTTTTAACGAAGTTTAAAATTTCCAGGGAACTTTAACTCTTGAGTGCATTAAACATTGTAACTTTTAAAATTCTAAATACTATTAAAAATTTACAGCACTCATATTCGTGAGATTTTGAAAGCTTCGTCATGGCATTTTCTAATGCGAACTACATTAGAAACCTCCACAAAACTGAGCAACTCTCAAGAGTTTTCACATTCCCTTACCATTCCAATTTGATGAAATTTGTTTTGAATTATCCTGTGAGCTGAAATATAATTCTCATCGTATAGTAGTCCAGAAGCAACAGAAGTTAGGTGACCGAGAGGCTATGCGTTTAACTCTCCGGATCATTCGAACACAAAAAGGAATATGTTTTCATTTTATATCAATTGTCAAAAGGAACCTTTAACAATGTCAAGATTATGTCACTTTTCTTGTTTATGCATCGATCAAAGGATCCTAAGCTAGATAGCTTTAATGATGAAAGCAGGGCCTTTAATTTCAGTCGAAGTATAATAAAATCGATATTACGTTGTTAGAAAATGAGCTCCGAAAGGCATCAACTTACCCGAAATCCTATTAAAAACACTATTCTCTTTAGGTTGCATGAGACAAACACAAAAGGGTTCACACAATTAGCTCCTTGTTCGCTCTTCTTGTTAAGGGAAATGCCACTAAAGTAGATCAAGGTTAGAAAATAATGTTCGTACATAGTTTTCCCTTTACATAATCCCGCCTAGGATGAGTACTTATAATCTTGATAAAGATACAATATGTCTATCGGGTCCTTGAAGATCTACGAAAACTCTAGCTCACGAGGTAGTTGGAGCTATGAAAAGATAAACGTTGTTCGAACAATACGCAAATACAGCCTTATATAGTCTAAGCCAAAATAGTCTAAGAATTCTAGATGTTGAGCATAGAAAGACAATTGCAGAAAATTGTTGGAATTTAAGGATTTCTAATATACTACATAACCTCAATCTTACCAGGGGTCTCAATAACAGGATTAACTTTAATGGTTACAAAATAAGTTAACGATGGATGTAAAAAACTTTCATCTGATATTACAAAGTTTGGAGACCTGCTGAAGAGCTAGACAAAGAAGATGTGCATATTAGAACTTAATTGCATTAAAGTTACCAAGAAAATGTGGGCTATATTGAACTCAGGTTGGATATTATAGGTTCTCCAGATAAGGACTCTTGTCCCTTAGGTAGAAACCGTTTTCCGGAAAAATACTTTCGTATTTCTCTTTTTATTAAGTTTAGAAACATCGTCTAAAAGTCTTTATACTAGGAGAGAGTTCTAAAGGCTCAAATATTTTCTCATGCGATGTATTGCAAAATTTTTTTCGAATTAAATTATATATCATTGAAATATCGAGGTTTTCGTCGAACTAAGTGAGGTATTCGAATATAATAATATCTGAGTATTTAGACGACGTCTATAACTTTCTACCCCTAAAAATTCCGAAACTTTTTTATTTTCTCATGTATTAAATGCGAGTTAGAAACACTTATTTTGTTCGCTGGATCCCAGTATATAAGGAACAGGAGGATGAATGTGTAATAAGTGGATCATTAATTTATGATACCGCTTCAAGACAAATGGAATGAGATTAAACAAACAGACACATACAAATCCTTCTAGCTCGCCAGATAAAAAGAACCATATATTTCTTATCTATTAGACACATAGAAATATATTGAGAAGTCCCTGCTTGGTTAGAGGCTACATTTTAGAAAGTATATAAATCCGTTCCAGCTTTAAAAGTTCCGAAACTACAGGACTAATTTTATCTTAACTGCGCAATATTATAATCGGACTCTCGTTTAAACAAGTTTTTTGTTATAGTCTGCCATTGAATGTCGTGGATAATAAAGATCAGTCTAGAATTTTGGAAGCTTCCTATTGATGTATAGAAAAAGTGATTGAAAGGACTTTTCGCACACTCGATAACTTTTCTAATTCTCCTCCATTTTAACCCTTATAAACTCTACTACATTTTAAAATGGCAAAAATAATTGATGGCTTTTTTTGTTTGTCACCAACTGTGTGTTTCTATACACACATACACAGACATACCAATAAGCATATCAGACACAAAAATTTAACGCAAACAAACGTCTCTTTCTTTTTAAGTCTTATGTATTAAAAGCCATAAAATACAACAAAAAAAGCACAAAAACAAATACTTAATGAAACCAAAAAAGAGAAAACAGAAAACAGAAAAAAAACGAATAAAACATGTGTACAAATGACTTTGGGAGTCCAAAAGGTGAATTTGTTTAAATTAAAATACTAAAAGTATAAAAATTATTGTATTAGAGATATAAATAACTTTATAGACAGACTATGACAGTCATGGGCCATAAAAACAAAATGAAAATTAATCAATAAAGAAAGGAGACAGAAATAAATAGAAAGAAGATTTTTTAAATTATTTTATTACTTTGGAAAAAGTTGGAAAAAGAATTGAAAGCTCTTTATAGCTTTTACTTCTTGGAAATGATTTTGTAACTTTTGAAACTTGGAAGATATTTCAATATAAAGGTGCCCTCCGAACTCCGAAGGGGGGCAAGACAATCTCTTAAGAGTAGCGGTAGTCGTGAACAGGTCCTAAAGTTTTCTGTGTCACAGAGGGGTCTTTCGACTTCCAACACAACAATGAAATCTGGACCAACGAGGCTGCAAGTGGTGCAAATAAACTTGCACTATTGTGATGCAGCTACAGCCGAACTTGCTATCCTCCTCATTGAAAGCACCAAAAACGACGTGGTCTAGGAACCATTCAGATGACAAAAACTATTCTTAAAAGAAGATCGTCATGACCCTGAAATTTGGATTAGCAGATACTGACAGTAAAAATGTCCTAATTAAAATTTCCTAAATTTAACATTTGCCAAGTGTGGTGTCCAATACAATACTACAGAGCTGAGCGTCATCTTGACATCCGAGCACCTCTTCTACCTGTCGTGACAGTCTTTATTCTTCCACTTACTACCCAATGAAAACTGTTGTTTTCAATAACGTATAGAAAAGACTCATGGAAGAAACTTCAACCTCGCAGTGGACCACGGGTCCTTGAACAAAGTTGATTCAAAGGAAGATGAAGGATTTAATGGTTTAAGCACCATCAGTTTCCGTTGTACGAAGGGACCAACGAGGCTGCAAATGGTGCAAACAAAACTGCACCATTGTAAAACAGCCGTTACCGAAACTCATCTAGAACAAAAAGACGTGGTCATAATATGGGATATAAATTGTTCGTACCGACTACTGAGGAGAAGGTAAGAACATGTATTTTGGCGAAGGTAAAGTTTTTTGAATTCTGAAAGAAACTTTTGTTAATTCTTGGCTCCATTACCAATGGGGAAGCAGAGATGTGAAGTGAGTTGACATACGACTTACTGACGTGCCACATTTTATTTATTTTTTATAGGGATTAAAATCATTCTTTCGGACAAAGAACTCTGTAATAAATGTCCCACCAACTTAGTTTATATTTTGTTAGCGATCCACGTCGATACCGTCCAGTACCGTCGTGGTGGATTTCAGTGCATCTGGCAGGGAATTCTACTGTAATAAGAGAAATGTAGATATATAGATCGTATTGAGGATTAAAAATTATTATGTTTTTAAAATTTTCTCCCCATCAATCCTGAGCTGTGTCGGTCGGAAGGAGATTATCTTGACGAAGGGTACTGGAAATCATTTTTACGAAGGGTAATGTCCGGAGAATCAAAACGAGAGCCTCCTTATTAGTCAATAGATACTGTTGTTTTCAATATATAGATTTCCTTTAAGATTAGAAGTAGAAGATTCACAACTTTTATAGCAAACGTAAGTGGGATGTAATTTTATGCCAAAAAAATTAAAAAAAATTCTTAAATAAAATTCATCCTGCCATTATAAGGGCCGAGCGGGAGAAAAATAGCAGCTTTACATAAAAAGATAATTAAAAGATGACTCCAGCTATGCAATTTGAGAACTCAATTTTTATTTTATTATTTTTTTTTTTAATTGAAGCCCAATTTTGGATGGGGCTCGTGGTAAACCCTCTACTCTAATTTCATCCAAATTTAATTGACTCGTTTTTTATAAAGATTTCTTTTTAAAACAAAAAAAGTTATAAATTTCGATGGTCTAATTTTGAGGGTCCTCGAAAGTGTATTCAAAAACCGAAACCGAAATCGGTTAATCAGAAAACCAATCGGTTTCGAATAATTTCAATTTTCGAATTATACGACATGCTAGTTTTTTCAATCGGTTAACCGGTTTTTTGTCGGATTTTTAAAAAAAACTAACATATTAGAGACGACTAATTTGGGAGGTCATCGACAATGTATTCAAATAACGGAAATCGGTTAAATGGTTTTTTTGCTTTTTTATTCGACATGCAGGTTTATTTCAATCGATTAACCGGTTTTTAATAGAAATCACTTTAAAACTTTTCACTATTAGACATAATGACGTCAATAAAAATAATTAAATAAGCTTCTGCAAGTTTTTTTGTTCAGCAATATACATTTTCTAGGAATAAATCAGTAATTTAGACATATTCGGAAATTAAAGAAAAAGTTACTGTATAGCAAAAATAATGGATTGAAATAAGACCATAGTATCTCGACACATTATTTTAAATACGATACCAAAAATCACTAACAAAAAGACTTTATATTCCACTCATTTAGGGCATTATATAGTGTAAGGATAATTTGATGAAATTTATTACAGAAAGTTATTTTGATATGGAACCATTATTTTACTATAAATTTTACTATAAATTATAATAATCAAACAAAATCGGTTAACCAAAAACCGTTTCGAAACCGTTTTTTGTTTTTTTTTTTTTTTTTTTTTTTTGAATATCTTGAAAACAGGTTTTCTGAAAATGTCGGTCTTTTTGAATACACTAGTTACTGACTACACAACTAGCTACATACTCCCTTGAACTTCTCCAGATCAACTCTATTAATAACTAAGAAGCCTCTAACGGTTTAAGAGTTACATAATAATTTTTTAAAAAATTAATTTGGAAACACTTTGGGAAGGTTGGCCTCTTTAAGTTCTTTTTACAACTTTGCAAAGGTTATAAAAACCAAAAATTTATTAGTTTGCAAAATCCTATTTAATTTAATTTTTTTAGTTATAACTTTATTATTTTATTAAAATTATGAGCTGCTATAAAAATAAATAAACCTTAATTATAATCAAAAATTAGCAAAAATACTAAATAAATGTATATAAATATAAATGAAATCCAAAATTAAATTTAATAAACACTTACCACACGTAAATCATTTAATAAATTCTGCAAATAATTAACAATCGTTACCGTTGAAATCACATAAAATGTAAATAATACGTTTTTGGCATTTATGGCCAACGAAAACAACAAAAATTATACACACACAGGATAAACACACTTATTTAAAAAAATATATATACACACAAACGTATAGAGATTAGTTTCACATACGTAAAACAACAACAAAACACTCCCACATGGAAAAATAATAATATTATTATTAAATTAGAATACTTTTTTTTGTTTTGTTTTCGTTAAATAAGAGCATAAATTAACAGTAAGAGTCTTAGAAATTTTTATAATATGGTGGCATAACAGAGTCACTTAACATAGAAGAAAAAGAGCAAAAGCGAAAGAGAGTGAGGAAAGAGAGTGTGGTATATTATCACAACTTTAATAAGCTTTAATTATATATTTTATTTTACTGTTTTGCAGTTTTGTTGTTGTTGTTTTTATTTTATGATTACGGTTATTTTTTTGCTTTTTATTTTATTTTTATTAGTATTTGTTGTTTTTGTTCTTGTCAATAGCAATGATTTTTCTTTAATTTTGTTTGGCACACCCTGTGTATGAAGATTTTTTTCCCATTGAGTTTTACTGTTTTGCATATAAAATAAAAACAACAAAACATATCAACAAATTCATAATGAAAATAACAGCGGCACAGCGTCACAGTTTGACGCCCATTTTAAATAAAAAAAGAGCATAAATAAATATAAAAAAAGCAAATAATACAGATGTAACAAATAACTTTTTTGTAGTTTTAAAAATAAACAACAAAAAATAAATTTATGTATGTTTATATACACATGTATTCGTGTAATATACTAACAACATCTGATATAAAACAACATACATTCACACACTCATTCATCTAAATATTTTGTGTTTTATTTTGTTTTGTTTTGACTTTAAGCATCAATCTTTTTAATACGCCTAAAAACGATGAAAATAAATAAATTAGTGTTGTCAATAAGGCGTTTTGAAAATTTATGAGATAATAAAAGGAACATTTTAAGATTATTTATTTCTTATAAATGAAAATTGAGATATTGTCATTTTTCTCAAAACCATAAAATACAAGTGCAACTTTCATTTAAAACACCATAAAATTATAAATATTTGCAATATATCAAATTGTGAAATGATTTTTAAATACAGGATTGAAGAGTTAAAGTTTTTTTCTTTTGACCTACAAGTTAATGAGTTCATTAAGAGAAAAGAATGATGAATTATTCAAAATATTGTTGTACGTAAGCCACTACCATTCGGTAGTTAAACCCTTGTTCTGAACTCAAGTAACAATGTTCTTTTTTCTGCATCATTCAAATTGATAGTTAGGAGCCAAACAGTTCTAACACCATACACCACCCTTGATGGTTATAGTATTATGCGTTTGTGAAGATATTTGTAACATTCACACTCATACGTAGAATTACTTTTTAAGGCAATTAACCTATGAAAATGAAGTGAAAATTATTCTGTAACTTCCAGTTTATATAGTGATAGCAGAGCTTGAGCTTAGAATTTTGTGAACTCAACGCGGGCCATTCCACAGTGTCTAAGGTGATTTAATGATGATAAGTGTTTTAAATGAAAATGAAATGTAAGTAAAACTATAACTTCTAAACGGCTAGTCCGACATCAATGAAGCAGAGTTATAGATTTAAGTTTGTTATACTTTAAAATTCAGTAATTCTGCTGCTGATGACCTACAAAAACCTTGTAATTTGGATAGTATATCCCGAATTTATGAAATATTTAGCTTCAAAAATTGCTAATTTAACTTTTTTATCGATTTTTTGAACTTTTTATTCCATAACGGCTTAAAATTTTATCATTATCTTTCATTTTATTAGGAACTAGCTTTTCTCCGGTGGGCTTTGCTGCACAAAAATTCTCTTTATTAATATATCTGGAAAAAAATTCACAAATACCGATGTGTATTAAAAAAATTCATACAACGGGATTTTTGCCAAATCCCACTGATCCTGTCCGTTCTAAAAAAAACTCGGAAACTCTGGGTTAAATAGTGCTTCATATATCCGAAAATTAATAATTGGTATATATATGGTCGGCTTGATTTTTTTTTTTTTGTATGACCACATCCACCATCCATTTTCTGTCAAAAAGCTGTTTATAATAAAAATGTTTGCATGGAGGCTTCTCTTTCCTTTGATTCTAACCGTCCTACAATTTGTCCAGTAAAACGTTTTGCTTTCTATGGAGACTATTTTTGAGTTATAAACATTATACCGCATTTATATTCTTCTGAAAGGCTACCTGATAGGTTTTACGAACACATTCAAAAACTTGAATTTTGAGAGATCCAAAATTGCCCAAAGTCGACCGCGTTTTTCATAATATTCCACAAATTGATATTTGAAAAATGTTTAGTAATAGAAAATTCGCGTCCAGATATCGGTTGGAAAGACATAGCAAAAAAACAGTTTTAGGATTTTTATAGATTTTTGCAGTCAAGTATCAAAATATCTATTTATGTTAAACATGTTTCGGATTAAGGTTGACTAACAAAAATTTCATTGGGAAATCAAAATTGAATAATTTAAAAAAAAAAAAAAATACTTTCGGCGCATACTTCTGCTGAAAATTGCAACTACTTTCATTTTACCGCACCAGTCATCAGAATGGAAATTTGTATAATGAGCTGTTGAAATCAATTCAGGTGATTACAGAGAACCCGTATCGTTTGAGGAGAGTAAATAGAAGAAAAATTACCAGAATATTCGAACAGACACGAACCTATAATATACTATTTGGAAATCATAGATCCGGCCGTCATTACAGAACGCTCTTACTGGAATGCACATCACAGAACAGGAAAATATATGGCAAAATTAGTAAAAGTATTGAATAACAGTGGAACAAATTTATTTCTTTAATTTTGATGGATTTGGTTTTCCCGGTCGGGGCAGATAATTTTTACTATTTTTACTATTTGTTGAGATGATTGATCACTTAATCTGTTAGAAATAAAGTAAAGGATTTTATGCGACATATCTATAGGTGAGTACTTCCAATAATAGGATACCTTTATAAAAGTCGAACCTAAAATGGATGCATTACTTTTTTAACTATATTCCAATATAATAATGATCAGAAGCATTTAAATAATTAATAGGGAATTAGAAGACATTTTGATAAAGTGAATCTGTGAAAAAATCCATTCCGAATTGCGTATTTTTTAGGATTTGCTCACACATTTTTGAAAAAAGAAATTCCTTTATTCAATCAATAATTCTGTTAAAAAATGTTAATTTAGATCAGGAAATTTGAAAATTTCAGAAAGATTTCTTTTAATATTTTATTGCAATTCAAAGATTTTTAATGTTCCAAGAGGACCAAGACATTTTATAGTTTTTAAAATCACAAATTTTCAATCCAATTATTTGGATTAATTAAATACAGAACACCGGTTTTTCTTATCTTTAAGTCATGCCTTTATGTTCCAACAATGTTGACTTAACAAAATCGCTTTAATTTGTTTATAGCAATTGTCAACACTTAAATGTGTATATTTCTATATTTGTTATTTTATTTCTATACATTTTTCATTCCTTCGCTTTTGCTTCATTCTCTCGTTTTCTAGGATTAAAAGAAAGTTCTTTAACGCACAAAAAAATGTAAGAAAAAAATTTTAACAAAAATCACTTTCACTTTTTTGCGATTTCCCTTTTTTGAATTTTTTATAGGTAAAATATGTCTGCAGCACATTGTTTTTTGTTGTTTTATATTGTTATTGAAGTATATAGAAATATTTAGGTCAATATATTTTTTCAACTTTTTTATTTTAGAAATAAAAATGGGAAAAATTTTTAATTAAAAAAAAATGGTTTTCAATTGAGAAATTAAACTATTAAAGGATTTTTGGCTTTACTTTTTTAATTTTTGATAAATTTCACATTTTTATTAAATATTTTATTTATTTATTATTTTAAAGAAAAAAAAACAATTTTTTATTTAAATTTATAAACACAGATTAGTATTATTTTCTTTTTATTAAGAAAATTTTTGGCAGTTTTTTAGTTTGAAATATTTTGTTTTTGTAAAAATTAAAGAGTCTTTTTAGATTTCTTTAAGATTATAAATATATTCCGTTTAGTTTTAATTTAAGTTATTAACTGAGCGAGTTTTAAATCTAAACTAAAAAAATCCCTAAAACGTTTAACATCCTTTTCTCTAAATTAAACCTCAAAAGTAACGCAGGCGTATGATTAATTTCAAATGTTCAAAGAGTCCAAAATAAGAGTAAACAAATCTCTCTCTCTCTCTTTCTCCATCTTACTCTTTTCATTTACTCTCCTTAAATTTCTCTCTTTTTTGCGTTTTATATTATTATTTTGTTTATTTTTTTTATATTCCCGTTATATAGAGAAACAAGTCCACGTGTTTTATATTTATCCTGATTTTTTGTTATTATACCCTCCACCACCACAAGTGTTTAAAAGGGTATATTAAATTTGTCATTCAGTGTGTAACGCTAAGAAGGAAACATCTCAGACCCCATAATGTATATACAGTTGCGGTCAAAAAATAGCACCACTCACATGTCACATCTTCGTTGCTGATTTGTGTTTTTCTTCATGAATATTTTTATGCAGAATTTTGTAGTCCCATTAAATTAACCCGAATATTCCCATAAATTTGATTATAAAGACAAACTATTAGTCTTCGGACCTTTCAAAATAATAGCACCATTTCTATTACACTGGAAAAAGATCATATACAGTTCAAACAATTGTTATAAAGCTTTGTGTAAAATAGTGTATGTCGCTTGTGGAATTTATAATTAACAAAACTTTTAAGAAACGTGTTATTAGAAATTTTATAATGGGTTGGTCAAACACTGTACTTCAGAAAAGCATGAACTCATTAAAAACTTGGTTCTTATAAGCAAATTTACGCCGAAATAAGAAGTATTATAAGATAATCAAATAAAATGATTAGAAATACCATAAAATACAAATTAAAATTAGGAGGACATAGACGAAGAACTTTGACGACACCTTTAATGGTTCATCGCATATTACATCAAATAAAGAAGGCCACAGTTAACTCAGCTGCAGATATCAAAAAAGAATTAAAGAAGATTTAGGGAATATAATTTGAAACCCAATAGACCATGTCTCAAATACATTAAAGTTTGCTAAATGTTAATTGATTCGATTTGATAAAGGGGAGTAGTATCCTGTGGACCGATGAGTCCAAGGCATAAAATCAAAAATTTACAACAAAATCTTTCAAACACAACAGTTCTAGTGTTATGAATGGTATTGGACCAATTTACCGTATTAAAACTACTTTGGAGGTGCAGTATCATACCGTATATGTTTGAAGAAATGTCACTGATTTGGGTCATACAACGCCCCGATATATACCACAAAATAGCTAAAAAGTGATTTCAGTAGAATGAAGTCACGATAATGAATTAACCTGCCCACTCTTCCGTTGTAAAATCACTCGATAATTTGTGTTTATACGTAAAAAAAGAAGGAGTCGGTAATGAAAACCGACCAATAACAGCGAACTTTAAACCACTATAGAGCAGGCATGGAACTATATTGTCCTAGAAAGGTTTCTTCTTCAATATCTTTTTTACCTATTTGACTTGTATAATTCATTAGAGAAAACGTATGTATGTGGTGCTATTATTGTTATTATTATTATTATTATTATTATTATTATTATTATTATTATTATTATTATTATTATTATTTCCTAAATCCCTAATTCTAAGACTGATTGGAGCGCTCAGCTAATCTACTTCACTTTCTGGATTTGTAGATTTCGATTTCCATTTCACAAGATTTAAACTTGATAGGGTGTTAATATTACGAATATAATTCTGATACAGATTTCTATATGGTTTCCTAGATGAAAAAAGCGAATTTTCTAATCCACCCAAACATTTAAGCTCACCTTGGATTATCCTCTTTTCTTCCTTAAAACCAAAATCTGAGGGGATTTAACTATGATCTATTGTCTGTTGTTAGCACGCTAACATCCACAATAATTGACAGAGATCAATGAAATTTGGCCTGAGTATTTTCTGTTGACCTGAGAATTTTCCTATTTGAAACCAGGAATATCGGCTCATTATATTAAAATATATAGACCAATATCTCTTTCAACCTCTAAGTTCAAACCAAAAGCTTTCGTGAAATTGTCAATTATAAGTCGGCAAACGAGAATACAATTTTGTCATAACATTAAGCTTTATATATTTCAAAAACCGATTGTGTAAATTTTTTTCAAAATCGGTTCAGAAGAAAAAAGTTATAGCCAAAAATATAATTCATTTTAAGAATCATTAAGTGTTCCATATTATATTTAAGAAAAACTCTTATATTGTATACGTTTATTTAAAATCTTCACATTTTTAGAAAACCGATTAGGATTTTCAAAAAAAAACCGGTTTTATGTTAAAAAAACGGTTAACCGATAGTTTGCATTTCAGAAAACCCACCGGTTTCAAATAATTTCTTTTTCAGTCATTTAATCGGTTTTAATTCGGTGTATGTGTGACAGTGAAGGGCATTGAAAATGCGACATAGCCGAATATAAAATTCTTGCTTTTGTTTTCTTTATTTATTCACTCACTTCTCGTCCTTATTTGAGCACTGAGAATTTTTTTCTACACAAATATTAAGAAGAGTTTATTTCCATGTATGTGTGTGTTATAAAAAGAAATGTACTCTTTACATTTACTCTCGGTATGTGTCCTTATTTTGTCAAACACGTGTACATAATCACTCGTTTTATTGTTTTGCTGAGAAAAAGTGAAGAAAAAGAAGCAAAAAAAAAGAATTTTCATAAACAAATTGGAAAAATTTATTTGTTGATTTGTTTTTGCTTTTTGCTCATCCGCTTAAAGCATTTGAGGGGAAAAATATCCTGCGGTTGTTTTGCTACAATTTTTCATATGTGAAGAAAAATTAATTCTTATAATTATCTTGAAACATCTTAAACTCTGTAGATAAAGAAAAGAATTAAATAAAATTATTTTGTCTTCAATTTTAGGGATTCCTTCCCTCACCCAAATAAATATTTGGGAATTCAAAAAGGACAGAAAACCAAAATAGTTACGAACCAAAACTTTACTTATTTATTTTTACTTTTAAAAAATAAACCGTTATTTGTTTGGTACTTTCTGAACGTTGGACCTATTTCATGAGAAAAAGAATAAGAACTATAATTTGGAACGTGTTATTGGCAGTCAATAATTTACAAAAAACATCTAAGAATTCTATTTTCGGCTGTGCCAAATTTTCAATACCCTTCATCACATACACATTCACACATACACCTACAAACGTATGCAATGTATATACGTTTTTCATAAATTTAACGCTGGAACCCTTGAGTCATAACATTAAGAATATTTTTTCTATAACTTTTCTTCTACTGAACCGATTTTTGTAATCAATATATATAATGTATTAGTATGAGAAAAATTTCATTCTTTTCATTTCTTTCATTTTAAGAATTTTAATTGATAATTTTACGTAGATTCTTTGCTTGAACTTAGAGGTAGCCTCAGATATCGGTCTATATCTTTTGATATGCTGAATCGATTTTGTTGGTTTTAAATAGAAAACTATTCAGAACTATTAGAAATACTTAAGCCAAATTTCATTTTGCTCTGTTAATCATTGTGGACGTGAACGTGCCAACAAAAGGCAGACAGACGGACATAACTAAATCGACTAGATTATGATTTGATGCAATAATATAAATACATTATTGGTTCTGAGATGATTAATCCTTCTTAGCGTTACACACGAAATAACAAAGTTAAGACAAAATTTGGGATAGATAGAATCCGGAGGAGAGATAGCCCCTATTCAAAGCAAATTTTAATCAATGAATATCAAAAGAACTATAACTGCGAGAATTTTCAAATTTGGTCCCAAACACTTTTTCAAGAAACTATTTTACAAGACAAAACGTGGAGTGGATAGAATCAGAGGGAGAGGTAGCCACCATACAAAGTAAATGTTGAAAATCGAATATCTAAAGAACCGCTGCACCGAGAGTTTTCAAATTTGGTCCCAATAAATTTTTCAAATAATTTTTTACTGGACAAAATGAGTTCGAACCAAACGGGTAGACTCAAGGGAAAATGTACTCCGATACAAAGCAAATATTAATTATCGAATATCTAAGGAACTTTAAAAGCGGGAGTATTCAAATTGGTTCCAATTGCTTTCCCAAGGATCTTTTTTACTGTTCAAAACGTAAAACGTATAGGACCAAGGGCAGAGATCCCCCCATACAAAGCAAATAATGATTAATTAATATCTAAAGAACTATAACAGCGAGAGTTCTCGAATTTGGTTCCAATCCCTTTCTCAAGGAACTATTCTAAGTTCTTTAAGAAAGTGAACAATATGTAGAACCGATAGGACCAGGGGGAAGGATTCCTCTAATACAAAGGAAATCATGATTATGGTATATCTCTACAACTATAACCACGAAAGTTCTAAAATTTGGTTCCAAACAGTTAAACTGGACAAAATATAGGATGGTTAGGATCAAGGGAAGAGGTAGCTTCCATGCAATGGAAATATTAAATAAAATTTTAGAACGGACAGTGCCAGGGGCATTTGACAAAATGTCCATTGCATAAAATTGTTTAATACACGTTGTTATTTGTGAAATTTCTTTCGAGATCTTGGACTGAGGAGAATGTTTGTGCAGCAAAGCGCAGCGGGTGAAAGCATGTTTTCATTTTCCTAACGTAATTTTATTTTGCAGCGGATGTAACTCAGTAATCGTCAGAGTCTACCAACCTGTTTTAGCAGAAATCGGTAATAAGGATCGGCATTTACTTTCTTCTCTTCAAATAAGATTAATTGGGTTTTGTTTATAGAGGAATTATCGTCCGCTATTAAAAAAGGAAATTTTGGAGATACTTATAATTCGGGAAAATAAGAATTTTTGCCAGAAATTTTTCAAAACGATCAAAAACACATTAAGGTCCCCAAAATTGCACTTGTTTTCAATTTTAAGGTTTTGGATTTTAAAACATACAGATTAATTTCAAAATATTGATAAGAATGATAAATTTTAAGAAGCTCTGGACTATATTGATACAAAATTTAAATCATAGCATTCCACCCCATTGTGGCATATGAAGCTTGGTTAAAGTATTATTTGAAGAAGACTTTAGCTTTGGGATTTGAGAACTTACACAAAAATAATTATATTAAAATTGACAAATTTTGGAATATTTCAGCTTAAATACCTCTTAAATTTTAAAGGATAACCGACACAAATAAGGATATTTGTTTATAGAAATTAACAAGGAATAAATAATTTTTTGGTGAATTTTCAATTTTTAAATGTCGTAGGTAATATTAACGTAAAATTTTCGTAGAACATTAACGCAAAAACAGGTTGTTAAATAAACAGAGTTTTATTCAAAAGAACAGACATTTTCTTCAAATTGAAGAATTTTCTTTAAATGTACTAAAAGAATTCAATCAAAAAAATTTAGTACAAGATATTAAATTGTATAAAATTTCGGCAGTAACGCATCTAAAATAAAAATACTAACAAATTTATTCAATTCTACGTACTAAAATGAAGATGATTTGAATAAAATTTTTGTTAATTTAACTATTTTTTTCGTAAAAAAAATTGTATATTTTCTTTGTCATATTAAATGAAATATGATAAAGAAAATATAAACTGAATATAGAGATCCATACAGGGGGAAATATTTTATAGAACATTTTATTTGATGTGATTAAATTCATGAAAATGCAAATGGAAGATCAACTGATCAACAAACACGTAAATAACTTTTCATCAGAAATATAAGCTGGTCAGCTCACCACCGTCCTTTGACATTGGACTATTTTCAGTTGTCTACTATGTTTTCCACACTAATAAATTATTATCTAAAGCTAGCTTTTACCCGGTACGCTTTGCTGTACAAAATTCTTCTCTGTCCTAGATATCGAAAGAAATTTCACAAATCATAAATTAAGACCAAATTCTCGCTTTAGTAGATCTATTCGATAATCAATATTCGCTTTTTATGGGGCTATATCTCCCTCTGATCCTACCCGTCTTACATTTTGTGTAGTAAAACAGTTTCTTGAAAAAGTTTTTGGGAGGAAATTTCTCACTATTACAGTTCTTCAAATATTCTGTAATCAATATTTGCTTTGTATGGTCCATTTATAGTTTATGTATTAATTTATTACAACAATTTAACGTTATTCTCAATTCAACAAAAAATTTCGTAAATTTAACTTTCGTAAATTTAAATATGATATTTAATTGAATTTTTGTCTATTTGAATAATGTTTGTTATTCAAATTAAATAATATTTATTCAAAGTAACTGCATTTTTATTAACGAATACAAATAATCATTTTGTCAATTTTTCGCCAATTTAAATAATTTACGTAAAATTAACGAAAATGTTTGTTTTGATGAATAAAGGTTTCGTTGGTTTCGTTTTCATTATATTTACAAAATTTTTGGTTCAACGACCTTCTTTCCAATGTCACCGACTATCCCCGCTGACTAGAAGGGGAGCCAGTTCTTTCCAAATCATCTAGAAAAGAACTCTAAACTTAAGATTTCTCTTTCGGTTTTAAAGTTATTATAAAATATTTCATTTTTATTATAAATATTTTGGGATAGAACATTCTAAATAATTCCATTTAATGGCATAAATTACACTTGCTTGATCCTTGATCCCATATCCACCTTTAAGTATATTAATGAAATTTGGCAATAACTAATATTTTAACCCCAAGAGGATGCTCATTAATTAACCCCATATTGTCACTTATCGTTCTGAAAGCATACATTTTACATGTTATTTATTTTACATCCTGATAAATATGTACTGAATTACAATATAAATTTATTTACTTTAGTTAGAAAACATCACCTGAATATTTTATTCATATTAAATATCTAACAATTTATCAATATACATATAAACATATATACATATTTAAGTAAGTACATACACATACATATAATTTGCATATTCAATGAAAAGTTAAGAAAAGATTAATTATGTTTTGAACACATTGAAGACTGCAGACTACACGACTACACAGCCACAAATGTGGCTGTGGTGCAGTTGTAGTCGTGTGGTAGCTACTGAATTACTTTAAAGACTACAGCTACATATAATCAGCTGATCCAAATGAAACCAAACGCTGTTAGTTTTCTTGTTAACATGAATTTATAATTCAGTGGTGTCACTTTATCGTTTTTTTGTTTTTACTTTAATGAAAACGTAATCGTTTAAAATTTCAAAGTAATATATAGTAGTAACATATTGTTGTAACAACTTACGTAACTATTATTAATTAATTCGAATATGGTTATCAGAACTGCTCTCAATAAAGTAAAAAATATATTTATTTCAAACACTTAAATTTTTTATTGTATAAACAACACTGTTTCTCTTTTATGGTTGAAAATAGCTTAATCGATTGCAGTGTCAAAAGCAGTCAAGTCGAAGTATAACTGTGCTGTCGTCAAAGGAATCGTCTTCATCAGAGTATGAAAAAACTCGGAGCAAAATCTTTTTTTACTCTTCTTTGAGGGGATTAAAAAATTAAACTCTTTTTTTCAATAAATTAATTTTATTTTCATTTATTTTTCTGCAATCGGAAAACATTTTTTTATTCTTTTTTAGCGAAGAGCAAACAAAAAGATTTTTATTTTTTACTCCTCAAAATTGCAAAAATGGTTGAAAAGTAAACGAAAATGTGCATACACAAGTACCTTACTATTGTTGTTTTATAATAAAAAATACAATAACAAAAACACCAAAAAATATTTACAACAAAAGTAAACACATCTTATATGTGAGTACGTTTGTATATTCATACAAAAGAGACAAACATACAAATATACCATTTTCACACGACATTCTGTGCGAATTATTTATTATAAAATTCATTTGGGATTTTGCTCTTTTTTTGATTTTTATCATTTTCTTAGAATTAAACTCTTGTTCAAAGAGCGATAAAAAAATAAAACTTTTTTTAATTAAAATTAAACTCTTTGAAAGTTTAAACATATGTATTTTATTTTTGACAGATTGCAGTTGGTAGTCTGCTGTCGTCAATGTGTTCAAGACATTATTTTGTTAAAGTGTTTCCGTATAAAATGAATCCTTGACATTGTCAGCAACAAAAACAAAACACTACAGCTTCTAAGAAACATATGAAATCCTTAATGGAATTATATTTAAGCTAAAACATCTTTAATCTTTGAAAAAATGTTAAGTATTTTCATAGAAATAAATATAAATACTTTTAATGCCAACTGTATTCTTTAAGGAGAAGATTTATTTTATAAGAATTTTTGAGTAGCTTTCTTTCTTTACTTTCTTTTTGGGCGGTGGGGGAGGTGGATGTGTATATTTGACTTGGATTTTTTTGCTGATGAGTTTAAAAGTCAAAATTTTTGTATTTCAAATAAATTATGATTTTGTTCTTAATTCCTTATAGATTAAAATGTATCTTAAACATTTTGTTAACATATCGTATGCATGTATGTATGTATGTATGTATGTATGTATGTATGTTTGTATGTATTTTGAGAAAATATAATTTAAAATTTTTAGAAGAGAAGAGTTTAATTTTAAAATTAACCCAAAAAGTTTTTGTCTAAATATTAAAATAGTGAAGTTTATAAAATTTCATTCAGAACTCATTCAGAATATTATAGATAATTTAGGCTTTAATTACAGATATTGAACCAAAATATGTAAAAATGCTTGTATTTAAAATTCGTCACAACCGTGACCTCCTCATCTGCATAAACAGATAATATTTCATAGCTTAAACCCCGATTCTGCAAAAAGGTCTCACATGGAAACTACAATAAAATATGGTCTCACACTTGTAAATTCCCTATAAAATTTGCTACAGAGCCAAAGTTTTAATGAACGACTTTATTAAAAAAAGTTAAAGTGTTAAACTCTGACGTGCCTAATTTTCTATAGCCTTCATCTTTGCTAATAATTTAACGTTAAGTCCCTGTTATAAATAGGCTTTCATAATATCATCACTTGTAGAAGAAGGAGAAAATGACAGCCATTACTATAGCCTTTAAATGAGTCAATATAGTTTCTCTAGAGCACTTAATATGCATTGAAAATTTTGGTCAGATCACGCTTTCATTAAAACAATATGAGTATACATGTATAAGAGAAATTAATAACTCGTCTATTTATGGGGCGATTTCGAAAATTTACAAAATCAAAATTTAGAAAAAAAAATAGATATTTTTCTGCAAGAAAATTTCGTCAATATATGAAAATGTCGAAAAATGCGTTTTTGCCTATAACTTGGAAACTAATGAAGGGATTACTGTGATGTTTTTAACTCAAAAATTCTCCTAAATATTTCCGATTATGTCTCTAGCTTAAATAGAACGCTCACAAAGTCGAAAACATTATTTTTCCTCACATTGTTATTGTGGTTTGTTGTTGGATTTCAATACATTATCCAACAACAACCACAAGGAAAATAAAGAATTGTTAATATCTCGGCTATTTATGAACCGATTTGAAAATTTAATAAAACCTAAATTCGAGAAAAAATTAGTAATTTTTTTGCATGACAAATAGGTACGTAGGTGTCCCAAGAGCGTCATAATAAGTTTTCGCTCATATCTCGGAAACTAATGACACAATCGAGTTTATGTCTTAAAATGAAAAAACCACAAAAATATTTCTGACCCATTAGTAAAAAATAAGATTTCTAGCATTAATGGAACGAACAAAATCTCTAAAATATTATTTTAAGCGTTGTTATTGTTTTTCTATAGTTATAAATTGATCATATCTCGGTGGTTTATGAACCGATTTTGAAAAATTAAAACGATTTAATTCGGATAAAACAATTGAAATCAATCAGTGCTATAACCAAGTTCATAGTTCTCATAGAGGGTTCAAAACATATAGAAATATGTTTTGCCTATAACTGAGAAACTAATGGTCTGATTCATTTCATGTCTTCAGCGCATAAATAAACTAAAAAATCAGCACTAAATTAATTGAAATCTCTGAAGATGAAAGAAAATTAAGCCTCTTACTAGAAAAAACCCCGAAAAAAGTTTGAGGAACCTTCTGTTTTTTATTATATCTGAGTTATTAATGAACCAATTTCCCTGGAATTCTCGAAAGCAATTCCAATCGTTTGATATACATATCATATATGTTAAGTATAGGTCGGCTTCATAAACTTGATTTCAACCAACACACGAACGGACGGACAGATGGATATAGCACACCCAATTTATTCTTTCATACCGATCCAGAATATATGTACTTTTGAGGGTCTAAGTTGAAAATTGTGGAAATTACAAAAGGAATGACAAACTTATATATACCCTTCTGGCCTAATCAGGTGATAATCAGAGTATAACAAGTACGAATGCTATATTCGGCTATGCCGAATCTTCAATTCCCTCTACCACAAATGAGGGTAAAGTAAATATGTTTTGTAAATATGTTATGTTTCGTACACTCACACTTACACTCACAGATGTATACAATATATATAAGTTTTTCCTAAATACAAAACGAAACATTTATTGAGTCTTAAAATAAGTTATATTTTTGGCTATAACTTTTTTACTGAACCGATTTTAACAATTTTTAAAACTTGATAATGAAGTACATACAACTAAATGTTATGGCAAATATTCATTCTAATTTGTCGATTAACAATTGACAATTTTAAAAAGGTTTTTTACTTACCTAAGATATCGGTCTATATCTTTTAATATACTGAACCGACTTTACTGGTTTTAATTAAGAAACTTCTTAAGACTCAGGCTAAATTTCATTGAGCTCTGTAATTTATTATGGATGTGAGCGTGACATCAACAAGATTTTGATTTGATGTAAGAATGTATATATGGGATCCGAGATGCGTTTCACATGGAATGTCAAAATTAAAAAAATTAATAAATAAATAAATAAATAAATAAATAAATAAATAAATATAAATAAATAAAACCAAATTTGTCAAGGTCTATAGAATTGGTCCATATTCAAAAGTTTGATAAGCTTAAAACCGTATTCCGTTTAGGAACCTTATGTGGGAGCTGGGTCACATAATGGCGCCAGCAGAATCTAACTTAATATGTTTAAGTCCAATTAGTTTCCATTATAAAATTTAGAAAAGTTATTTCCCTGAATTTTGAGGTTATCTTCATTAAGGGTCTATAACTTTCCTCCTAATGAACCGATATTGCCAGTTTAAATAGCAAACTGAAGAGGTGTATAAGAAATATTGATATAAAATTTCGTTAGAATCGATTCATTATTGTGAACGTGAGAATGCTTATGCCTTTCCTAGAGTTACACACAGAATGACAAATTTAATAAATTATTAAAGTCATATAAATGAAACATTTTTGCCATATAAGATGATTTTCGGAATTGGGGTTTATATAAAACGATATTTTAAACATTTTTAATATTGTATATCTTAAACAAATAAAATATAATCCCAATACTAATATTATATTCAAATTTATGCATTTTAAAGTAATTTTCGAAAATGGTTCTGTATGGCAGTTACCGTCAATTATGAACCGGACTTTTTAAAATTTGTCAAATTTAATATTTATTTGTACTAAATTTAATTAATACATTTTTTATAACTGTGAATTTTTATGAACTTAAAATCCCATTTTAAGGGGACATTTTAATGGGAGCTACTTACAATATTGGACAAAACATGATCAATTTCTATATCTTTTGCACTAAGTTGATAATGTTTACATGGACAGATGTACAGGTGAGTTCTTAAGCTAAAGACCTCAAGTACTCAAAACCTTAAAACGATCTAGATTCGATATATTTTAAGCAATTGTAATTTAATTTCAAGAACTATAAAAGATATTTGGCTTCAAAAAATTAAAATTTTTGGCAAATTTAATAACTGTGAATTTTATGAGCTTCAAATCCCATTCCAAGGGGACACTTTTATGGGAGCAATCTGAAATATTGGACGAAACATGACCAATTTCTATATACTTCGCACTAAGTTGAGACATTTAGGGTGTTGACAATGTTTACATAGACAGATGCACAGACTCAACAACTGAGCCGAGTTATTTGAATAAAAAGGTGTTCCTATTTAAGGGTTTAATAAAATCAGATATAAGTAAAAAAGATATTGTTATTATTATTTTCCAGAAGTATTAATAAAAATTGATGTCAAAATAATAGCACCACCCGATTTTTAACTATAACAAAAACACCAACACCACAGAAAAGCACCTCCATATCATAACGCTATTTCTTACTAAAAAAATTATTTTAGACTCATTGGTCCACAAAATACTACTCCCCTTTTTGAATATTCCAACTAATTAAATTTTAACAAACTTGAGGGCTTTCAAATTATATTCTCAAGCCTTTGATACAATTTAAGTACAGTACAGTGTCTGGACCAACCCATTATTAAAAATATAATAACACGCTTCTTGAAAACTTTGTTAATTAAAATTACAGAAGCCACAACACACACTTTTACACTAAATGTTATAACAACTTTTTAAACTGTTTATGTTATTTTTCGAATTGTAATAGAAATGGTGCTATTATTTTGAGAGGTTCCCACTCGGATATTTTGTCTTTATAATCAAATTTATTGGAATATTCGGGTTAATTAAATGGGACTACAAAATTGTGGATAAAAATATACATGAAGAAAAACACAAATCAGCAACGAGTGTTATTATTCCTTATAAATTAACGGTAAAATGGTTTGTGTCTACAATATTGAAATATTTAGCAACAACAGGGTGTTCACTACGTTACAAAAGTCAGTCTGTATTAATTTGTTGTAAAATATAAATAAAAATATATCAATTTTTTTTAGTTCATTCAAAAATTCGAGTGAACATAATTAGGTCCTGATATCTGTTAAGCACTAGCCCTATGCACTTCTATTTTAAACTTGGTTGTAGTTCGATATATAAAGCGAATTTTACATTTTATTATTAAAGGCGATAAATTGAATTGTTTTATTACTATAAACCCAAGTTCAAAAGACTTATGAATAAACCGCCAATCTGTTTTTACTGGTACGATCACAACAATGAAAAACTTACTAAACATTAGATCAGATAGGATCTGCCATGATAACAAATATATGTTTCAAAAAGGTATTAAAATTCTAGAAATCAATTTATACTGCTTTTGAAATAATAAGTCATAGAAGTCATATTTAAAAATGGGACTACATTTTACTTCGTTCAATATATTTTTAGCAGAGTAAGTAACATACGATATAAAAAAATTCGATAGGACCAGGGGTAAATACCCATACAAAGCAAATATTGATCATCAATTATCTAAAGAATTTTCACATTTTGTTTCAGTCAGTTCTTGAAAGAATTGTTTTACTAGAGAAAATAAAGGACGGATAGGATCAAGGGGGGGGGGAGGTTACTGCCATACAAAAAAAATATTGATCATCGAATGTCTAAAGAACTACTTCATCGAGAATTTTCAAAATTGCTTCCAACCAATTTTTTAAGGAACTATTTTACAAGACAAGATGTGAGGCGGATAGAATCGGGGAGAGAGGTATACCCCACATAAAGCAAATTTTGATCGAATATCTAAAGAACTCTAACAGTTACTGTTTTACTGGAGAAAACAAAGGGCGCACTCATGGATTATTTACGTCCGAAATATTTAGTTTTGCCGACTCAAAGTTTTCGAATATTTTGAGTCCGAAATATTTAGTTTTGACGAACTCAAAGCTTCTGAATTCTTAAGGTTCAAAATATTTAGTTTTGCCGAATTCAAAGTTCCCGAATTCTTTGAGAACTAATTAGTTAATTAATGCCTACCTTAAAGCTTACGAATTCTCTGAGTCCAAATAAATTAATTATGCTGAACTCAAAGCCCCCGAATTCTTTGAATTCGAAGTATTTAGTTTTGCCGAACTGAAAGCTCCCAAATTATTTGAGCCCGAAGTAGTTAATTTTACCGAACTTAAAGCTACCGCATTCTTTGTGTCCGTTTATACTAATTACCAGAAAAGTATACCAGTTTCCTCTATCGTTCAACTACCTCATCGTATCAAAATTTCATCCTAACAAGTCATCGTTCAGAAATTCACCATATCAACGTGCGATCATACATTCCCGATATTGATTATATAATTCTGTATTTTATTGTTTTCCTTTTTTATTCGTCTTTTATTTATAACAAAGGAAGCAGACCTTGAATCGAACCTCAGACTGTAAAGATAAACTGTGTTACCATGTTCCTAAGGCCCTTTAGGAACCTGTGATTTTCCCAATAAATTAGAATTCTTCCCAGTGCTGGACATATGGAACTTCATTTATTTACATTACATAGTTTATAAGGTGACAGAATTTTTACCCTAAACTTGACAATTGCGTTTAGGCCACAATGGAATGAGCATGTACTTACCTTCCAAATTTTTGTTAACCGAAATAAAACGACTTTATCTCTTTTTTAATTTGCTTTTGAATTTATTTCTTTAGTTTTTCATTCTTAAGATTTCAGTTAATTAAATTCATGATTAAGATGTTGTTGTTTTTGTAAGTTTAATTAATTTTTGTTCAATTTAAAAATTTTCTTCATTCGTTTAATTTAATAATTTTATTAGATAATTTAATTTTTTCTTCTCTGTATAAATGTATGTGTGTGTATGATAGTTTGTGTATGTATAGATTTATGTATGTATATGTAAGTATTGTTTGTTTATTTGTTAATAAATTTATAATGAATAATTAATTATTTGCTTTTTGTTTTGTTTATTAACATTAACATTTAATCATTAAATTTTCTTTGTTTTTGTTTTTTGTTTTACTTTTAATTAAAATTCGTTTTTAATTGATGTCATTTGAAGAATGATCAATTAAATGATTCATTAATCATTATTAATATTTAATTAATGAATTTAGTTTATTTTAATCATATTGTTTGTTTGTGTGTGTGTATTCCATACTAAACTAGTTACAATGATTTTGTTTTAAACCTTAAACGCTTTGATTTTAATTAAATTGATTAAATTACATTCATATAAATAATTTCGTATTTTGTTTTTGTTTTTCTTGATGATTTTCGTTTCTTTTTCTTTTTCATATAAATTTATTAATGATTTTCTTTTGTTATTGTTTTTAATTATTTTTTTATTTATTTAATACATAATTCTTTGGTTTAACAATATGTTTCCTTTTTTAATATTTGTTATTTTATTTAAACTAAAGTTCTAGTTGCTTAACTAAAGTTTAAGTCAATATGTATAATTGTATAATTAACTTAATCTATTAAAAAAAATTATTTTATTAAGCTCAAAGTTTAAAAATATTTTAGTTAAAAATTCGTTTTAAAATTCTTTGAAAAACTTAGTTTAAATTTAGAGTTTAAATAATATAAGTTTTAACAGGGTTTTTTTTGTTTTTCTGTTCTTGAAATAACAAATAACAAATTAAATATTGATGAGACTGATCTTTAGTTTAATTACTTGGTTAAACTTTAATAAGGGTAAGTTTCACAGTCACCTTTAAAATGATTAAGATTAAACAAAGTTCAAATAGAGTATCTTTTAAAAACCAAATTAAATATTGATTAAACTGATCACCGCACAGTGTTTTAAATGAAAAATTAAATGGAAATAAATCTATCACTTCCGAATGATAATGAAATTTCGCTTAGTGATAATTGAAATGCTGAAGAGTTTAAGTTTAGAGTTTTTGTGGAACTGACGGTGGTTGGCTCCTGTCATAAAATATTTAAAACGATACAGATTCACTGTATCTGAGCCGATTTGAAAGATTATATATGAGTTGATTCTGCTAGTGAATATCTATAAAAACCTCATCGTATCTCTTATAGTTAAAGAGATATTTAGCTTTAAAAATTAATTTTTTTTGACACATTTCTTTGGTCGACCTACCTACAATTAATTAAATTTTGCATAAATTGATTTTTTTATACTTAAACGGAAACTATAAAAATTATTGAGGGGAATCTGCTAGTGCCTATCAAACTCGCCTTCACTTCTACTATCATTTCATTAAAATCGGTCCAGCCATTCGTAAGTTACAAATTTATTTGCATTTCATTTGAAACATACATCATCTTGCATACCATCCTTTAAAAATTTGATAAGGTTTAGTTCTACAGTCGTTTTCTAAGAGAAGATTAAGCTTCATCAAGGTTATGTTGCGCAGAAAATCTTGACTCTTAATTTAGACTGTAGTTTCACTTTAACCAGGTTTAGTTGCACAATTACCTCTTTTAATAGAGAGGATTCTAACAAATGTGCAATATTTATTGAAAACTTAAAATTACAATATAAACTTTATATAAACGAAGTTTAAATACTATTAATTAAGAGACATAATTTTATCAAAAATCTGGATAAGAAATTCTAAAAGGTTAATTAAAATAAACTTAGTTTAAGTCGGTTATTGATTCCATCAATTTGATTAACTTTATTAAGATGGGGCAGAATCTGCAACTTTTAATCGCCTGGATTTATTTGCATGATATTTAGAAGAGAAATAGGAGGTTGTAGAAGAGTGTAGCCTTGGAGTTTGGACTGTATATCAAATAATTTTTTTCTTAAAGTATATATAAAATTTTAAACTTTTCTAAAAGTCTTCTTTAAATAGAAAGTTTGCTTTTGAAATTTGTATACAAAAACCCTATAGAATTAAGTCCCAGTCGAACTCGATCCACTTCTTATCAATTTGGTAATTTAAGGAGATCAATAATTTCTTTCTAAACTTAATTTAAAGATCTTGACTTAAGCCTTATTAATTGTTTATCAAATAAAAATAACCTTCCTTCAAGGCTGAAATTTTCCATCTCTAGTTTTAGCTTCTTAAGGTTTGTAGGAGTTGCCACATTGCCAGATTATGCCAAATTTCACTCAAGCTCATTTGACAAACCTAAACAAGTTTCAACTTCATTTTTTTATAATACACAAGTTAAACCCTGGTTTATGTTTAAACTCTACAAAACGAATTATTTAACTTAAGTTTAACTAAATTTTATTTAATTATTTTAACATAAATTATTAACAGCCCTTTAATTTTAATATTATAATTTAGCAGCCAGAACTTTAGTTGTTTTCTAGTTTAAACTGTAGTTTAAATATATAACTGTTCAATTTTTTAATTACAATTTTATTTAAGTTTCTGATTCTCATTTCTGATACTTTTATTGCTAAAATTTCTAACCTAAACTGTGTTGTTGTGTTTATTATTATTTTTAAACCTGGTTTAACTATAAGTCCTCTAGGTTATAGCATAAATGTTTAAGTTTATCTTTTTTAATTTATGATTTATATATGTTTATAATTTTGCTTAAAATTAGTTTAAAATTAAATTGAAATTAAAAGTTTAGATTAAATTAATTTCACAGTTTTAAACATGTGTAAAGCATATTTAGTTTTTTTTTCTACCATTTTTTTCAATATTTTCAAACATTTTCGTGACTTTTTTTAATTATAAAGCTTAAATTAAATATAATTTGTTTTAAATTAATTATTATTTTTTTAATTTAACATAAAATAAAGCTTCAAATTATAATAGAATTGTATCCAGCGAGGACGGTGAAATGTTTTGTAGGTTATCAAGAAATTATTATTATTTTTTTTAATTTTTAATTTGTAATTATAAATAACAATCTATTTTTAATAATTTAACTACAAATATATATTTAAAATTAATTTATCACAATACATACAACATAAATATTTATTAGTTTTTGTTTAAAAAATATTTTCATAAATAATTTTCTTAACAATTCACAATTATAATTTATCCTTAAAAATTAGGCTAATATTTACTATGATATATTAAAGCCTAAGGGTATGCTATCATTTTGTTTGTCAGTAATTAAGAATAATATTTAATTGTGATTTGTTGGTTTTCTTATCTACTTATTGTTATAATATCTATTTATTGCTATTCAATCGGTTTAAGAGATTTACAGTAAAAGAATAGAAATACAGCTGATAAAGTATTTTGGGGTAGGGAAATATTCGAGAAATTTTGAAAATACCAATCTATGAATAATTCAGTGAAACTATATATTAAAAATTAAGTCTTAATTGACAAATTTAAATAGCAATTTTCTGATTATTCCCATAATATGGAAAATGGGCGGTTTCTGATATCTATAGAACGTTTTATCTTTGATATCGAGATCTCGACAGATATTTTAACTATTCATGCCTATAAAAAATCAACTCTAAATATAGCAAATAATTCAAAAACTCAAGGTTATTTTGATCAAGAGGAATATTTAAATCCCCTGTATGAAAATAATAACAATGTAATTGGTGGTGGATAGATTACCATCTCCCGAGGAAAAAGATTTAAATCTCCTCATTTTTTATAGGACTGAAACCCACAAGAGATGAACAAAGAACTCTTAAATTTTTAATGCATAATTTTCAAGATCTTGCGGGTTAATCTGCAATTTATGCAAGAAGATGTTAGCAGATTCTGCAATTTAGGGAAGATTTTAGCTTAAACAAAAAAATCATTGAAAGTTATAGACATTTCGACAGACATTTTACATCAATATATAATCAACTCTAGATATGTAAATAATTCAAGTATTTCCAGGATCCTTCACTCATTCTAATCAATAAGAATATCTAATGCCCGAAAAGATTACTAATTGAAAATGGATCGTTTATCATCTCAAGAGGACTTAATGAAACCCACAAGAGAGGAACAATAAAGTCTTTAGTTTTAGTCCACAATTGTTTGGATAAACCTCGCTAATACCTGCAGTTGATCAGCAGATTCCACATTTTAATAGGAAGAATTAAATTTTCAAATTGCACCGATTATTAGGCTTCATATGCTGATATATGATTTTAAGACAGAATATTTAAATTATTTATCCAGAGTTTTTTCAAAAGATAAATTATTCCCAGAGCTAATATGGGACTCAAATGCACTCTTTTTTAAATATCAAGTCCTAATGAAATACAACATTCACAAATCGTGGCTGCCAATCCCTAAATAATCGAATCATTTATTTAAATTGAATTCAAAAAAATCTCTCCGGAGATGTAGTTTTCACTCGTTTTTTATAATCACAGAAGGTTATTAATGCCGATTTGATAATTCGTGACATCAGTAAGCATCAACCGCTGAGATGCATCAGTTAGGAATATGCTTTTGGGTTATGTGTCATCGTCTGTGAATTATATATGAAACATATGGGTGATTCATAGATAGATTCCTGAAGCTCCAAAGTCATTCTCAAAGAGTGTGAATTAAAAAAAAATATGCTGACAGAATAAGGAACAGAACAGACTCAATGACCGTCAACTTACAAGTTATTTTGGATCATTTTGTAGAGCGATATTATATATTCGCTTTATAGACTCCAATAAACCCTATGACAAATACAGATGGACTTAGATCTCATATGTCTACAATCGGTCGTATAGAAAAGATTTGTGGTAGATCAACTATATAAGGTACAAAGACTAGTTTATATAGAAATTACTGGTGCAATTCGGAAATATCTTTCTGATGACAAATCTAGAACATATGGACATGCAAGTATTTTGAGCAGACTGACAGATAACCTAATTATACCCTCGGATTATTTTACATCATATATGAACTATAATTGATATATCGTCTAATTGTAATACCCTTCAGAATTGAGTGGAATGGGTGTAGCCTTATCAGGGATCTTAACGGAATTAGGAGGCTGTTAAAAATTCACATGGTCACAATAGAAACAGTATTTTTAAATACTTTCTTAAAGAGGCCTAAAATAAATCCCCAAGAAGAGGTGGCCTGTTTTCAACTAGAATGTATAAGCAACTCCTGAGTTATAATCGCAGGAATACTTACACGGTCGCTGTGTGTTAGGAAGACATGCAAATAGACTTGAATTACCCTTTAATGGACATTGTCGCTGTAATGATTTGGAGAAAGAGGTAAGTGTTTTTCATCTTCTATAAGAATCAAAAAGAAAAGATCCTTGGACTTCTAAAGAGCAGTCAATGTAGATGAATTATTTAGATACCTCACAGAGATTTAATGGATCTAGCACTTTAAACAAGTGACAGACATACAATAGGTACTTATTATTTTACGTGATGTGTAAACACGTCGAAATATCATTCAGACTCTATTTGAAAATTCAAGAGCTTCGATATATCATAGAAGCCTTATCTATAGGAATTGCCTAAAAGCACAAAAATGGCGGTTTTGAATCGTAATGTTTTAATATGTTTCATGTTAGTGAATAGTTTGTAAACGGCCAGAACGACTTAGTGAATTATTTAATTTTCTCTCTCAGTTATTAAATCATGTATACAGTTGACATATGTTAATTTCTATTGCCTACTTTTAGGCGAATGAAAAAGAAATTGTAATGAAATAGTGAATGAAAAAGGAAGAAGAAATGTGTAACACTAATTATAGGTGAAATGTTTGAAATCAGAAAGATATACTGAAATTTTGAATACCTCTTTTTAACTGAACTTTAAAGGCTAAAAGGAAATTTTCTGATATTCCCAAATTACCCATAGATTGATTTTATAGAACATAACACAACTAATGTTATAACACAAATAATTTATAGCTCAATAAGAATTGGGAGATCTTTTTTTATAATTTTAATAATATATCTAAATTTTAGAGAGACTAAAGATGGTCTTAAATTATGACTTAGATTATGATATAATTACATATTTGACTAGTTCATTAAGATATATTGTGAAAGCATTATTAAATAGGTCTCACATTAAATTTACTTGCTTCTCAATAAAAGGGCCTTTATTTTAATCCCTTAAATATTTTTTGGTTTTAATTTTCTTTTGTTAATTTTTAAATTTAGTGACTAAATAATTAAAAAGGATTAAAAAAACATAACGAATAAAATGTAATGCCTTATAAAACATGCAATCAGTCTAACATGTACCCAGTAGTTTTGTTTCAAATGCTTAGAAACCACAAAACTTTATTTTCGAGATAATTATACAGAAGTAAACAAATCATTTTAATAAGAAACAACTAAAATTGGGCATCATTTCCAATTAAATTTTAGACTCCTTAAAGTATGCTTTATATTTTAGTGTTTACATAAAATGATTTGTTTATTTCCTAATTAAACTAATTTTAACTTTAAGTCATATATAAAATATTATTATAGCACATTCTATAAAAAATCAAATTCACTTTATCTTTCAAATAAATACAAGGAGGGGATTTCAAAGTCTTTTAGGGATCATAACAACAGTTTAATTTTCTTTAATAAAATTTAAAGAAAATACTGTTATCTTTTATAACATTAAATTATCAAATAAGTGAGTAAGAGAGAGAGAGAGATTAAAGAGAGAGTTTAATAATTGGAAAATTGTTGTTTTTAGTTATTGGTATTTTCTCTTGTAATAATATTTCCTATAATAAATCTACTTTATTTTATATAAATTTTTTGCTTATTTATTTTTACCCTTGATATCATTTTAGTTTATGCTTTTAGTTTAACATTTAATTCATTTAATTTTTATTAATTTATTTTTAATAGATTTAATTTAAAAACATTTTATTTAAAACTTTTTTTTTTGCAACAACTCTTATTAATTTTCTCTATTAACTTTGGCACCATTAACACATACTTATTTAATTAATTTTTTCTCTTTTCTCATTTGCTATAAAATATTTCAATAAACAACCATTAACCATTTTCAATTTCTCCTTCATTTAATATAAGAGTATAATTTAATAATAATAATAAAAAAGAGCAGCCTTTTAGGCTAAAGTTGCCTGCTTACGCCAACAACAGAATACCATACCGGGCATTTTTCCATCCTGCTCTTCTAATTATAGATTCGTTTGTGTTCCACCTCCTCCACCAGCACCGCTGCCACTAGCTCCCAAGGCAGCATTAGCTGTCAATTGATTGCTGGGATGTATTCCTGTCAAACCCATAGTCATGCTATTCAATAGTTCATGTTCATTTTTAGCCTGTCTCAACCAGTTGCGTAAATCTCGGGTACGTTCCACTAGACTGGTGGTATAGCTAACGGCACGTGGATTTTGTGAGACTATAGTATTGGCTGCCATAAGGGAATTTTGCATGCGTCCCGAGGCCAGTTGTCGATAGGTTTCCAAACGATCTGCTAAAGTTGGAATAGAATGAGCTGTATGTAGTGTGGTAGGTACATTGCTAGCGGCATTAAGTTGTTGTTGTAGATTAATATTGCTGTTACCTGTTGAGGGATTATTAGCTGCCACCGGTCCTGAGCTCAACATATGCGACCAATTCAATTCGGATGGAGAAATCATTGGAGCAGTTAGTGCTATCCAAAATAGAGATTAAAGAATATTAGAATATAACTTAAGTTTAGACAAAAAAATTAAATGAAGTAAGAATGTGGTATATCTGTTAGAAACTCTCTGAAAGTGATAGAAGACTTCGAAAGGATGTTTCAACGAAGTTTTCCATTTATCATATTAGAAACAACAAAATAATGATATCGAGAAGAACCGAGATGAATTTCATATTAGAAACAACAAAATAATGATATCGAGAAGAACCGAGATGAATTTCATCAAAATAGGAACCTGATCAAGTATTCTATATTTAGAGGAATACGATCATACGGATCATGCGGAAAACGGATTGCTTAGCAATTCGAAAAATATTACAAATTCTTCTCGATTTGTAAATTTCTCCATTCATTTGAAAATACTTTCATATTAGAGATTACAATACATTAGTTCCTGAATTAAAGGCGAAATGAATTTTATCAAAATTCCAATAAAGGGAATATAAGATCAAAATTTAGCCAAGACAAAAACCATTACTACATTTTTTCTAGTTCTTATTATAAATTTCCAATGGCAGAAAATCTTTCCCTGACCTCCAAAATCTTTACTATCACATTAATAATTCCCTCAATTTATTACACTTCCCTCACACTTCTCTATATATCTCTTCACTTACCTCCATGCTGTCCAGTTTTACCCAATAAATCTAAAATCTCTCGTATCTCAGCATTTAAAATTTCCAAATTCTTAATACAATCATTCGATTCCAATTGATAAAGATCTTTGCGTTTATTTAGATTCTGTGTATCTCCACTGGCAAAATCAGTGCTGCTAAAACCTGAGCTAGAATGTGATGAGAGATCACTTAAGGTAGCATCTTCTTTCTGTTCAACGCCCAAAAGATCCATCGTTGGTTTTTCTTTCTCATAAATACGCAAGAGACTCTGCTCCAAATGGCGTAAACGTATAACTTTTTCACCCAACAGAGCTCTAGTGCGATGTAAATTCACCTCCATTTCGGTAAGTTCTTTTTCTTCCTGAATCAATTGATCTAAATTATGACGGCTTACCATCGCCTTATGCCGTTGTTTTATTTCGCGCTGTCTTGCTCGGAAATTAGTTCTTTGAGTGCGTAAAGATTCTTTGGCTCTCCTCACTGAATCACGTTCCAAGTGTATGCGATGTTTAAAGAATTCCAATTCAGAACTGGCCGCACCTGCAGCAGCATAATCGGCATTGGAAATATCTGAGAAAGGATAACGTAAATGATAAGTAGCATCCAAAGTATTTTCAGGAAATTGATCTTCTAGATCTTCCAACTTTTGCAATTGATGACGTAGATTTTCGACTGGTGTACAAGGTCGATCAGATTTAAAGTTTTCGGAATTATTCAAACGGGAAGTAGAAGCCGATTTAAGGCGTGAAAATTGCTTTTTACGTTGTACTCCCCCACCTCGTGAGTTATTATTATTCTCCTGATTACTTTGGAAGGCTTCAGAATCTGAATTGCCATTATCACTTAATATGGGTTGGGGCGCTGGCAGATAGCGACCCTTTGAATAGTTATTGGAGATTGTAGTATCAGATTGACTCATTGAGGTTGTATCATCCTGAGCTTGTAAATGTTTTATATATTTTGAGGCTATGCCAGGTTTTCGAGTCGTCGGAGCAGGCCCCTTTTCTGTACTACGATCACTGTGTTGTTGCTGGTGTAACTGATCTTTATTAGGAGGATGCAAGTGCGTTTTTGGCGGCAAGGGCGGTTTGACATTTTTGCCCGGTGTATTTGTTGAAACTCCCACACTATTTTGACAGGAAGTGGAATAAGATAAAGAACGATTGTCACTATTTCCTATAGAAGGTTTATTCGATATGGATCGTTCTGTTTCTGAGCCTGTGGTACAAGTGTGTAGACTTTGTTGTTGCAGAGCTTGGGCTTCACGACGCCGGTTGCGTCTTTCTAGTGATAGTTTAACATCAGTTTTAAGTCTTATATACTTCTCTTTGAGGCATCTGTACTTATCTTCTAATAGACGTTTTTCACAGCGCACTTTCTCATAGAGTCTATCCTCTCCCGTATCACGCATACGTTGTCTCTCCAACTCCAGTTCATGGTTGAGTTTATCTTTCATTTCATTCAATTTTAATGCATGTTCCTTCTTCAATATCTCCTCTTCACTCTTCAAATCTCTTTCGAGTTCTTCCAGAATTTCTGCATGATTCTTTTGCAATGTGCACATTTGTGCCTTATGCTCATCTACTACGGCCTTGCGTTTAGTATCTAATTCCTCTTCCATTTGGTGGCGAATTTCTTCAAATTGCAATTCGATGGCTTCCTCCATTTGATGGCGATGTGAGGTCAATCGCAAATCATATTCATGGCGTATACTTTTCAGTTTCTGTTCATGTTCTTTCTTGATAGCATCAATATCTTTTTGCAATTGTTCTTCTAAACGTTCTCTTTCCTCTTTCAACCATAATTCTTTTTCCTTTTCCAATTTTTCTTGTAGGACTTCGGAAGATTTTTCCAATGACTCTTCTTGAGACTTTTCCGCAATTTTATCGTTATCTTTCTTTAGGAAATTTACCAATTTGGAAGCAACTTTTAAAGATCTGACGCTTGATTTTTCACTATTTACGGATTGTAATTTCATTTCCAATTGTTCCACCTCCCGACTATGTTTACGACCCAGTTCATCCAGATCGAAAGGATTATTGGATGGTGCCGCAGAATGCAAAGAGTCTTGTTCAGATTTGTTGATAATGAAACTTCTTACTGAGCTACCTTTAGAATCGGAATCAGTATCTTCATAAAGTGGCTTAACCGTTGAGGTTTCTTTCAGTTTGTCCAAATATTGTACTGCCGAAGCATTGGGGATTTGAGTGTGTTCAACACTTTGAGAACGAGTTAAATCAGTAACTTTAGTTTTCTCTCTATCCGGCAAATCCATGGAAAAGCTTTGAGCTTTAAGCATTTGAATAGTTTGAGTTTTGGATACCGGAATAACTTTTACCTCTTTAAGATGTTTTTCATCATTGATAAGGAAGGGATTGAGACTACGTTGATAGGCTACCCCATCTAAAGGTAAACTGCCAATACCCACACAGTCATTTAATTCCTCACCATCTTCATCATCATCCCAAGGATCATCATCTTCGGCATCATCATCTGAATTGGCTGATATTTCAGGACTTTGTGTCAGTTTCCTGGAACTGCTGGGATCCTCCTCAGGAGAATTACGCATTTTGGAACATTCATCCAAATTGAAATGTACTCTCTTTTTATCATCACTACCATCATCATGATTCTCCTTTTCCATGCGTCTACGCATGTCAGTCAAACTAGAATCACGTAATATACCCTTCACCCCAGGGGGAGTACCAGCCATACCCTCCACTATGACATTCGAACTATTATTGACGATATTGTGAGGATTTGTAATAATAGCAGAAGCTTGATTTAAACCCACTTCTAATTGTCGTCGAGATTTCAAAAACATAGCTCCGGTGCCGGAGAGAGTAAAGCCCTTCTTCTCGCCATTCATTTGATTATCCGCTTCCTGTTTGTTGACTAAGGGAAATTTTTGCATTAAATTGTCATTAGACAAACGCATATTGAAACCTAATTGAGGATTAGTTTTGGCCACTTCAAAACGAGTATTTTTAACAGGCATAAAAGTGGAACCAAAATTTTTCGTTCTCGATTCCAAGAAACGACTCACACCACCACTAAAACCACTTGGCGTTGTGGAAGACGAAGAAGAATTATTTGCAGTTAAATTACCCGAACCACCGCCACCACCACTGCCACCTCCACTACTGCCATTTCCTACCAAACTATTACCTTGTTTGGGTATAGCTCCCTGAGTCATTTGGGTGGTACTGGGCGAAGACATTTCCAATGTATTTGTGGTATTATCACATTCATCGGTACCCTGTAAACTACGTATACCCGAATCCAATTGTGAGGCATCATCTGAATTATCCACCACATTTGTAGTTGTTATTGTAGTTGGATTCGTAGTGTTGGTATTATTAATGACATTGCTGATGATGACATTTGTAGCATTTTGTGGTTGTGAAGTAGCATTTTGATGTTTTTGTCTTGCTTGTTCGACTAAATTACGATAAACATCGTCGAGTGGATGTTCCCATTGTGAGGTTTTTGTTTTAAGATTATAATAATAATGACCACATTTCTCTTCCGAATAACTAAAATAAAACAGAAACATTTTTCATACATAAATAATGGATACAATTGATATTTATAGTATGTTGTTGTTGTTCTTGTTGGTGGTGTTTTGAAAAAATTATAAAAAGATTTGTTTTTATTGTTATTATAATTTCATGTCCTTGCATAAAAACTCACCATATTTTCCAATCATCAGGCAAAGCCTGCATTAAACCTTCTTTGGCCAAATAAAGCAAATGTGTTTCTTTCACTGGATCAATGCCAAGCAATATAGCATAATCGTTGATTTCTAAAATGAAAAAGAAAAGAAATATAAAACACATAAATATTATAGAGATATTTAAAATAAAAGATAGACCATCACTAAATTATATATAGAGGAGCGGTACAGATTGTCAAGAAAATGTTTGCACAAAAAAAATTTAAAATGTTATTTTCATTTAAGAATTTCACTTTTTAAAACTTTGTCAAGTTCCTTTTTTTCACAAATATTTTAATACTATATCACTCTAACATTATAAGGTGCCGTTGGCCAATTGTCCAGCTCATATTTTTGGACGATATCTAAATATTTTATGAAAAAAATTGGATCCGTTACAATTCCTTTATTCACAAATATTTCTTTACTCTATCACTCTAAGATTTTAGGTTAGAAGGAGGAAAGAAAGATGTATGGTAACTAACAGAATTCCTGAGTATGATTGTATGAGCTACAGTAAGCCCATTAATTGATTTACAATGGTTGCTACGAACTCAACACCCTCCTTTCAACCAACCTTCATATAATAACAAATTGTGTTGAAACTTTATTCATTCTGATAGCATGAAACGATAAGGAAGTTCTACATCAAGCACTGGTCACCAGAAAGAGCAAAGTTAAGGCAGTTGTCCAAAACATAACATATGACCGAGCATTGTCTTAATGTTTCGCTGTCTTTTGTAATGATTTCAACAGTTTATGATGCAAAACATTCTTCTAATCCCTTGACATCATCGATATTTGATATTGGCCTTAGTCTGGCTGGTTCCGGCTAACCAGGACTATTCTTCTATCGATAACTTTTAGCAAACATTTTCTTCAACTAAATTAAGGTTTTTGGCAGGTGAAAGGCACTGATTCGAAGATCATGTCTACAGCAAAAGAAGTCTTCTTATTCATAAAGTCACCCTCCACAAAATAGAATTCTTTCACAAGGTATATTTACTTGCAGAAGCTTTTAAAACAATAACAAATTCCTAATTTCGGGTGACCAGATGACCACAATTTCATTGTTAATGTAAACTTATATCTCGAATCTATAGCATTAGCGTGCGCTTTCTTCAGATAAACGAAAATATTTTAGTTGCAAAATTTGGCAGATCAGTAGAGACAACGAAGTCAATGACCAAGTATATTCATTTACTATATTCATTGACATAAAAGCGGTTTTTAATAATGTTGTGAAATCCATAGTTTCCAGTTGGATCAAAAATAAAACTGGATGAACGATATTTTAAGGAATTTATCGATTAATTGTGGTTTGAAGTACAAAAAAATTGCGAGACAATGTTCCAATAATATCTGCAATCAACATATAAAATCACCTAACAAGGATTTGAACCTATCTTGCATGGAGTAAGAATCCAAAATTACTATGAGAATTGGAAGGTTGTGAACTTATCTTTCGTGTAATAAGAATCCAAATAATCCTTGATCGAAAACTAAGAATGATAGCACATCCAGAGCGCAAGGTAACAAAACTTCATAGATTGTGGTCATTATATAGAAAAGCAATGAGGTCTAAACGTCATTGGGAGTTTAAACCATAGAATGACATAGTGGTTCTATAGGAACGTAATTAGACCAAGACTATTTATCATTTAGAAGAGCGATGTGGAAAATAAATGCAATTTGAACTGTAACACCGACTGAAGCATTGGAAACAATACTCTAAGCCCAACAACTTTTCAATTAGGATTCAACTGTAGGCAATGGGAGGATGAATTAACCAAATGGTTAAATCCTCTCCCCAACTTATTACTAAAATCTTAGAGGAATAAACAGAAAGCATCGAAATATCTAGTAGGACAGAAATTGTACACAATTGCACATCGATGGAACTTGACAGGGACGCTGTATAAGAGAATCAGAAACCAGGTCATTCTTTCAACTATCGAATAGTTCTTAAAGTGAGACGAATGGAATTGAACGGATTATTTAAAATGTAAAACGCCAAGCAGTATTTGGAAATAAGATCACTAATAATATAGCAAATTCAACTTTTGGAAACAATACTTCAAGCGAAATAACGGCGATGTGAGAGGGTGTACTATGAGGGGCACTTCGCATTATTTGAAAAACAGAACTTCTAGGAGTATTTGGCTACTTATCGAGAAAATATAAGCAGAGAATTTTAAGATATAAGTTTACGGAACCAATGACTTTTTGAGAATTCAAAACCAAACTTTAAGAATTGGGAATTAATTTCCTATAGAACAACGAAACGGTCAATAGAATTACTAACGTTAAGAGATGCAGATGGTTCAGAAAGAAACATGTAGGGTGTATGAAAACAACATTGAAAGGATAAAACAACTTCTTTGTCATTGCCGACCTATCGTAATTTCAATGGGATTATTTCAGCAGACATAACTCATTACATATAAAGCAGATTTCCGAATCACAAAGATCACAGCAAACCGATATAGTGGCTTATTATGACAGTTATTTACCCTACAAAATAACATATTTATTATTAATGTGACAACACGTTTGAAAATCATAAGTTAATTTTGCTTTAAAAATTTTAATATCTTCTCATTTTAGTTTATTTTATTGTTTTTCTAATGTGCCAATATTTTCTTGACAAACTGTTAATGAAAATGTCTGGATAAATGTAAAAAAATTTATAATTTTTTGCTGGTAAATATAATTAAATTTTATTCCATTTTATTTTTTCATCATCATAATTGTATTAATTTTTTATTGAACCATTTTTTTCAGTTCCTCCTGCAACGTTTTTTTAAAAACTAAAGGTCACAGCAAATACTAACAAACGCAGATACATATACACGTTAAAAAAGCAATTTAAAGTGTTAAATTCGGCTGTGTCGAATTTCTATACCCTTCAATTTTGCTTATATTGTTTTTCTTTTTAGGAAACGGACTTAAGATTTTACGTTAAGTCCCTGTTATAAATAGGCTTTCATATAGCATCACTTGTAGAAAAAGGAGAAAATGACAGCCATTACTATAGCCTTTAATATGAGTCAACATAGATTCTCCAAAGCACTCATATGCATGCAAAATGTTATTCAGATCACGAGTAGTTTTCACTTTCACTAAAATAATACTGGTATAAATATATAAGAGTAATAAATAATTCGGCTAGTTATGGGCCAATTTCGAATATTTAAAAAATCACAATTAAGAAAAAATTATCGGTAAAATGCGTTTTTGTTTATAACTCGGAAACTAATAGACCGATTAAAGGGGGAAGTATAATTTTTCATCGTATGACTACTTACAATTGAACAATGGATAAACCCCACCATCATATCTAAAGTCCGGAACATTCAGCCAGACTCGCAAAATAATCCACCGAAGTTGTTGTATTATGAAGCTTTTAAAAAAGGATACATGCAATCACACAAGAATCTTTTACTGAAGGCCAGTTCTGTTGAAATCCGAATGTAGAAGCTGAATATAGATTAACGCGTTTTATTGCATTGTTATTCAGAATAGTATAATAAAGGATTTGGAAATCGGAGCAGCAATACAGAGGAGCAAAGATAATTGATTTCATTGAGAAAACCCATCAACCAAAATCGACCCAAAGTATACGACTAAACCAGTGAACAAGTTTTGCACCACAATAAACGACTTTTGTTCTCACTTCATCCACACTAAGGCAAATGTAGTTATTGTAGATGCTCACCTCTAGTATAAACCGACATCATAATTCACAATGAAACAATTTGATAACCCCATCCAAATCAACGAAGAAGACAAATATCCGAGACTCCCAAATAGTGCACCGAATTTATTGTATTATAAGCTTTTATAAACGGGAAGCCAAGCGATTTATTTCATGCCTGCGAAATCAATGTAGAAGCTGAATATCGATTTTGGTGGTTTCCTAATCGATATCGATCAAAGTATACGACTAAACCAGTGGGTGCATAAGTTTGCTGGTAATACTACAAATACAATTAACGTCTGTTGATCTATTTTCAATTTGAGCCGAGTGAGCACTCACTCACACTAAAGTAAATTTAGTAGTGTGGATGTGCACCTCTAGTCTAAACCTTTATATATTTACTCCATGACTCCGTTTAAAAAACAATATATGGGAAGTATTTAAAGCCGCGACTCAACCCTTCTAACTACTATTTGTAGCAATTGATGCAGAATGCCCATCCTGGAATAAGCTTAACATTAGAACAGGATATATATAAAATGTTAATCCATTATTTTCCTTAAATCCGAAATTTGTCTTTTGCTGTACTGAATTTTTTATATAACGAACAGACCCAGGCAAACGTACAGTCAAACTACGTTTATTTAGAGCGTTGCTGTCCCTAAGCAAACATTAGTTTTGTATTATCACATGCTTTTAAAAGATTATTAGTAATTTTAATTTGTTTGGTAAGGGTACCTCTTACCCTGATCCTATCCGTTCTAACTCTAAGCAAGAAGTCTATTTCGTCGCGGAAGAGGAATCGAGAACTGGAAAGGAAGATAATCAAAGGCCAAGAGCTGCTTAAAATGGCTAGAAATCAATATCAGAACGATTTATATTATGCAAGGAAAGCAGGGGCCTGACGCCTAATTAAAACCCTTTACCAACCGGATCTATTTTTTGTGTCGTATTAACTTATATGTTTTCCATTATTTTTTTAGAATTGTCAACTCTAGACGCATCTGTGAAATGACAAGTTCGTCTTAAAACAGCATATTTGAATTTCGATTCTCGGAGGATCAAGGGGAGAGGTAACCCCATACAAAGTAAATATCGATCATCGAATATCTAAGGAACCCATTCATTGAGAATTTTCAAAATTTGGTCCCAACAACTTTTTCAAGGAACTATTTTACAAGACAAAATGTGGGGTGGATAGGATCAGGAGGAGAGGTAACCCCCATACAAATCAAATTTGATCCCTATAAGTTTTCAAGTAACTGTTTTACTGGACAGAATTAAGGGTTGATACGATCATGGGGAGAGGTATCCCCCATAAAAAGAAAATGTTGATTATCGAATATCTAAAGAACTGTAAAAGCGGAAGTATTCAAATTGGTTCCAACTACTTTCCCAAGAATCTTTTTACTAGCTAAATAAAGGATGGATAGGACCAGGGGTAGTGACCACCCCAATATAAAGCAAATAATGATAATAAAATATATAAAAGAACTACAACAGCCAAAGTTCTCAATTTGATCCCAATCACTTTCTTAATGAACAATTTTAGTGAACAAAATATAGAATCGATAGGACCTGGGGGATACAAAACAAATGATGATTATCAAATATCTAAAGAAGTATAACAGTGAAAGTTCTAAAATTTGGTTCCAAACTGTTTTACTAGACAAAATGTAGGACGTTTAGAATCAAGGGAGGTGGTAGCTGAACACAAACATTAAATAAAATTTTAGAACGGACAGGGCCAGGAGAATTTTGTAAAATGTCCATTGCATAAAATTTGTTAATACACGTGGTGATTTGTGAAATTTCAGTCGAGATATTGGACTGAGGAACGAACAGGGTCAAGAGAATTTGACAAAATGTGAATTGCATAAAGTTTTTTTTTTTGAATACATGTTGTGATTTGTGAAATTTCCGTCGAGATCTTGGACTGAGGAGATTGTTTGTGCAGCAAAGCGCAACAATAGTTTTTTCACAAGTTTTTGTGAATAATCGCAATTGTCAAAATTTCTATTTTTTTGCTTTGTTTACGAACAGTGACAAAATTATTTTATTATTTTCGTATTTTTGACAGTTTGCTAACAAAATAACTTGTTTTTGTAGAATGGCGTGTTACATGTGAAAGTTTTCGCAGAAACTATGTGTACCTTATTCAATATACCTTGAGGTTTATATTACCAAGAATTCTAGATAGAAAATATTGAAATTTTACTCACTTTGAGAGGAATATAAACAAGTGAAAGTAATACTTTTATATATGAAAAACACATAAGAGACTTTAGACTTTACTGGCCCAGTAATAGGCAATTTTCTTAAATAAACTTTAAGTAACCTAAATTTTGGAAAAATAAACAAACACTTTTCTTTTCAAGAAATATTCTTAAAGTTTCATTTTAAGAAAAATAATTATTATATGAATAATACAGTCTGCCATTTTGTTTATTCTATTTTATGCTAAAATAAATATTTCAGACTTCTTTGAAATATACAAAAAACAAACATCTAAATACAACAAGAAATGACCGAGTTTTTTTTTTCTAATATTTTGTTAGTTTTAATAAAAATTTGTCATATTTCCTGGTGAAATAAAATATTAATGAACACGCAACTTACGTGTGTTTATGTGTCACATTTAATTATCAAAAGTAACCTAAATTTCATTTTTTATTATTATTTTAGCTTCCATTTTTAAAATTTTATTTACATTTTTTTAAAAACCATCACAAAGAAATGGTAAATTCTTTTACATAATTTATTTTAGATTTAGATCGGCACCAGAAATTTCATATTTTGAAAAAATTTTAAAACTGTTTATACTTTATCAAACTTATTGCGGCGAATTCATGAAAATAACTGTACAGCAGGAATTAATGAAATTTACAAGTTGTTGTTTTACTGTTCTAGTAAAAAGACAGACTAGTAATCAGAGTTGCCAGAGTGATGATTTATCATAAATTATTTAAAAAATTAACTCAATTTTTTAATAAAAAAATTGAATTACAAAACTAAAAAATTCGATTTTTTTTTAATAAAAATTAAAAATTAAATTAAATTAATTAGAAAATAAAAAATATCCCATTCATGTAAAACATGTTCAAAAATTTACTTTTTTCAATTAAATTATCACCTTGACATTATAAAGCCCTGTCGTTTTTGGTATATATAAGAATTCTGCTTTCCTAACTAGTCTAAAAAGGACAATAGAAAAAAATAGGTAAAAAAATATCCCAATTCATGTAAAACATGTTCAAAAATTTACTTTTTTCAATTAAATTATCACCTTGACATTATAAAGCCCTGTCGTTTTTGGTATATATAAGAACAATTGGATAATTTCAAAAAGATAGAGATTGTGGGCAAATGTTTTCTCCGAGTTCATTCAAATCTAATTTTCTTGCATTTCTCTTAAAATTTCTTTTGAAACTTAAAATTATAAAGTTACCTAACTAGTCTAAAAAGGACAATAGAAAAAAATAGGTAAAAAAATTATTTCGTCTTAAATATCTCTGAAACTGTAAGAGATATAGAAGGATTATTTATACCTATAGAGATTTATAAGGATTTATATACAAGATTTCTTTTTCTCAATTCACAAATGAATTATTGTCGAATTAAAAAAAATTAACAACTTTGGAGGGTCACCGACACGGCCTTCAGACACCTCCTTCAGATCAAAAGAAAATAACTCATTTCTAACCATGTGAAATTTCATTAAGACCACATACCGGACCAAATAGAGAATCGATTGATGGCACATAATAGACAACATTTAAGATTCTATATAAACAGTCTATGTTCCGGTTGGAAAATGAGAATAAAGTTAATTTTTAAATTTAAAATTTTTAGACGGATAGATCAGGGGAAGAGGAAGCCCTCATGCAAGGCAAATATTGATCATCGACTATTTAAAGAAGTATAACAGCGAGAATTTTCGAATTTGGTCCAACCACTTTATCAAGGAAGGTAAAATTTGGAGAATCTAAAGAAAAAATTTTCAAAATTTGTAAAAAAATTTTCAATAAATGTTGAAATATATATAATATATGAAATATATATAATATATGAAATATATATAATATATGAATATATATATAATATATGAATATATATAATATATGAAATATATAATATATGAAATATATATAATATATATTATATATATAATATATATAATATATATTATATATAATATATATTATATATATAATATATATAATATATATAATATATAACTATAACTACACCGAGAATTTTCAAATTTGGTCCAATACAAAGCAAATATTGATAATCGGATATCTAAAGAACTATTACAGCGAGGATTTCAAAATTCGTCATAATCCGTTTCTTACGAATTGTCATCTGGGGCAGACGTATCCCTCATACAAACCCAAATTCAATTTGAAAATTCGGTTTCAACCACTTTCTCAAGGAGTAGTTTTTTAGACATAATACAGGATGGATAAAATCAGGAGGCGAGGTAGATATACAATAATTAGAAAATATTAATTGTTCTAAACGGTCGTTACAGTGGGGCTTTTGAAATTTAGTACTAAACAATTACTTAAGGAACTATTCCTTGAAGGAAACTTGGACCACAGGAACTGTCGTTACAAAATTTTATGAATCGCTTTTTCATTCATAAAATTTATAAGGGCGACAAACCGCATCGGGTCTTAGTTATACATAAAAATTATAAAAATAAGTCAATCCTAATTTTAATGAAAATGGATAATGAAGTCATACGATTGCAACGGAGACTAAATATTGGGTCATTTTTAAGAGTTTTGTAAGCTTGAAACTCTATAACGAAAATGAAGCTCAAAGGCAGTTCTTCATATATTCAAGACAGCTAGAAAAAATAAATATTCCAAATTTGAAAAGAATTTGTTAATATTTAAGAGCCTAAAACCCCTATTACGGGAAGTGACCTTAAATTGAGATCTAAAACAAAAATGGTCCCAGCAATTTTTTTTAATTTCTTTCTGTATTTTACAAATTTTAAAAGTTATCTTGCCACTTAATTTGTGGTGTATCAAAATTTTTCAAAATGTGGGCCATAATTTTTTTAACTGATCTGATTATGTAGCTGAATGCGATGGTTGTATTCTGTTTAAATCCAATTAACTTTTAAATCATTAAAAACCAAATTAAAAAGTTTTTAGTTGTTTCAGATATCGGTATATAACTTCTTTCTTACTATTGCGATATTGCCGACAGACAGACTGACATAGCTCATACTTTATCTTTGATGATTCTTGATGTTACAAATAGAAATTTTGTAAATATTTTTATTTATTTGTATTTCCGTTTTTGAACTTTGACCCCTAAAATAGAAAAAAATCAATTTTTAACTTAACATCTGGCAATACTGCTTGTTTTTTTATTTGCAAACACTTGTTATTCAAATATCATTTAAAATGGACTTAAAAAAGTAACACTGGTATATACATTTATAGGTGTGTAAGTACTACATATATATAAATTGTGCTTGTATATAAGTATTTGGATTAGTTAGTTAACATGTAACTAACAACGACTTCTAATGAAACTTTAACATGCCATCAACACCAGTCAGTTTTTTTCAGTCCCTTTTTCACGTCTGTTGCTTGTGATTTACAACAAAAGACTTTGTGGTGGCTTCTTTTACTTAGAAAAAAATTAAAGCAAAAATTCTTCTGGCATTATTGCTTTTAATAGTCCTTGTTCTAATATTATTATATTCTAAATAATAACTATAATATTTTAATAAGATCCTTTTTTCTATAGAACTGACTCATGGTCGCCTAAGTGATATATGTATCTACATATATGGCAACTACCAATTTGTTGTAGTTGCCATAACAATTATTTTCCCATACAACATCTGGGAAATGGGGGTTTGGGTTCACATATAATACTGTTTTATATACTTTTTTTAAGGTTTGTCAAAAAATTAAATGTCCTCAACACAAATAAAATGAAAAGGACATAAATATGTAGAAAGAAAATTCAGGAGAAATGTAATATTCTCCTTTTCACTTTATTTTAGGGTAGAAATGGGCTTTAACGTTTTTTTTTAAGAAATTAAATCAATATAATTTTAAGCAAACATTTTTATCCAATCCGAGAATAAGTCAAAGTAAGAACTGTTTTATGCGACCGTTAGACATTCTCTTCTTAGTCAATATGTCATGAATAGATGTCATAAAGAAAACTGTAAAAAATTTCAATTCAAATCACTTTGTAAATATAGACAATAACCAAAAGCATGGTCCAACTACAATAAACGATCTTAAATGTTCAGGATATATAAGAAAGGATATCCTAAGCTTAGCTTAGTAAACGTTACAGCAGTAAAGGTAGAGTCACATATAAGTCAGCACTTCTCCCCCGAGTTCTTGTTTGCTTTATCGTTTAAATTAACCTCTTTATAAAATTGTTAGCGAAACCCGTCTGATCGAATTATTTACGCACAATTTGACAGATTTTCAAAACCTCATATTCCAAAGAATCAGCTCCTCACATTCACAGTTAAGCTTAGAAGGACTTGGAATAGCAGAGTTTTCGTAACACAAGAACATACAAATTGTCTCATGCTATATAGTACAAGTGTCAAAGCTCTTCTAAAGACAGGTCAACAGATATTAATCCACTGAAAATTTCGACGGAAAGTCTTAAAAATCTGTTCAATCCAATAGCAGCTCAATTATTATGTAACCGCATTCCACGAGCAACTAGTGACCATGAAAGAAAAACTTGGCACAACACCATCAAAGGTATTGGAAATAATACTCAGTAGCAGTATTAGAGTGGATTCGTCCATCGTATCAACTATATTTATTTAGTACCTTGAAGGAAACTGCTGGGAACTTCTGCAAAATGTTATTTTAATCTGCTAAATCCAAATGCAGCTCGGTTATTACGAAAAAGAAACATAGAAATAGAACTGGAACCAGAAACGATAATATACTTCCGGCAGCAGAAGTATAAAATGGGTTTTCCGGCCAAGGTAAGTACGATCAGAAATTAATATTAATTAAGAATTAAAGAACACGAAATAAAGACTGTTTTGAAATGTAAGGGAGGAATAAAGAATTACTCCATAGAAGGAAAAGTAACTTACTATCGGGAAACCATGCATTAATAAATGGATGGCAAGGGTATTATAAAATATAATATTGGATAACTTAATGTACTTGGAAAAAATGAAATAGTGGAAATGAATGGGTAACTCAAAGGGGGGAAATGCACGAAACTGAGACTCTAGGATTAATTGAATATATATTACGGTGACTGCACAACAATTGGTTTAATTTTAGGCATGATTTGCTATCCTTTTTTAGCTTTCTACAAATTGTATTAGGAGGTTGGAAAATAATGTCCCAATTAATAATTACTTTCCAGAATGCAAGGAAACTTTCTCCCAGTACAAATTTCCTATATTTTGTTTCGCTCTGTTGCTGTTAATTATGTATTTAATCCAAGTGATTAAAATGCAATAGAGTCCAAACCCATTAATTTTTCTTAACTCCAAATGAAAACTCACAGGGTTACCGATAAGATATACCATGATCAACTCATGATCCAAAATATCATATCAATATAAATTTCAATAATTACGCCTGTCTCTCGATCTGTCTCTTAATGATCACTGTCACAGCTAAAGAAAAGAAAGGAACCTCTTTGCGAATTGCCAACTCTTGAATTAAAGAAACAACAATACCAATGCAAATTTATACTAAATAACTGAACAGTATATCTCATCGCCACTCTTAAATTGAAAATTGAATTAATATGTGGACCCAACTTAAACGTTTCGAATTCAGCTAAAATGCCAAAAAGGTAACAAGCTATAATGGTTTTTAAGTAAAACCTTGGATTAAAAAGTGTCATGATCGAGTCGTGGACTTCCCTACATACAGGATGGTTCATAAAGTGGTGCTTAAAGAAACTTTCATAGAAGCTTTTCTTTAAGACTGTTCAAGTTAATAAATAGTAACAATTATCGGATTAATAGAAAAGAAGTTATAGGCTAAAATGCACAAAATGTTGATGCACCCCAAAAATCAGTTCATTAAGCCAAAGATTGTACTGGGACCATTTTTTGACAAACTCCTATAAAAGACTCCCTTCCGGAAATTTGGTTAAATTAAAAATTCTGAAATATTCTATTGAAATGCGGGACAACTATTTTTTGCAACTATCTTGAATATATAATTAATTTGACCAATATCTATACATATTTTGCTATAGCTACCATATAAGGTCTCTTTCCGAAAAAAACGTTTCGAGCTTATAAAAGTTATTTCTATGACTTTCTGGGTTGTAACTAATGTAATGAATATCGATATATATATAAAAGCTCTCATTAATGTTCCCATTTAAGACCCTTTTCCGGATAATGGGTTAAAACTTATAAAAATCTTTAATATTATTATATTGAAATTCGGCACAATTTTCTCCCAAACTGTTAGTATTTGACCAATATCAGTCCATATTTTCATAAAGCTCCATATAACGATTCTTTCTGGAAAACGTTTTCCAATCTTTAATATTCGTCAATTAAAGTCTATAAGTAATGCTAAATATTTTCACTAAGAATAATTACTAAGATTATAATAAACAATTAAAAGTGATAAATTCGGCCGTGACGAATTTTCTATACCCTTCATCTTTGCTTATATGAAATATTTTGTTTTGTTTTTTTTTTTTTTTTTTTTTTTTTAAGCAACGAACTTAACATTAGATATCATCACTTGTAGAAAAAGGAGAAAATGAGTCAACATATATACTCCTGAGCACTCAATATTTTATTCAGATCACGAGTAGTTTTCGCTTTCACTAAAGCAATGCAAGTATAAATATAAAAGAGTAATTTATAACTCGGCTATTTATGGGCCGATATCAAAAATTTAAAAAACCAAAATTGCAAAAATATTATCTTCTTTTTGGAATCAAAATTTTGTCCATAGATCCCAGAGGAGGTTCAAAATATCAGACAATGCGTTTTTATCTATAACTCGGAAACTAATGGACCGATTACTGTGATGTTTTCAACTCTAAAAATTCTCCTAATTATTTCCGATCTGCCAGTGCAAAATTTATATCTCAGCTTTAATAGAAGGCTCAAAAAGTCGAAAACATTACTTTACCTTACATTGTTATTGTTTTCAATACCAACAACAACCACAAGGAAAATAAAGAATTGTTAATATCTCTGCTATTTCTGAACCGATTTTAAAATGTAGAAAAACAAAATTCGAGAAAAATACTAAAAATTTTTCTGCTTGCCAATTAGGTCCATAGCCCAGGAGCGTCAGAATAAGTTTTCGCCCATATCTCAAAAACTAATGCCCTAATCAAGTATATCTCTTTCAAAATATAGGAAAATACGTGTTTGCCTATAACTCAGGAACTAATGGTCCAATTCAATTCATGTCCTATAAGTCCTTAACTATTGTAGATTTTTCAAAAAATAAAAAAGAAAAACCGAAAAAGTTTGAGGTACCTTCAGTGTTTTGCTAATATCTGAGACATTTATGAACCAATTTCCCTGGATTTCAATAGCAAAATACTCTAAAACATATATTAACTATAGGTCGGATTCATAAACTTGACTTCTTTTTTCATACCGATACAGAATATATATACTTTTGGGGGTCTAAGTCCAAAATTGTGAAAATTACAAACGGAATGAAAAACTTATATATACCCTTCTGACCTGGTCAGGTAATGGGTATATAGAAAGAGTTATTTTTAGTCTTTAATTAATTTTCATAATAACGACATTAATAAATTAAAAAAATGTTTCAAATTACAAAATAGTTAATCTCATTTATCATCATAAAGAAGAAGAAAATGTATCCATATTTTCAAATAATTGCAAACAATTTTATTATAAATTTATAGCTCTTTGTTATCCTTTATGTATCATTCATTATTCTTGGACTTGGATAGCAATTTGTAACTTGACACTTTAATAAATATAATCAATAATAATTCATATTAAAATAGTGTAACATTTCCGTTTCATTCCAACACAAATAAAACATATGTAAGTACACATGTACTCATACATATACATATGTATGTAATCGTATAGAGATAATTAAAAATATATATATTTTTTCCGTTTATTATTTCCCATTCAGCCAATAAGCATTTTAAACAAGTAAGAATATATATTCGGCTATGCCGAATCTTCAATACCCTCCACCACAAATACGTGTGAAGTTAATTTAACAGGTTCTGTAGATATACACATACATACACACATCCAATTTAATGTTATAATAGACAATTTTACGGAAGTTCATCGCTTGAACTTAGAGGTTAAGTGAGATATCGGTCTATATCTTTTAATATACTAAACCGAATTTGCTACTTTTAAATGGGAAACTTCTCATTGAGTTCTGTTAATTTTTGTGAATGTGAGCGTGTCAACAACAGACAGAAAGACGGACAAAGCTAAATCGACTCAGATTTTGATTTAATGCAGAAATATATATACATATTATTTATTGAATTTGTCTCCATTTTGAGGCCTCACAATAAGTATTGAAATCTTACAAACTAAATTTAAGTTTTACTATCTAGGAAGATCTGATCTCCCCTTTTCCATCGCCCATGATACTGTAAATGGCGTTAAATCATTCCGGCAGAGCCTTGAACCTGTTTGGACATCTGTAAGACGTCTGGAAGCGTATTAGGAGGACTCCTTATCCTTGTTATATATCTATCTAATTTTAGATCGTATCCTCTGTATAATATCAACATGCGTTCTGCAGGCCGTTCCCAATAATTGGATGCAATATGTCCATATTGGTTTTAAAACGGTTTTATATTATGGAGTCTGGGGTGGGCGTTACACACGAAATGACAAAGTTAATATAGCCTCTTCACCATTCCACTGGTAGTGAAGGGTATAAAAAAAACTTGTTGTAGTGGAGGACTCACATGTCTGTGTATTAATATAGAGAAGAGTATTTGTTTTGTTTTATTCTCGCTTTATTTTCCATAAAAACTGCAAATAATATGAGATGTAATATCATGGTTACATATGGATTGATGGTGTTTGACAACTACAGAGGGGAAATGGAAGAGAAGGAAATTTTAAATGGAAAATAAACTTTTGAAAATAATATAAAATATTTTATCTTAAAACTTAAAGAATGATAAATGAGAATTTTTTTTAAATCGTTATTTAATGGCATCACTTGAAGATCTAAGAATTATGAAGAAATGAAAAAGATCAAAAACCTTTCCGATTACAAGGACAAAGAAAATTATTTATATAATGATATTTTTATAACCTCCACCAATACAACTGATGGCATGTAAGGATATATTAAATTTGTCATTCCACTTTTAAATACAATAAGAGACTTATTGCACACTCATTATTGGATCCTATCAAAATCTTAAAAGTTTTCGTTGTGTCCGTCCTTCCGTCTTTCTAATGGACAAGTATACTAAAAATTCACATCAACATCTATCATTATAATTCATAATTCGAACTGCCCCAAAGTATAACCACTGTTTTTAATCGCTATAATAATATGTTGTTAGCAGTTATGTCTGCCAACTGTCCTCTATAACATAAAAGCCGAAAATCAGTTACTGAAAGTTTGACTGAAAAAATTTTAATAATTTGCACAATTCAAAAGCGCTAATTTCGAGAGCTAATTTTATGCCTGAAATGCTGTTTGCGGGAAAGTCTAATAACTTAGCTCTATTGGAAGAAAATGGCTACTGAAAGTTTAACTGATTTTTGGCTTAAGTTCAATTTGCCTCCAACACAAAAAATTGTTAAGTTTTCACGAATACATGCTGAAAAAGTCACTTGAAAGTTTGAAAAATAGAAAATTATTATCAAATAGAAGAACCTGCATTACCATTTTTCAGTATTGCCAAATCGATTTGTTTGGAAATATTTCTATAACTTCTGAATCTTTGGAAATGTTCTAATAATATTCCATCTAGTTAGAGCTGGAGTATTTCTGAATTGATTAGGACTGCACTTGGTGAGTCCGAAATTTGCCACCACAAATATTTTGATATTTCAAAAATTTGAGAAAAAATAATTTATGAACTAAACTTTTAGAGATATTTTAGTAAAATTCCTCATAATTAGAGCTGAGGAGTGCAATGCTCTATCTGGAAAAAGAGTGTAACAGTAACCTTTCGTTACGCATCGAAATAATTTTTATACCCTTTACCTGATTAGGTTGGAAGGGTATATATAACTTTGTCATTCCAATTGTTATTTCTACAATTTTCGACTTAAACCTCCAAAAGTATATTTATATTCTGGATCGGTATGAAAAAAGAAATTGATTGAACTATGTCCGTCTATCCGTCCGTCCATGTGTCGGTCGAAACATTAAATATTTATATCAAACGATTGGAAATGCTTTCAAGAATTTTGCTATTGAATTCCGGGGAAATTGGTTCATTAACATTTTTTTCACCGATATAAACATTTCGTTGTTCTGAACTTTAAAATTTTTTATTTTTTAAAACGAATTCTAAACAGGAATGCATATCGACTAAATTAGGTTGATTTTGGGAAAAAGACCTGATCACAAGCTCTATGCAAAAAAATGGGAATCTTTTCAAATTTATATACGTATATCATATTGAGTCATTTTGATTTAATATCGTGATTCGTTTCGTTTTAATTAAAGTTGAAATATTAATTTGATTTCTCAAAACATCAAAAAAAAATCGAAAATGTATTTTAGACATTAATTGAAATATCATCAATTTCATCTTAAGAAATTGTGAAACTACAGTTTCTAACGTTTTCATGAATTCCCAATACTTATGTAAGAAGTTTATAGCTTGGGTAAATTAACAACCTAAACTTTGGTTCCTTAGTCAAATTTAGTCAAAAACATTGTTACTTTGAAGACAAATAGATTCACTAACTCAACCGAAAAAACATGAAGTAAAATCAACATTAAACATAGTTGATTTGAGAAACTGAATTTACTGTAAAACAGTTTTATGAGTAGCTGAAACTTAACTGAAGCCAGTTGATTTCTTTAAAGAGAACAATAAACGTTAAATGGGCAGAATAACATTTTATTATGACTACGCTCGTTGATTGATCTGAAGTAATATTCTGATCATTTTCCATTGAACATATTCGACCAGTCGGGACATAACTTTTCATTGTGACAACACTTGGTTACATATTACAAGATCTTTTAAAATCTATTCCTAAAACTGTGGATGGTTCAGGATGCCCCTTGCTATTATTGACAATTGTTTCGATCGCAACAGAATAATGTTACTGAAATATGTTTCATTTCAGAGCAAAGGACTTACAAAATCGACTAGATTCATTTTCTATCTTAAAACTTATTACCTTAAAACTTATTATTATTCTTATTCTTATTATTATTATTATTATTATTATTATTATTATTATTATTATTATTATTATTATTATTATTATTATTGTTATTGAAAGCTAAAATCAGTCTATTAACAAAAAAGGAACATATCGATCTCGTACATAACCTCAAAAATTCAAAAAAAGTTTTTAAGACTACAAAATAAACAAGAGCTGTCAATTCTGCTTCATGCTCGTGACCAGAAATTGAACATCTCATGAAGAGTTCTATTAACTCAAGAGCAAACGTCTGAGCATTGTATGGTAGCTATTCCCAACTGGGCACCTATCTTCTATTATATTGTTGGGATAAATTTAATTTAATCTGCATTTTATTTATGGCAAATTTTATAAAAATATTTTTTACGATTTTTATGAGGTTAAAGTTCATTTAATCATCCCAAATAAACCTTTTTGTAAAAAAATGTAATTTTTATAATTTCTTCATCCTGCCAAAAGTTCGCTTAATTCGGTGAAGTATTTCAAAAGTTATTTATTACTTTTTACTTTCTAATTCTTTTTATATTTGTACTACAGAGAGTATACTTAATAAAACATAAGTATATATATAAATTTATAACTCATACGTCTAGGTATTCTTTGTTTATAGCTTAAATAAAATATTACGCATAAAAGGATCAATATTCAACGAAATCAGAAGAAAATTTTGTATAACATTTTAATTTTGTTTGATAATATAAAGATTAAAAAAAATGTTTTCTTCAAATTTAACAAAAAACTGGCAGATGTTCTCTTTTGATAAATAATGTACAAGTGTGTTAATTAAATTAAATTTAAAAAAAATAAAAAATGAAAAAAATATTTTGCCTTTCTTCCCGTCATTTTTGTAAAATCTGTGTCGAAATTGTAGGAAAATTTAACGTTTACAAAATATCGTTTTTCTCATATTTAACAAAAAAACTGGCAGCTGTTTTCTTCTAATACCTAATTTACAAGTATTTCTGATTAAATAGAATTTAAAAATAAAAAACAGATCATTAAAATTCAATTTAGATGTTATGAATTATGATTAAACTCAATTTCAATTCATTCTGAATACTTTAGTGTTGTATCACTGTGCGCTGGAAGACTATTCAGCAAAGAAATTGGCCAATTGCAATTTATAATTTTCAAGTTACAATAATTTGTTTGTAATCAAATTAAAAAGTAGCATTTGCTGTTTAAAAACAAGACATCTCTCTTTAAAAGCATGCCACGCCCACAATTGCAAATTATTTTAGCCAATTTTTCGTTTACTGTAATTTACTTTACTGTTGAATGACATTAAAGTTTTAGAAATCGGTTTTACTACAAAGAATGACTTTTAAGCTTTGAAATTTATATGTCCTTTTCTGAAATAACCCATTAAATTGTAACATGACTCCCTCAATATGATTCCAAGAATATATATTTAATACCCAATAAAATTCCTTTTATAATAACTTGTTTTACAAGAAACAATTATTTTTACCAAGTTTTTCCTTCTCTCTGGCGTTACACCCACAATATAAAAGTTTGAAAAGAAAAGAAATTTTATATCTCATTTTCCACGCCCGTTCGCATCTTGCAAAAAAATACTTTTATATTCCATTATTAAACTATAGAATAATATATATGTATATTGTTTATGTACAGTTGCAGTCAAAATAATAGCACTACATATGTAAGACTTCTTTCATGAGTCATAAAAGCCATAAAAAGTTGTTCTTATATTATGGTTTATTAAGATTAAAAATAAGTTTAAAAGTTAGTGAAATTAAATTATTTTTTTTTCCAAAAATATTGATAAAAGCTGGGGTCAAAATAATAGCACCACCCGGTTTCAACTATAAAATAAAATAATTGTTTAATGTTGTAGAATTGATCTTTCTATTTATTCTTAGCATTTTTTACTATTTCCTTCCATATTAATAACAGCCGAATATCGCCTTCCCATTGAATTTATTACATTCTGGCACCTTTCCAAGATAAAAGAGTAGAGGCATAGCCCTGCTCTATAGTGGCAGGCATATCGTTAATATTGGTCTGTTTAAATACCGACTCCTTCTTTTTTACACATGTTAACAAATTATAGATTGAACTTAAATCGGAAGTCATTTCATTACAGTGACTTCATTATTCTGAAACGACTTTTAAACTATTTTGCTGGTATATTTCCGGCCATTGTCTTGTTGCATGACCCAAATCTGTTCTTTAAACATATACGATAGCATTACTTTGTCTAATATTTTCATATATTCTGACACATCCATAATAGTTTTAATACGGTAATTGGATCCAACACCATAGAACGAAAAACACCTTCATAACAAAACACTAGAACCGTCGTATTTGAATTTTCTGATTATATTCCTTGCTAAGAGGCCTCCTTACTAATGAAAAATATTTTATACTCATCGGTCCATAGAACACTTCCCCTCCTTTCCAATATGCCAAACCAAGTAAGTCTTAACAAACTCTAATCCGTTTCAGATATGCGGAGCAGTTTAGAAGAAGGCTTTTGATTATCTATGGGCTTTCAAATTATATTCCCTAAGTTTTCTGATACAGTTTCCTTACATATTAATAGATTTAAATTAATTGTTAATCCCTGCTGTTGAGATAAATGTCGTCTTCTTCATTAATATACAATGAACCATTTAAGGTGTCGCCACAATTTTTCGTCCCAGGCTCCCCACTTTAAATTTGTAGGTTATGATATTTCTAATCATTTTATTTTATTATGCAATAACATTACTTATTTCGCCAAAAATTTTGCTCATAAGAACCATGCTTTTTAATAAGTTCACGCTTTTCTGAAGAACTGTGTTTAGACCAACCCATTATTTAAACTCTAATAATTTGTTAATTACAAATTACAGAAGCAACTCACTCTTTTACACTAATTGTTATAACAATTATTTGAACTATTTATGATTTTTTTAAGTGTAATAGAAATGGTGCTTTTATTTTGAGAGGTCCCAACTCTGATGTTTTGTCTTTATAATTAAATTAATTTGAATACTGGGGTAATTTAATGGGACCACAAAATTGTTGATAAAAATATTCATTCAGAAAAACACAATTAAGCAAACAATTAAGATATGACATGTGAGTGGTGCTATTATTTTTGCCACAGCTGTATATAATTTTTATTATGTAATACATGTTTGTAAACAGCATAAAAACTTATACGAAATATAAAAACAAAACGTAATGAAAAAAACAAATACTTATGTAAATTTATGTAAAATTGTAGTTACAAAGTAACAGACAACAAAATATCTATTCAACATGTGTTTCTTGTTGCTGATGAATAAATATAACGGTAAATGTATTCACTATTGGGTATACATGTTAATGTCAATATATATATCTTATTCAGGAGGACTGGACTACAAGGTGGGTAATCCAAAACTTCTAATCCATTGTTTTTTTCAAGACATTTCGGTCGGTTATATAACATGTGGCCGGAAGTTGCAATAATGGCATACTACGATCTCGTATCTGTACAAATATTTTGCTCGTTTTTGGTTTAATTGAGTTGTTTCTGGTACAAGTACGTCGTTATCATTTGAACCGATTTGACTAGATGATAATTCAAAACATCATTCTGATTTAACCAAATACAAAACACTTCCTTGGCGGTAGCTTTTTCCATTTTGTGATAACCAGTTCTAAAGTGAAGCTTATTCCAATAAGGGCATTCCTAATGGAAACCAGTGATGTTATAGCTCAGATAATGTGGCATTGTTTTCCAAGTTTTTCAATAGTTTCATAATATGAACATTCTGCTGATTTCATCCTATTCAATGCTAATGTCTTCACTTCTCACAACTCTTGTCACTGTCTCCAGTTTTCAATTTAATAAACCTTCTCATTGTATGCGCTTGACGTCAGCTTCTTCTCTTCACTTTTGAATTTAGGTCACCGCTCTAAAGATGTGGTGAAACCAGTGCCCATTTCCAACTTTTTTTAGCCAAATAGTTTAAACCGTTTTTTCCAATAAAAAATCATGAAAAATGGTCCTCGACTACAACACTTCTTTCGCATCCATTTAAAGGAAGTATTTCACATTGGTATTAAAGACTACGTAAATTTTCGTTTTCACTAAATTAAGTGTAAAAGTTAACAGTTTCGATACTTACGTTACGTAACGTAAGCTGTCAATACCCAAATGAGATCCAACAAGCTCCAAAAAATTCATCTAATATTTCGTTTTCGCTACATTAATCATTTAACATGCTGCTTTCAATGTCAGAGTTTTGCTATGCAAGTTTGTTGTAACCAAACCAGAACCATCAAGCTTCCAAGATGCAAAATTAAATGACACTCTATATTTTGCAAGCTCTTATTACATACAACCCTTAGGGAATTTGGATTACTACGTAAACTTTTCCTTTAATCGTCAAACTTAATATTTTCGATGCTGAAAGCGTCAAGATAGCTAAATAGGCTGAAATGTTCTATTTCACTTGCTCTGATTTCAAATAACTTTTGGAAAGTTACGCTGATGCGTAAAGTTTCACTACATTAATTCTTAAACTTCCCTTTTGAAAAAGGCTTTCTCGAAGCCTACAAAGATACAGTTACAAACGCTACAGATTGCTCCATAATGGCACGCAGATAAATGGAATAGCAAAATTGGAGTAGCAAACAAATACTATCTACATAATCAGAATCGCTTAAGTCCTCACTATTCCACTACGATTTCCGAAAGTTCTCATTAAAACTGTGCCAAAAATTATATAAAAGAGAATTTGCAAAAGACATGTAGACTATTTGAATTTACTAAGACGGAGGTCCTTCTGTTATTTATCTGGTATACTATGTTGTTAATTACAGTCCATTTTTTCATAAAAATACGATAACTACCGCGTTGTTCCGGCATTGGACACTTTTCATGAATTGGAATCATATCAAATGTTCTATAGATAATTCTTAAAGTGAGAGTTACCCTGTCGGAGATTTTTAATTTAAAAAAGGATCCTAGTAAACTAGGCACCTTTTAAATTATAAATATTAAAACTCCTGGGTTATATTACTCCTGCAACATAAACTCACCTCTCGGTCGTGAAACAGATTTGAAAAGCTCAACGATTGAAGAGTTTTCCTCTTTCAAACTCCTAATCGAATTCACAAACTAAATTATGGTGGATCAAATTGAATCGATGTGTTACCTCTCCATAACACTCTCATACGCTTTCAGTTCTTTAAAAGCCTGTAGCTATAGCGAATCATAAATGAACTCCATTACTTAAACATATATACATTTAGTCTTACACATACATATGCACTTTCACTTCAATATACAAGACAAACTATTTCTCCAACGATTTCATATGTAATTGAAACAGAGTTGAGGAAAATCATTTTTCTTTTCCTTTGCTAACCACATGTGTTATATCCTTTTTGGCATTTTCTTAAAAGTCCACATCACCTATTTCATAAGTTATTTATTAAAAGTTATTTAAAAATTTCACATAAATTTTGCATGCCAGAATAATATTTACCTTTAAGAATGATTCGCATAGAGCCAAATATACCACAACAAGTAAATGATAATGACTTTGAAAAACGTAAATCCTTAATGGGGTTATTTTACCAAGTAAAATTATAAAGCGTCATTATTTATGATTAGACTAAGTTAATTGTTAGTTTAAGTATTTTTTTTTTTCATTTTAAATGCCAAAAAACATAAAAATAATAAACTGCAGGTAAATGGAGGAAAAATAAGCAAGAAGAACACTTTTGTGAGGATATGAAAAATGTCCTTCAAATTTTGTTTCCATCGACATTCTTGGAAATAATTAAAATTCAGGTTTCACAAAATAAGTTAAGCAATAAACTTAAATTTATCATTTCCCATTTAAGATAATTTTTTAACTTTTAAATCGATATTATTTGAAGGCAAAAATTTACTGGGGTCTAAGAACCAAGATTTCATATTGATTTATTTTGAATAGTACGGCTTTATTTGTATTAATCCTTATTCCACTTTTCTCAGATGTTATTCTTGATCAATATACACAAGCAATCGTGTGAAGATAACGCATATCAGGATTTGTTTCGTTCCTGTTGTTACATATAACAACCGAAAACATTTTTGATCAATAAATTATTTCTACACTTCGTTCTATAACTACGAAGCGAAATGACGGACTTATTCTTTTAATAAAATTTTCGAGATAAAATTGAAAGGTCGCCTTATGAAGGAAAGCCTCTAAATAATAACATCAAGGTCAAGTAAAGTAAAAATTAGAGTTCAGTTGCTTACAAAGCTTTCAAATAGTTTTGGAAGAGATATCTTTAGTATTGTGTGTGATCTTAATTATAGTCTTTTAAACTTTAAATTCATGCCGTCTTATGGTGTCAGTAGTGGTAACTAAAAATCGAAAATTTACTATGGTTCTTTTGCAGGCAAATTGGATTAATAAAATCTGTGGCGAATTCGTCTCATATCAAGGTTTTCAAAATTCGATTATGATCATGTTTCTGAAGAGATATCTTTAGTTTTGTGTGTGATAAATTACTAAGATTATATAGTATACTGTTGGCTATTTCGTCCTTTTTCCAGGCTCTTACATCTGCGAAAATAATAATGAACATTAAAAAGACAACTGGGCAAACAAAACTTTACCGATAGTCTTCAAGAGAGATTCTGAATCATAACAATGGCTAAGTTATTTTTCAATGGAAGTGAGATTTCAGTTAGAGTAAAGAAGCCCTCAAAACTTTCAGTTATATCGATTAAAGTGCTGCAATGGCCTGAAAGATATATTTATGTCCTTAATATAGTTATGTCCTTGATAAGTCATTAAGATAATAATAAGAAATCATGTAGTAACCCAGAAATTATTGCCTCTAGAAAACCTCTAATAACAATATCTGCCAAATCTGATAAATGACGTAGTTTTGCTGAAATTATTGCCTCTTGTTTCCAAAGGCAAAATGAAAAACCTCTTCCACATTTTCTACACTGTCCAAAATCGTATTTCCATAGTTTTCGAAATTGTATTGTCTAGATCAAGTCAAAAGCAGATCATATGATACATGAAAACATAAGAGTTTTGTCAGAAAATTGAGCAAACTTTGTAAGTTCCTCCCATATTGATACACCAGTATCAATGCAATATCTCTTGAGAAGATAGCATATTTTTAATGTTCGGTTCTTCTAACTCACTCTAAGAGGGAAGATTTGTTTTAAATAATTATTTATGACAACTTTGAATCATAGACTGTACCTAGACTATTTGCGTTGCTTAAAATAAGGATAAGGCAGTTCGAGGGAGGGATTTGTTTGGATTAATTTTGATTTAAATTTTAATTATAAATTTTGCCTAGATATTTTGCGTTGCTCGGGGACAAAGAGGAATCTTTATATTTGTGAAGTGTGAAGTGAGGCCCAGATATGTTTGGATTTACTATGAGGTATTTTGCTATCCAGTCACTGAAAACATTCAAATTGATTAAAAAAAACAATATCTAGATTTCATTTAATGGGTATTTGGAGTATAATTTATATAGTTATTTGATACCATGTCGAGTTGCAACATATATCTCCCGAACATTACCAATGAGACACCCATAGTAATACAGATAAGACAGAGAAAATTGTGATGGATCGGCCATACTATCCAAAAACACAAGGTATAACCAAAATGTCATATAAGTGAAAACATCAGCTAAGAAACACTTGGAGATGTTCGATCCTCTAACATATAAAACAACGTAATCTCACATAGAAAGAGGCAATAATAACAACCTTAAACGGTATAAGATGGAGATACTTCGAGAAAGTCATATGCCAAGAGGTTAAACGGAACAAATCTTTTTACACAATTATATTAGAATTATAGACAGTATTGAATTTTAAGTTTGAATCATTATATAATGATAGGTTTCCAAATTGTCATCTTAATAGTATCTAAAACTCTTTAGTTTCATTATATCATTATTTTACTAATTGCAAGAGCTTGCGAGAATGGAACTCGCGAAAAAACAAAAAAACTTATTATTAGAGAAGGAAAAATTTAATTATGACCGAAGGAAAGGACTGATAAGAATAAAAAATCGGTCATAACTTTAACAGAGGTACTACTTGCGAGAAGGAAAGGAATGATAAAAACATAAAATCTGTCATAGCTTTAGCAGAGATACTACTTGCGAGAACGGAGATCACAAGTAACCAAAAAACTTATTATTAGACAGGACAAAACTAATTAAGACCGAAGTAATGGAATGAAAAGAAAATTTATGCGAAATATATTAAGGTCTTTAATGGATCCTTATATATAAAATCTTTAATTTTAAATCCTTTGTTTTATTTAGTAAAAAATAAATAAAAATCCTTGTTTAAATTTTACTTACCTTCTTCAGAGGGTTGACAAGACTCATCGAATACTTCTTGACATATCACCGAAGTTGAAGGAGAAGCACTACCCAAACGACTTGATGATGAATTTGAAGAGGATGATGTGGCCATTTTGAATTATGAAAATTCACTTGTAGTTATTTTTAGATGAGAGATTTTTTTTTAATTTCCAATTATTTTTTTCTCTTTTAAACGTTTAATTTTAAAGCATTTTATTATTTAGAATTATAAAAAAACAAAGTTTATTTTATTTTATTTTTATTGTAATTTACATACACACACACATGCATTTACCGTTATGAGAAAGGAACACACACATACACTTATGGAGTAGACTAAGTTGATTTTAAATGGTTGCAGAGAAAAAAATTGATTTTCCCTTATTCGTTATTTTTTCCTTCTTCTTCTTATTTTTTATTATTTATTTTTGTATATTTTTCTTTTTAAAATTTCCTTTATTTGTTATTTTTTGTGCAATGTTGACCTAAAAATAACAACAACAAAATATTCGTATGTTAAAAAATAATTACGACTGATGATGAGGATGATGATGTTATGTTGACGATGGTAGCAAAAGAAACAACAACAAAAAAATTACAAAACATCTAACGGTATTTCTATACATTTCACATGTATGTAGAGTTTTTTTGTGGTATATGCTGCACATACATATATATTTCATATACATTTACACATACATATAGATTTCACAATGAGAGAAAGAAATTAAAGGAAACAAAAACAAGAATGAAAATATGTTAAAAAAAAACAACGACTACAGCAACACAAACAACAGCAATCATTTTTCGAAGTTATCAAAAAGGATACGACGAAAAGCTTTGCCAATATAATGTTTATACCCTTATGGACACAGTGGGATGAGTGACCACCTTTTTTGTTTCACTTTTATAAGTTTAACATTTAAACAATAATTCTAAGAATTTATTTAGAAGAGTTTTCTTTCTGTTTTCATTTTCACGTTCAAGGATATTTTAAGGACATTAAACATCTGTTGAGTTATGTAGTTAAGATTTCCAAAACCTAGAAAAACAAAAGTCCTCCAAACTCTAAACTCACACCAGTTGTTTATGCTTCTTTTCTAAACAAATTTGGTTAAATGAAATCCGCGACGAATTCGTTTCACAACTAAAGGTTTTCGATGATCGTATATGATTTTCTGTTTATATTCTAAATTATAGTCCCCAAAGTTTTGAATTGACGCCATCTTATGGAGTCTGCAGTGGTAATTAAAAGTTGAGATTTGTTTATGGTATTTTCCAAGACCAATGAACTCTGCAGCGAATTCTTCTTTGCAACTAAAGGCTTTTAAAGTTTGTTTGCGATTTACCGCTTATATTCTTAATTATAGTCCTTTAAACTTTAAATTCATGCCGTCTTATGGAGTCAGTAGTGGTAACTAAAAATCGAAAATTTACTATGGTTCTTTTGCAGGCAAATTGGTTAAATAAAATCTGTGGCGAATTCGTTTCATACCAAGGTTTCTAAAGTTTGATTATTATATTCTGTTTACATTTTTAATTAAGTTCTCAAAACTGTAAACTCATGTCTTCTTATGGAACCAGCAGTAAAGACCTCTGCGCGTTTAAAACTAAATGCTTTCAAACTTCATGGTTCATGATCTTATCCAAGACCTATGAACTCTGAACTCACAACTAAAGACTTTCAAAATCCGTTTCTAATCCACTACTTATATTCTTGATAATGGTCTCAATAACCCTAAACCCCAAAACTCTAAAGTCATACCGTCACATTGGTTAGGGTCCTTTTCCAAATAAATTGATTTTATAAATTCTGCGGCGAATTTCTTTTAAATTAACGTTATCCATATTTTGCTTATGATTTATAGTTTTTAATGAATTGAAAACAATTAATTAACGTATATGAACCAATCTTTCAAATCGTAGTCTTAGAAAAAAATTTTAATGGGATCTGCTTGCTCATCAGAATATCTGGCTTTGGCTTCTTTTAACGAACCGTTAAAAGCTGCACACACTTAGTCATTGGCTTCAACGACGAAATTCATTCTCAATAAAAGATTTCTGATAACCTTCTTTCATTTGAAGAAAGCGGCGACTGAAACTTCAATCGATTGTTGATTAGAGGGTTCCGACAAGAACCAACACAGAAACGACATGGGGATACCTTTGAAAATCATGGGATATAACAAAACTATCCATTTATCTGAATTTAAAAGTCATTAGATACATTCAAAAGCCAGAAAATTTGGACCCATTTGGACACGTTGAATGACGAATGTACGTGTCGGAAATAATACTTTTAAGCTTATTATTAATTTTGAGTATGACACTGGTAATGGAGAACAATAATTTCAAACAATAACCGAAACCTAATATCCCTAATTCCAAGATAATGCTCTATATTTAGTGGGATCAAAGAGTTTTTTTAAAACAAGCTGTTGAAATTCGATCAGTCATCTTCGGAGATCTCGTACCGACGACTATTAATGTCTTTGAGCAATCAACGAACCGAATTTTCCTAACGCCAAGGAAAATAAGAGTTGATTGTATTACGAGCTATTTAAACAGGATCAGAGAATTAATGAATACATGTAATGCTTTAGAGCAATCAACGAAAACGTTCGGAATATTTAAACAGATCATATTCTATCACGGTAACGAACAGCAACTTGTTGCAAGGAAGATTTGCAAAACAAGAAAGAAGAAAAAAAAAGTTTAGGTTAAACTGCTTTATAGGTCAGATTCGATTTAGGTGTCTCATTTGAATCCATTTTTTTCAGAATCAGGGAAATTCTTTTCTGGCGGAATACATTAAGCTACCAGAAAGATGAGAATTGCTGTGGGTATTATTCTGATAATCTTCATTTGAAAGAAAATCTGAGCCGATATTGGGAAAATGAAAACATGGCTTTACATCGTGCAGTTCTATCTCTATCAGTTTTTTTTTTTTTATTTTCCGCTTTTCCAATTAATTCCTCTTAATCACAATTATAAAACAAAACAACTAGAAAATTCCTAAACTCATGCCACTGTGCAACGGGTGTAGAATTTTGTGAAATATTTGTGTGCGTGTATACGTGTTTATATATATGTATGTATTATATTTACATATGTAGATGTGTTTGTTGTATGTAATAAGTATTAGAAAATACACAGCGCATTGACACCAGGATATAAAAAAAACAACTACTGGTTAAAAACAGGCTACAAAGGATACAGATTTTTTCTTATTTTAGAGAAAAAAACTTTTTTTCTGCATTTAATTGTAAAAATAAATTTCATTGCTATTTTTATTATAAAATTTTATATTTAAATTTATATTTGTTTCATAAACTTAATTGTTGGTATTTAATATTTGCAAGAAAATTTTAATAGAATTTAAAATTTTATTGATTTTTCCAAAATAATGATTTTCTATTTTTCTCAAAGGAAATTTTAAAATTAATTCTATTTTTTGCTGTTTTCTTTGTATAGAAAATATGTTAATTTCCTTCTTATTTAATTAAATATTTTCTTTTTAAATTATTTAATTTTTTTAACAGATTAAATTTAATTAAGTCTCACTATTAAATTTATTATATGTATATAATGCTCACTAACTTTTTGTTTTACATTTAACTTTTTTCTTTTTTTTTTAATTTTAATTTCCGACCAGCTGGTAGCTTTGCTAAAACCGTACTGATTTCATTTGTCTAAGGCCTGTTTTGTTATACAGGACATATTTTGTGAGAAAGCTTTTTTCCTGCATTGTCAGATGACAGCATAAAGAATAATAATGTTAGATGAATAATAAAGAATGAGAAAGCTTTAACGGAAATAGTCGGATTTTCGAAAACATGTGTTTTTTGTTTATGCCTGATGATTACCTAATTTTTGTTTTTGTTTTGTTTAGTTTCTTTAATGTTCATTCTTCATTTACTTAGCAACTGTTTTGAAAACACACACACACACACACAAACACTAACATAAAAAGTTAAACTATAAAAACACCTACACGTTAAAAATCAACCCCCTTCAAAAAACTGAAAGATGTCAGTACAATTATAAGGGTTGTTTTAGATTCAAAGCAAAAGAGAAACCTTTGAAGAGTAAATAAACAATTCAACAATTCATTACAAATAATTTCTATGAAATACATATTTTTTATTTTCATGTAAATAATAAGTAAGGTAACCTTAAGTTTTAGTATAATGAGTAACTCCCTGTATTACCTACAAATGAAATTCTTATCACTGCGTTATCATAAATATATAATAAACAACATTACCATGTAATATAACGTTATCTTTGAAATACAAAATATGGTAGTTTAGTGTAATGAGTATGACACCGTATTATATATAACTGTAATATAGCACTGCGCTATTAATAAAACAACGTTACCATGAATATAACACTTAGTGGTGCAAATTAAAGTTGGAAATACACTGGATATCAAGAATTGATAGATTTTAAACTGCATTATCTAATCATTAATAAGTGTTAAGTCAAAACAATTTTCAGTAATTTCTTATATTTTTTAAACTAAAAAATATTTATATTTATGGAGATAATGTGAAAAACTATTACACAGAAAAGGTCCTGAGTGAAATTCAAAATAAGTAAAAGTGTAATAGTCCGTTGGGACCGATTTTCATATATTTTATTTTAAGGGTTCTATAATCCTCAATCCTCACAAAATTTGTTACGTTATTTATCCGAAAAAATTTTTAACAAACTTTATCGACAACGTTACGAGACAGACGAAAGGATTTAGATAAATCGAGGCGCACAACCTATGCCAGTGTAGGGTATAATTAATTATTCTTATTGTCCTTAGCAGATGATGCTCCCAAAATTTTAGTGAAACTTGTCATTTATTTTTAAACAAAAAATGAATCAATAAATGGAACAATTGAGATTGAGATGAACAATAGCAATGTCTACCTCATTACAAATATCTAGAAGTTTTATATTTCCCTACCTGGAAAACTCACCGTTTAGATATTACCCACATTCTTAGCCTGGAGTTATTCCCGAAAACGAACCAACATTAAATGTGGAATTAAACAAATTAAATATAAGGATATATTAATAAAATCTGACTTGGCATTCGAATATGTAACGAGTATTATGTATATGGCTATAGATCTCATATAACAATTACTGCTTTAAAAGGTTTTGCATTGTAAAATAACACATCAAAAACATATCAAACGTGTCCAAACCATCGAGTAAAATATTGAACCTAAAATAGATTATAGTTTTTAACAATAAACTTTATTTTTAAACTTTATTTAAACAAAACATTTTGAATATAGCATCTTTTTCAAATAAATCTACTTGCAATGGCCAATACTTTGGTATAATCAGCACCTTTTGCTTGGGTTTTTTCCTTAAGGATTGTGCGCAATATGGTGGGTACTGGCACATGTATTCTAGTACCTAATGGAGTGCCATTGTCGTCAATCAATACCAAATTATTGCTATCGAATTTAGGAATTTTAGGTCTTTGTTTTTGCTTTAAACCCACCAGGATACCCTTTTTCATTTGTCCCTTGATGGCCACCAACACTTTGTCACCAATTAGGCCAATGCCACGTTTATTGTATACATGAATACAGCGTGGCGGACGTCCCTCAGCCATGGCTCTTTTGCCTAAATCACTGTTGTCCACTACACGCAAACGAGCCAATTTGCGTATTTCATTGCACACCGGTGTAGTATGTAAAAGATGAGACTGTTGCTGTTGTATTTGTTTCGAACCGATAACTTTTAAAGTTTGTATAACATTGGTAGATTTTATATTTTGTAACAAAAAGGTCATGGTGCTTGTTTTTATATCAATATTTTTAATTAATAAAAACTATTTATTTGCGTGAATTTCATTAAATAACAATTTTCCGAAACTACCAATGAAATGTCAAAATAATGTGAGCGAAAGCACAGAGTTGTTTACGTGTGCTATTCATTCGCTGTGAATATCAAAATAAAAAAATGTTGCCACATTAACATTTACATTTAGGTTACAATTTATATTACATAAATTTATTAAACAGCTTATAAAATAAAAATTCTGGAGTCATGCATATGTCCCTATCGCTAGCATGTGAGGGTAATCATAAAGATTCTATTGTAGGGTAGCTCGGTCTTTGCTTTGTAAGATCATCGGAGATAAACTTAGTTTGGCAGAAAGATTTGACACTAAAAGAAGTTATTTGTTTTAAGACTTATCAAGGCTTGTGAACGTCCTTTACATAGAGTGTTTTGTCTTCTTCGGCTAAAGGAACCCGTATGTAATCTGTTGTTCATTTGGACTGATGCAGACTTATTTGAACGACTATAATCGTCATGTTGTTTGATGGTGGAGGACTTCATGTCGAACATCAGAGAGTCGATTACGTCAACTTTACTCATTTGCAAGACCAATAATAAATAAAATAATAAATAGCTTGAAACCTGCGTTTTTCAGTACCACGGAGCACAATTATTTGTTGACGAGTACGAGGTACGTATGAGTTTAATCTTTTTCAATCTAAATGATAAACCATTTATCCTGGATGAGGACCATTCTTTCTGGAACTACCATTCATCCAGGTCTTGTGTGACTTCAAGTATTTCAACATCTTTTTGGGATCGGTTACACTCTATGGCTCTCCATTTTGTTAACACAGGGTTGGTCTTACCAGTTCAGCCATTATTGGGGTTGATGTAGTCGTAGTGTTTACCCAAATGAGCTTCTATTCTTCAAGCATTTCAGTATCTTTATGGTAACGGTCACATTCAATGGCTTCCTATTCTCTTATCACAGGGTTGGTCGAATCAATGCAGCCACTATAAGGTGATCACTAATCACCTTATCAAAAAGTCATTCTGTGGCAGATGTATGTCAAATGGTATTAGTTGTAGTCCAAATGTCACCTGATGATAATTACACCATAAAGTTTTCAAATTAATGTAAACAAAAAATATTTGAAATTTGTGGATTGTGTTGGTTTAATACATTAACTGTGTTATCATTCCGTACTGAATATTTTTTTTCGTCGCACAATAAGAAGAGGCAATTTTTACAAAGCTATTTTTTTCTTGTAAACAAAATCAATAATTTTGCTTATTTTACCAACAAAATATGTTTTAAATATTTATTAAGAAATTTATTAATAAAATCAAAATAATGGAAATGAATACAAGTTTACCTAGTTTTACTAAAAATACAATATGTCGAGTTTGCATGCAGATCGACAACAATTTATTTCCTATTTTTAATGAAATATTCGCTGGAGACAATACTATTACTGTAGCCGAAATTTTATCAGAATGTACAAAATATCCAGTGACTTACAATGATCAATTACCAACACAAGTATGTAATAATTGTATGACACTGGCACGTACTGCCCACCAATTTAAGAGGCAGACAGAAGAGGCTTATTGTCATCTAAAGGCGTTATATGATACCTCATGGATTCCCAAAGAGGAGAAGGGTAATGGAGGTCTTGCAACTGGAAGGGTGGGAGCCAACACCACAAACAAGTATACACAAACTGATAAAAGCACTGTGTTTCAGTGTGAGATTTGTCCGAAAAAGTTTTTTGTTGAAAGTGAACTAAGACAACATCGGGCCGCCACTCACGCAAATGATGGCAAAAAATGTCGTGTGTGTGGAGAAACATTTAATCATTTGGGTCAACTTAAAGTACATTTATCTACAGAGCATCCGAGTGAAGGAATACGTTGTGATTTTAAGTGTAATATTTGTTCAAGGGAATTTACCCGTAAGGATCATTTGAAAAGACATTTGACGGGTGTGCACAAGATAACAGATAAAACGTTAGATATGTAAGTGGAAAAAAATTTGAAATATTTTTTTTTATTGAAAAAATTCTATTACATGAAAAATTACTGACAATATAATGTTCATGATACATTTATTTATAAGATATTTTTACTATTTGCGATGATTTTTGGAAAAGGTTTATATGGAATATATATAAGAAATTGTGGACCGCTGTATAGATCTGAAAAATGTATTTATAAAAAGTGAATTTGAATTTGAATTGGAACCATTTTTTTACTATTACCTGTGATAATTAGTTAGTTCCGAGGTTAGTGTCCTGCAGACATCGCATTTGTTCAATATGCTATTGATTCTGTTGTGTTACCCTAAAAAACAGTAAACTGCTATTCAGCGATCTACATGACAGCTTCTCCATGAATATGAAATATGAATTTAGGCATCACCGTCGATGGAGTTAACAACCCAAAAATTTTGGGAGTTACATCTGATAGCCTATTCACTTCTTCAGCATATGCTACTACAATCATGCACAAAATGCAAAGTAGAAATAAGGTCCTCAAGGCATTAGCCGGCACTACTTGGGGTTTGAATAAAGAAACTTTATTGGCTACATATAAAAAGATTTGCCGGCCAGTGGCGTATCATGCTGCTCCAGTGTGGACACCATCGCTAAGTGATACGCAGTGGAAAAAATCCAAAGCTGTCAAAATGTAGCCTTAAGAACCATAACGGGCTGTATACAAATGTCCTCAATTCACTACCTACATGAGGAAACAAAAATCCTTCCAATAAAGGAACATAATTAAATACTAAGTAAGCAGTTCCTTCTAGGTTGTCATAGGAGAAACCATCCCAAATTCAATATTACACAATTGGTTTTACAGCCGAGGCATGTAGGAAAGGATATTCGTATATACGAACATAGCATATATGCAAGATCCTTTGGATAAGAATAAGCTTTGAACGACATTCACAGAGACGCCTCAAATTCCGCGGTTTCCAGTTACCGTATAAATGTCGATCTAGGAGGCCGCCCATCGTCATATGATACACGACATCTATTCAACTGCCTGTCCAATCCAACCTTACTTTATTCTGAAGATCTATGGACACAACCAGTCGAAGTTACCAGATTCCTAGGCCTGGAGTTGAGCAACAACCAAAATTGATAAATGTACTATTTATTTCCAGCTGTTACAACAACAGCTTCTCCAAACCAGTCAGTAAAGCCTTATTTAAATAATTGTTCAAGAGTATAGGTTCCAAACACGATATTTCTATATTCTCTGCATTAACGAAGTGCGAAATTACTATCTTTTTCACTAGCCGATCATGAGAACCACAACTTAAGCTGCAGTAGGCTGGATCCTTCCTTCTCGCATGGATATCTAGAACACATTGCCCAATTATCGACACCAGAAGCTTAATTTGCTTTGTATTTGAAGCAGATAACTGCCTAGTGCTTCAAATGTCGTAGCAATGTCAAAAAACGTGGGAAGTTCGATGCGATATCTTAGTTAACCATCTTACTTGCGCTTATCCCTATAGCTTATCCTCAAAGCTCTCCCTAGAGCATACCAGAGGCTGTCGAAACATTTGATGAAGCATCTCAAAATGTCTGGTTTCCAAAACAGCTTCTGTGACCAAGAATTTAAATCAACCTAAAAACCGAACGTTTCGCTATGTGGTACAAAGATACCCGGTATTCAGTTGTTAATATTGATGTTCTATAAACGTCTTCTATAGATCTTATGTCCTGTTTGCCGTCGGTAAAGATTCTGAAATCTCCCAATACAATTGTAAATTTAAAATACAAAATTAATACTTAAATAATTTGCTTCTTTCCATTACATGTTTAAGAATATTTTATATAAATATATTTTTTTTCTTATTTTAAAGCCACAAAATATCATTGGATGAACCTGAAATTGAAACTGTAATACCGACTAGTTTCAATAACTACAGCAGTCATTGGCCAGATTATCAAGAGGATGATGACAATGAAACCCCTGCTAATGAAACTATGACAGCAACAAATCCTTTCTCTAGTGAAGACGAAGGTCTGGATCAGCATAATTTCAATACAATGGAAGAAGTTGAAGATGTTAAAAAATTTGTGGAAAATATAACACAACCAGAAATATCCATTAAAGGTTAGTTTAAATTATGTTTTAAGTTATATTAACGAAAACTTCAACTAACAATTACAATTGAGGACTAAATAAGAAAAAATGAAAAAAAACATCTTTCGTAACAGAAACTTTAAATTTTTTTTGTATAACAAGTGAAATTTTCCAAAAATAATTTAAAAAAAAGTAAAAAAAACAAAAACAAAACTATAGATAAAACAAAAGAAGAAAAAAATTTATTGGTTCGTATAAGTTTTGTTGCATAAATCTCAATTAAAGTTCACTATTTTTCTAAACTATTCATTGTTTGCAGTTGAAAATTCAGACTATGATTATAATATTACGAACGATAAAAATGAAAAAGTTAATAAATCATTGAATAGTTCATTTGTGGAATTAAAATCTTCATTTAAACCAGAAAATCCAGAATGTAATATAAAAATATTAGAGAATAATGATGATAATGGAGATAAATTTAACAAATCATTTAGTGATAATCATAGCAATAACAATACCAGCGATGATGATAGTGATGGATATTGTGATAACCATGATGAAGGAGAGGATGAAGATGATGATGATGATGATTTGGAAACCTTCAAAAAATTAGAAAAGTCTGAAGAACCAACTACTGAGAATCCTACAAGTTCTAAAGCTCATAAAATTAAAAAGAAAACCACTATCAATAAACCGCCCAGACGACGTCATGGTTCTTCCAAAAACGAAGATAATCGTTGTAAAGAATGTAATCGCACTTTCACCCGCTACAATCATTTATTGCGACATATGCTTACACATAGCGATGAAAAGCCTCACGTTTGTAATTTTTGTGGTAAAGGATTTTCTCGTTCGGATCATCTACAAAAACACATACAGAGTATTCACTGTGAAAAAAACTATAAATGTGATCAATGTTCTAGTGCTTATGGACGCAAAGACCATTTGCAGCGTCATATAGAAACAAGACATAATAAAGATCCCACAGTGCAGAAGCCTCAATTCGATTGTGATATGTGTGAGAAAAAGTTTACCACTAAAGCTTATTTGGCCAAACATAAATTGTTACACACCGATCGTTTGTATGCTTGTAAACATTGTTCAGAGACTTTCCCCGAAAAGGAACAAATGAAGGAACATCAAAAGAAAAAACATGCCCAACCTCGTAATTTTCTGTGCAATATTTGTGGAGATTCATTTCAGCGTAATGAATATCTTAAAATACATATGCGTCGTCATACAGGTGAGAAACCATATAAATGTCGCTTTTGCGAAAAAGGTTTCCCTCGAAGTACGGATTTGAAAATGCATGAAAGGTAAGAGAAACTTAATAACAAAATATGAATTATAATTTTTAAACCGATTTTGCGTTTATTTTCCCTTGCACAGATATCATATAGGTCATAAGCCTAATTTATGTAATTTATGTGGCAAAGGTTTTCATCGCCCCTACAATCTAACTATACATATGCGCACCCATACGGGTGAGAAACCCTATAAATGTAATCAGTGTCCTCAAGCATTTGCCCAAAGCAATGACTTAAAGGCGCATATCAGACGTCATACAGGAGAACGTTTTCGTTGTGATATTTGCAGTGCAGCTTTTCTACAACGTTATGGTTTAAATGCTCATTTAAGAACGGTACATGGTATAATAGTTACTTCATTTACTGGGAGATTACGTAAAACTGAACAGCCAGTGGAAAGCTCAGAATCTCATGATCAACAAATAACTGATAACACACAGCAACCTCCGGCCCCAGTACCACTGCAAACAGCTAATGTGCCAGAGCAAACACAAACCTCGCTGCCTTCACCTCTAGTAGATAATAATGTAACACCCCCACCTCTATATTTAGGACATCATTTCATAAATCCTATGCCACCCGTTGTAAACGCCACATCAACCTCTCCCATTGACATTTCAGCGTCAAGTGCCACGTTGCAACTTCCATTACCACAACCACCACCGCATCAAACAACGCAACAAATGTAATATTAAGTTTTATTATTGTTTGTTTATTATTATAACTTTTATGTAATTTAAATAATCCTTAGGATTATTATATATATTTATTATTTTTTTATTGAAAATAATATTTTACTCAATAAATCTTAAAATAATTGTAAACAATTTAAAATTAATGAAAATTGTTTTTGTGTTCTTAAGAAAAGAAGAAAAAAAGTTTATAATATTTTATGAAAAACTGTTAAATGTTACGAAAGATGTAGGAAGATTTAAAACAGATAGAAATGTAAATATTTTTTACAAACTTTATTGGACAAATTTTTAATAATTTTATTTTATTTATTTATTTTTTTTTTTAATTTCTAAACATTTATTGAATTAACAAAACAAAAATATATTTTAATCGCAGCTGAACCCAGTGAAATAGTTGATGCATATAGCTATGATGATATGGATGAACAAAATATTAAAACGGAAACAATAATTCCCGAAGATGATGAATATGTTGAAGATGATGACGAAGAGGCCGAAGGTGAAGTTGAAAACGAAGACGTTTGTATGTTAAATAATCAAGATTACAGCCGCAAGAGTTTTATTCAACCTAATAATATTATGAAAATCGAAAATAAACCCACAATTAGTTTCAACAATAAATACCAAAGAAATCCAGATACAAATATGTATCACTGTGTCGAATGTTTGTTGGAATTTAAATTGCAACGTAATTTAATACGTCATATGTTAACGCACACCGATGATAGACCATTTATGTGTCATATATGTTTTAAATCATTTAAACGTAAAGATAATCTACAAAAACATTTACGTGATGTTCATGCTGAGAAACAATTTGCTTGCGATAAATGTGACAAAAAATTTGCAACACATCGTCAACTATATAGACACAATCAAACCAGCCGTCATACCAAAATGAAATAATTATTTAAAAATGAAACTATTTTAATAAAAATATGTATGTGTAATATTTAACCCACAAATAAGTGTTTATGTCATTCACACCCTTAATGCAAATGATAATGCATTTTTTTTCTTTTTCATATATAATTACGAAAATTTTCTAGTCTTTAGAAAAACTACATTTGTATGTCGCAAAAAAAAATAAAATAAATTTATTTGTTCGATATCAAAAATTATGATTAGAATTTTAACTGTCTGGATGCATAAGGAATCTTCCTATTTTACTTGTTCCCAGGTGGCGGATAGGGGGTTTGGACTTCTGTTTGTTCATTTTTATCAAGAGCCTAATATCTCTCCACTGTCCATAACTCCGGGTAGTTTGGAGGATTTGCCTCTCTTGGTACAAATACTACATTATTATTAATGTACCACAAAAGAGCTTTTTTTGTATACATTCCTTTAAATAAATGATATGCCAACAGTTTTGTTCGGAACTGTATTTATATAAAAATGAATCTGAGTTTATTTGTCTGTTTGTTTGGGACAGGTGGCGGATAGGGAGATTTGGTTATAAGTCACATCTCATAATTCTGCCTGATAGGAAATTCTTCAGGTCCAGCAGTACTGTGAGGTGTGAGTTACATCTGATCATGGAATCCTAAGGGATACCCACGCACCAACCGAAATAAGAACATTTTTAAGCACAAGGTGTTAGATAGCAGTACTGAGGTCTTGGATGATCAGTCAGTGTATTAAAAAACTGGTCGCTAACAGCTTCCCTCCAATGCCTATGGCACGGGTTGGTTGTATGACCAAGACTAATCCGCGTATGCTGTCACTGCTAGAGATGGTCTATTATTTACGAGCATAAAAGTGGGACAAACTTGGAGAGCAATAAAGAAAAACAGCTGATGAACATATATAACGAAACTGGCAATTGAAATGTATACGAAAAGGACAGGACCTCCGATAAGGACGCTAATGACCAGGAGAATTTCAATGGTAAGGCAACAGATGCCAATATCAATGCCGAAATCCATGAAATCCTTCTAGACCATGCGGACGATATTCGCAATGTGCTCATGACTGAAGAGCTGTTTGGTCTGTCAACGACTCTTTTGCTGGTTCCAATACGGCGAGGTTATTGGGTGATTTGTCTCTTGATTCTGATGAGGATAACGAAATTACAAAAATTTCTGTCCGCCATCAGAGAGAAATACAAGGGAAATCAAACATTACCAACAATATTAAAAACAGTTGAGTCACAGTTTCGCTAGAGGCGGTAACACTCTCCGGAAAACAGACCTCCTCGTCGGACCGTTTTAAGGAGGAGGTAATTGACATTAGTGTCTTGAGCAATGTTCAACATGATTTGCAGAATAGAGAGTTTACACTGGAATTATCGAGTTATCGAGGGTGGAGTGCTCTCACCCCTACTCTGTCTGGAGGCTGTCGATGTCACTCTGCGAATACGGACTTAATCCTCTTCACTAAGAGGTATAAGATTGAGAGGTTCAAGACTTGCATCCTGAGAAGAGTGGAATTGGACTTGGCCGACAGTGCTATGTATCTGGGAATCTTTCTGGATAGTAAACTATCTTGGAATAAGAATATACAGAAAAGGTACAATTAGGGTTACAAATCATACTACTTATGCAGGAATTCCATTGAAAGAAAAACCAAGAGTTTTCAAATTTGGTGTGAATCACTTTCTCAAGGAACGATTTAGACAATATAATGTAGACGTATAGGATCCGGGGGAAAGTTATCCCCAAACAGTTATAGAATATATGAAGAACCACAAAAACAAGCCTTTTTAAATTTGGGTCCAATAACTATCTCTTAAGACTGTTTAATTGGACAAAATGTATGACGGATAGGATCAGAATGAGAGGTAGCCTTCATCAAAAGAAAATTTTATTCATCGAATATCTGAAGAAGTGAAAATATGAAGATTTCATCCCAATTACTTTCCCAAGGAACAGTTTTACTGGACAAACTGTTAATCGGAATCGGATAGATAGTAGATGTGGTCAAACAAGGAAAGATGGAGAGCATCTAATGTCTGAAAAACTAACTTCCAAATTTTTTTCACTTTTCTAATGAACTATTTTTATTATATATATTATATATATTATTCTATTGGAAAATTTAAGAACGCACAGAAACTAGGGGATTTAGCAAGGACTGAGGATAATTTTTGTACAACAAGGCGCACCGTATAAAAGCTAGTAAACTATAGCTTTTATTTGGCATATTCGAATAAAAGTTCAAACTTGCTTTTACGTTAATTTCAATAAATGTTGTTCATGTGCCGTAAATAGCAATATGGCTTGTGACCATTATACGTTACATTTTTTAATGAAATTAATAAAGTGAATATTTGGTAAAATATTAAATTTAAATATTTATTTTATTTATTATTTTTTGCGATTTCAGTTCTAATTCGTTTCCTTAGTTCATATGCAAAACACAAAAAATGTTGTAAACAATGATGCGAAATATGCTATCAATTCGTTATGAGTACTTTTTTTGGCACAATAAGAAGATTTTTTGTTTACTAAACAGTTTTTTTGCAGATCTTTGTAAAATTATTCAAATTACCTAAATTAGCAGCAAATAAAAAGTTTTAAATAGAAGAAAAAATATTATTAAAATGAAAATAATAAAAGTTAATTCAATATCCAGTTTTTCAGTAAATACAATATGTCACATATCCATGCAAGCCGATAAGAATTTATTTCCAATTTTTAACAAAATATTCATGTGAGAGGACAATACCATAACTATAGCTGAAATTTTATCGGAATTTACAAAATATCCGGTTACAAGCAATGATAAATTACCACTGGCATTACTATGCACATCAATTCAAAAGAGAACTGAAGAGATATATGATAAAACATCGACTCAAAACTGAAGGATAGTCGAAATCGTGCGGAAAAAAGAGTGGGCTACACCACCGCAAATAAGTATACAAAAACTAAAAAAACGAAAACTTTTTCATGTAAGATTTGTTCGAAGAAGTTTATCATCCAAAGTGAACTGAGACAACATTGTCTCACCAGTCATGCTGATTATAAAAGAAAATGTCGTTTATGTGGGAAAATATTTAATAAATTGCATCAACTTAAGGAACACTTTCCCGCAGAGCATCACAATAACTATATATATTGTGATTTAAAATGTTCTGTATGTTCAATAGTTTTTACCCGTAAATATACTTTTAAAAGACATTTGAGGAGGATGCACAATATTAATGATATTGAAATAAATATGTAAGTATTTCAAATGAATATATTATATCAAACGATTCAAGTGACACTATATCGACGAATAAACCTGAAATTGAAACTTCATCACAAATCAATGTTAATAACGGCAGCAGCAATTGTATAGATTCTCAAGAAAAGTCTGACTGTAATTTAAAGACAACTTTAAATTCTTTCCATAATCAAAATAACGGTTCCTCAAGGTCTCAATAAAATAATGTCATATGGAAAGTGACAGACCATTTATGGATAATAAAATTGAATCAGAATTATCAAATAAACGTAAGTTTAATAAATTTAAAACTACTACTTGTATTAAAACTAATAATTAAAATTCAATGGACAAAAGTCACCATCATCTATCATGTACTATGTTTAAGAGCTCCCCTTTCCGAGATAATTGTAATATAGAAATGGTTAATTTAAAAAAAGTATATTCTATGCAAATATATATTAAAAACAATTAAAATATACAAAATAATATGATTTATGTTTGCTATTATTTTTTAAAATTTGTAAATTACAATAATCTTAATATTTGTTCCAAACTCGTTAATTTTCAGTTCTTTTCTTGCAAACTCTGGCGGGTATAGAGTTAAGCACACGACGTACGGTATGGGGGTGAGAATTTGTACCAGTCTTTTAACATTGAAGCAGTATCGAACATTGTAGCAATTTCGAACGATAAAGTTTTATGCTTTATTTTGATTATCTTTGCTATTTCCCTCTTTTTTCGGGGAATAGCACTGTCCACTTCTTGCCTGATACTCACATGTTGGACCATTTTCATAAACGTTCTATAATTCATATATAAAACGAAGACGAAAACATAGCTATTTTGAATAATAAAAATAATAAACGAAAACCTTTTAAGAACAGAAATCAAAAAGATCCAAATACAAATATGTATAAATGTCTCGAATACCAATTGGAATTTAAATTATTAGATGATTTAAAACGTCACATGGGCAAGCACGCTTATAAAGGATCATTTATATGTCAGATATGTTCTGAAACATTTACACAAAAAGATAATTTACGAAAACATTTACGAGGTATACATGGTGAGAAACAATTTTCTTGCAATGTATGCGATAAGAAATTTGCTGCACGTTATAAGTTATTACAACACATTCAAACCGATCGTCATAAGAAATGTAGTATTTCACAAACATTGTGAGTCAAAATAAAATGGTGTTGCAGGTGTCATGGTATAGAGTTGTATAGCGGCGGCTGGGGTTTGGGAACTAGTATTTATTGATGAAGTAATGGATAAACATATTTATTTAAAGATCCTTAAGAATTATTATTGATATCGATTATTTCTTTCAGCAGTACAATGACCCTTAGCGACGGTGGAAGTTGTTCGATTATGTATCTTATATAACACCACCCATACTCGTAATACTCCTACTCAGTCTCCCGACATCAACACAATAGAGCATTTATGGGAGCACTAGGATAGACGGTTTCCAGAACATCTTATTACTTTCAAAAAATATGCTTAAAGAGAAATTAATGGAGGAACGGGAGAAAAGTGATTCCGAAGTTACGAAAAAGTTATTACATTTTATGCAGAAACGTTTGCAAGAAATTATTAAAAATGGAAAACATACCTCATATTTAAATAATAGAAGTTTTTAATTAACTTTAACTCATGTCAAATTTTGTCGGGTTGTTATAAAAACTATTTTGTATATTTTTAATTTCTGAACTGAATTATTTAAATAAAATATACTTTTATTTAATTTTAATATTTTTGTATTTCAATTGTTGTCTCAACATTGGGAGTTTTTAAATATTGTACAATTGCTCCATCCTGATCTCGATTGTACCAGAACTACTCTGTTCATTGTCTGGAATAGGTGGTGGTCGGCCTCCAAGCACGAGATTTATACGGCAACTTGAAACCGCAGAATTTGAGGCGTCTCTGTGAATGCCGTTCAAAGCTGTCATATACGAATTCTGAACCAAAGTATCTAGTATCAAAGTATTACATGTTTTGGCGATAACTCCAATTGTGTAATATTGAAATTATGATGGTTAATTAGCATTTCATTATGTTCCTTTATTAGAGGGATCTTTTTTTCTTATGTAGCTGGTTAATTGACATTTGTATGCAGCTCGTTATGGATCTTAAGGCTGCATTTTGACAGCTTTGAACATTTTTCCACTACGTATCACTTAGCGATGGTTTCCACTGGAGCAGCATAATACGCCACTGGTCGGCAAATCTCTTTATATGTAGCCAATAAGTTTTCTTTATCAATACCCCAAGTACTTCCGGCTAATGCTTTGAGGACTTAATTTCTACTTCGCATCACATGCGTAATTGTAGTGGCATGTGCTGAAGAAGTGAATAGACTATTAAATGTAACTCTAAAAGTGTTTTGGTAGTTAACTGTCGGAATTTGCCCTCCATCGACGTGATGCCAAAATTTATATTCACCTTTTTTGTCCAGTTGGTGAAGAGTGCTGCAGTTGATTTCGCTAGTGAAAGTTTCAAGTTTCGTGCAGTGAAGAATATTGGTGACCTATGTGGTTTATTAAATGGTTATCTAACCGAAATCCATTATATGGTAGCTAGAAGATAATATTTAACTAAATCTGATAAAATATCGCTGCAATTTCATTGCATTTGTGATATTTAAGAACCTCAATATGATATTTGGAAGGGGGTTTGTATGGGACCTATGTAAAATAATAATCCGATCTTTGTTTACTTTTTATTTAGACATTTTATTAGCTTCAAATCATATTCCGGGAAGAATATTAATATAATATTATAAGCATCGTTCTTAGGCCAAATGAAACGTAGTAAATATTACCAAGATATTCTTAAAACTATGACCTGCATTTTGATCACAGGTTTAAATCAACTCAGAAAGTTATTCTTAACGGTACTATCACAGTTAATTGATAATATCCCAACTTTGTAGAGTATAAAAAATATTATTAAACTTTGACACAAGTATCAAATGAGAGAAAAAAATCAAAAATAATCAGCTGGTCTTTTATGTTTACCGAACAAGCTCTTTCATGAAAAGAAGATTGTTTTTTAAAATTGGGACCACAAAATATACTATTATTTTGATTAAAATGATCGATAATGTAAAATAACAACGGAGAAGGTTACTAAATTCATATGGACTTAAATCTTACTAATACAATTTATTTAAGGTATCTTTATCAATATGCGCACCAAGGCGAATTGACAATATTACAAATTGAAGCATTTTCTTCTTTACAAACATTTTAATTAAAATGGATGAATTTACTCTCTTATATGCCAAACAATTAATGGACGAATTAATGTATTCCTCATCTTCATCAGATGAAGAGGATGAAGTTTTCGCTGTTCTAAGTGGAGAAAGCTGCCAACAACAAGTAAATCAGCAAAAAATCGAGGTATTAAAACGGAAAACTAAACAACAATTTAAAACATCGAAAGACAATAATGAAGCAGATAAATGAAGATAAAGTAATTTAAAATATAAATTAAACTTGATGGAAAACCGAAACAGGATTAGGTTAACAGAGTTATAAGTGACAAACTGAATATAAGATGTGGTAACATAAGAAAAAAGACTTTTGTTCTTTTATTAATTGCAGATTTTATTAAAATAAGATTATTTACCGGAAGATGAAGAATTGTTTTATATTTATTATATAGATATCGTTCAATATCTTTAAGAAGCCTCTCTAACAGAGATAAGAACTTTTTCTATAGCGTTTTATTATGACATTTCTCACAAAATTTGATATTTCAAAGATAGATCACGGACATACATAATATAGATATAAAGTGTAAATTTTTGCTTGATGCTTTTTTGAGATATTGGCACTTTTGTGAAAAAAGTCATGGTAGAACAATTTTAATTGCTTTTGCCTCCATATGGATTAATATGATACAATTTATCTCTTCAAGACCTTAAACATGATACCTATATTGTTCAAAATCTTTAAAAAGCTTCTCTAATAGAGATAAGAACTTTTTCTATAGAGTTTTATTATGACTTTTTCTCACAAAAATTTTGATATTTCAAATAGATACAGATATCACGGACATACATAAATATAGATATAAAGTGTAAATTTTTGCTTGGTGCTTTTTGAGATATTGGCACTTTTGTGAAAAAGTCATGGTAAAAAAATTTTAATTGCTTTTGCCTCCATATGGATTAATATGATACAATTAATCTCTTCAAGACCTTACACATGATACCTATATTGTCCTTATATTTTAACTATCAAACGAAGGGGTTTCATAATACTTGAAAAATGTTTGAATTCAATAGCGTACGGATAATATTTAAGCCATTTGTAACACAAAAAAGTAACAGAATTTTCTAAAGGAACAACTAGATAACTAAAAATGTTTTCGGTGAGACAAAACTATTGGCACAACAAAAATGAATTTTTTTTAGGTTGACTTAATATTTTATTTTTTAATTCATTTTGTTTTATAATTTAAATCTTTATGACATGAAATTTGCCAACTTTGTGTTGATATCCAATGTTTTCAAATTGTTTTTGATTGTTATCATACATGTTCATATTCTTCGATCAAATCCTTCCCACAATTTTTCGATGGGATGTGAGTCTAGAGGATATGTCAAAACATGTGCCACATTTTCACATCCTGAACTAAAAAATTGTAGTTTTGATGTGTAAATGACTGTAAAATTCAAGTTCTCTGCACTTTTCTTAACATTTACCTTTTAAATATTAAGACAAACATTTTTATTAATGTAAGAGTTTTCTTTTGCATATGCTGTTTTAGGCTTTCTCCATACTCCCGAATTTCTATCAGAATATATAGAAAATATTAAATTGACTTTTGTCTACAAGGTTCATTTTGAATTTATGGCAGTATTGTGTAACAATCGCCGAACAATATTACCAGGCATCTCTTTAACAAAATCTTCCTTTTGAGTCAACATTTACCTTTCGTACTATCAGACATATTCTCTTTCAGTAAATTTACGTGAAAGTCGGTTATGTTTTGAAGGAAGGGTTAAGTACTCAAGAATTAATGTTTACAAGAATGGGTCTAAAATACCTAAGGGAACTGGTTGTGATGAGATCGGAATGGAATATTGAAATCGGTTGCCTATAGAATGTAGTATTTTCCATGGTGAAATATACAACAGTGATTTAAGTTATGCTGCTATAAAATCTCTGGTTACTTGTTGCATTAGGTCTAAGGTTATTAGGAGTTATCACTATGAACTTTAGTTGTTTTGGGAACAGCATAACATTAATCTAAAGACATGATAGTATTTAAGGTAACGAAAAAGCAAAGCCCTTTCTCGGGACTTGACAGAAACATATATCTTTCCTCCCTTATGGGTTAATATTGAAAAGATTACAAAATAATCAAGAATGGAGTGGCTTAATAGAGGGTATTAATTAGATGTCTATTTAAAAACAAAGTTATATGAAATGAAAAAAAATTTATGGTTATTTTCTTTTTGGAAACTAATTATAATTCACAATAACGTTGCTAAGCCTATGGTGAGACCTTCATTTAATACTCGGAGAGTGTAGTTAACTTATGAGTAGAAATTTCGGCCTCCACTGAAATTTCGTTTCAACACATAAATTTAATTGGATCAAAAATTAAATTTTTATTTTAATACAGATTTAGTTCAAAATTTATCTTTTAAATCTAAAATATATATATACTTATATCTATTTGTACTTATTTTGAGTTAATATCTAGCAAATTGCATTAATTTTTTTTATTCTTTTTCAAGTCCAACAGTTGTTGTAATATATCTTGCATCTTCGAAATTGCCTGCAATTTTTCTTTATGGCGTCTTTCTTTTCCTTCTTCACGTTTTGCTGCTATATGCAATAATACCTCATTCAAGGACATTTCTTTATTTGCTTTTATTTTATTTGTTTCAATTTCTGGTGCAATTGGATCTGTATCTTTTTCTAATTTCGAACTTTTATTTATTGGGGCTTTAAATGTTTCTTCCGCTTCATTGTCATCAGAATTTATGTTATTTTTCAAAATTTGAACTTTATTGATTTGAAAGGTGTTACAGGGATTCTTTGGCTGAACTACAACCGATTTTTTGGTTTCCTTTGTTAAGCAAATTTGCTGTTTTCTTTTAAACACCGCATTTAAACGTTGTTCGCATTGTTTTGGAGTCTTATCCGTAAAGTGTAATGATATTTCGGTCCACATATCTTTTTTCAGGCTAAATCTTCTTTGTGGACCAACTTCACCAATTAGACGTTTGTAAAGTTCGATTAGTTGTTTTGTTTCACTTAATGTCCAAGCTGCATACAATTTTTAAAATATTAATTATGAATTTACGGTTTAATAACAAATATGATTCCTTACCTGAAATATTTTTATTATTGATAAGAAACTCTTCTCTATTATTTTCAACTTTAGGTCTGCGAATAATTTGGAATTTATTTTCAAACTCTGGTTTATTATCGAGTATTTCTATAGTTTTTCTTTTTGCCTCTGATATATAGACTTTACCAAAATTGTTCTTTTTACGCTTAAGCACTGTCTTAAAACGTTCTTCGCATTGTTTGGGAGTTCGATTTGGAAAATGCAAGGATATTTCCATCCACATGTCCTTTTTACGTTTAAATCTTTTCTGATTACCAACTTCATTTATTAAATTTCTATGAAGATCCATTAACTGTTTAGTTTCTGCATTTGACCATAATGATATAGTCTTGGCGGTTTTTGGAGTTAAATCCACTGTTTCAAATACCATTTCTGTAGGGCCAACTTCGGCTTCATATTCAGTTTTAATATTCATTCTTTCGTCTCCAAAAAAAGGGCAAAATTTTAGAGGGCAAAAAAAGTAACACTTTACATACAGTTTACTTTGCAAATTGTATTATATTGATAACTCTAGAACTGTAGGATTCAAATTATTATTAAATAATTATTCATTATTTTTTATTAATTTAGATAAATACGTTTACAAATATATATTTTTTATGCAAAAAGTGCAATATATGCAAAAAAATGCTAGAGAGTTATAAAATAAAGTTTTGTCATTATCAGTTGTATTAATTAGTAATAATTGCATTTTTCCTTGATTGTGAAAATGATGGCAGCCCTATTACAAATTTTATATGAAAACTGCATTAGTTAAAATAAAAATTAAAACATTTTTTTCTCTAGTAGTTATGAGTTGCATTAACTTTATTAACAGAAATGAGTATTTATATTTATTTTGTCCACATATTTATTGTGGACAAAAGGCACCGTTACTGCTTTTAATACTAAGGAAACTTTAGACTTTCATTCGTGTAATATGGTAACTTTACGACTGAGCTTTTAAAATTTAATAACGGTTTTTAATTTAAAAACTCGCTAACGCCACTTCTGTTAAAAATGATTGGTGATGATAAATAAAAATATTTATTTGAATGTCCTTTAGGATAACTTGCATAAATGTGCATTGGATCCGGCTATTTATTCACGACAACTAGACAGTGACAGCCCAGGGAGGAAAGTGTTCTATTATAGAACTTATATAACACCCCTCACACTCTTACAATTCCTTCTCAGTCATTCGTTATACAGTCAATAGAGTATTTATGGGACCACTTGGATAGACGAATCGAGAACATCGCATAATTTCCAAAAATATGTTTTGATAAAAATTAACGAAGGAATGGAGAAAATTTATCCGGAAGTGACAAAAGTATTAGTACATTCTATGCAGAAAAACTTAGTTTTTTAATAAGTAAAAGAAAAAGGAGTTATTTTAACTAAAATAATACATTAAAAAACTATGCTTTTTGTTTAAGTCAACCATTTTTATATATGAATTGCTTTCTGAGCATGGAAAGCTTTTTCTGAACTTGTACAGCATTAAAGACGGTGACTTTTGTCCATATGTGACACAAATGGCCTAATACGTGTACATTTCTAATAGTGAGGAGTAGTCTAATGTATGAGCAACTGCTTCTGCCATACGTGGCCAACTGTCACTGTACTCCCCTGATACCAGCTTCAATTCCATTTCTATATAACTATTTCTTCTATCATATCCCATTCCTTTTCTCCTAATTTGAAATGGCTAGCAGCTCTCCTTGAAGGAGCTAGCAGCTCTCCTTCGACACCAGGTCACGATCGGTTCTAAGGATCCTTAGCCTATGTACGCCTTCACCACATGAGTAGTCTATCCCTTTATGTGCCTATTCTTGGTAATCGCTTCATTGACAGAGCCTTATCATTTGAAAAATAATTAAACTATTAGATAGTTATCTTTAAGACCTTTCAAATGATTCCCATATTGGAAAGCAAAAAAAATATCTTTATGTCCTTATATGTCATAAATTATTGGAGAGCAAAACAAAATATCTACTTTGTTTTATTTTATGTGTGAATAACTAAAAATTATACAAAATTTTTAATTATATAATTCAGAGATCCTGACTTTTGCATTTTGTTTATTTAAAAATGTTTGTTACAAAAACAAAAATTGACAATTTAATTTCTTCAAAGCAAACATTACAACAACAATTTTACCAATGCATTTAAGATACCTTATAAGACAACCATGCATTTGTCAATTACAAAACAAAGTGCAAGGAGAACGTCAAAATTATCTATTTAACATTATTCTGCTTGTTTATAAGTTTGTTTTTGTAGGTGGTTGAGATATTATGCGTTTATGCTGATATTTTCAATACACAGTAAAAATAGTGTTAAATTCCTTTCGACTTAGAATCACTTTCTGAGTCAATTTAATGATTTTTTTCTTCCTTCCGGCTGGCTGACCATGTCAATGTTATGAATATTTTACAGGTCGCAATTTTGGAGATATTTTGATAAAATATTACATCGGCCCAAGGACGAAACCTATTGAAATTTGTCATGTTCGGTCCATGTGTGTGTAATATCCTTTGAATCAGAATTCGTTTATAACAGCTTTGAATACACAGAGGCGCCTTAAATTCCATGGTTTCAAGTAACCCTATGAATGTCGTGCTTGGAGGCGGCCCAGCGCCCTTTTTAGACAATAAACAGATTTTGCAACAATGGTCTATTAACAGGCTAGAGTAATAGGCTCATTGACTTTTGTTATCGTCAATTCAACTGCCAGTCCAATCCAAACTCACTCTGCCTGAAAATCTATGGACGCAACCAATCGGGGTTGCCAGATTCCTTGGCCTTTAGTTGAACAACAACATCGGTCGGTCTATTGCTTCTCATAGGTCCAAATATAACTTTGATACATATAAGCAAAAATCTATGTGTAAAATTAAACGAGGGTCGGTCCGAAATTTCTTGTAGCACTCATTTTGCCCCCACAAAAATTTATTTTAAAACGCATAAATTTTCTTTAAATATTAGTTTCAAAATAATGTACTTCGCGCTTAAGAATGATTTTAAAAAATAATATTATACGAAAGTTGTTCATTTAATTTTCGCTTATAACCAACATTGTTGTGTAGGGTATTTCAAAAATTCTTGACCGAAAATAATATTTTTCCTTGCTCTTTTGGTTGACGTTCTTTCGTTATTTACTGAGGGAATTTTGACGTTCAGATCAAACGTTTTATTTCTGTACTAAAAAAATTAAAATTAAATTCAGTTTTTAATAAAAGTTGGTTTATGTTTTCAATTCTTCGAATTTATAACAAAAAAATATTTGTTTTTTCAAAACAATTGTCATGTCAACACACATTTTTATAGCATGTGCTATAAAAATGTGTGTTGAATTAATCACATTACTTACGATATAGTCAACACATCAACACACATTACACTACGATTGACTAATCACACCTTATGAAAAATCGATTTCTTTGTGTTGTCACTTTGTGTTCTTCGTCTTTTGTTGAAAATCACGAAATCATAAGATTCATACAATTGATTAAATATTTGTATTATAAATTAGTAATAGAAAAATTGTAAAGTGATATTTACACATTCCGTAAAATTCAAATTTTGGAAATAATTAAAAAAAAAATGGTGAATGCATCCCATAGTCGTTGGAAAAAAGCCATGATTGGCCCTTTATCCGATGATTTTTTGCGTTTAACAACTATGAACGATGTGATACAAAATATTGATGCCCAAACTTCTATGGCTTTATATCGACAAACACTTCCACAAGTTGCCGCTCCCAATCATGTTGGTCGCTTAAGCATAACCTGTGCCCAGGCTAAACTTACTAGAAATTATGGTATAACAAGAATGGATCCCTATGTACGCATACGTTTAGGACATTATGTTTATGAAACACAAACTGATCCCAATGGTGGTAAGAACCCCCGTTGGAATCGTATCATACAAAGTCAACTTCCAATTGGTGTAAACTCTCTCTATGTTGAAATCTATGATGAATGTAGTTTTAAAATGGATGAACTAATTGCTTGGTGTGAAATTAAAATACCTGAAAGAGTTTTTGCTGGTGAAACTCATGAAGAATGGTACCCTTTGAGTGGCAAGCAGGGTGAAGGTCTGGAAGGTGCCATTGATATTGTTTTAAGTTTTTCAAATCAACCTTATATGTATCCAACTCTACAAGCTCCTGCCCAAATGATTATGGTACCGCCTGGTCGACCAATGCCAATTTTTGTTACACCACAACAACCAGTTGTTCAGCAAGCTCCAGCTCCTCCACCAGTTATATCAGAAACTGATTTAAAACAAATACGTGAAATGTTTCCAAATATTGATGCCGATGTTGTGAAGACTTTATATGAAGTACATAGAGGAAATAAAGATTCTACAATAAATTCTTTGTTACAGATGAATGAATAAGTACAGTCCGGGTTATATGATTTTTATTCAATCAGTATATAATATATCTTCTATTATGATTTATTTATATAAATATAAAATATGATAACCTTAAGATAAAAATATTTAATCAAAAATATAAATTGCTTCTAAAGAAAATAAAAGAACAATTTTTTTAATTGACACATACATAGATGCCACATCTTGTTCCGATGAAGATATTTTAAAATTCATGAAAAATTGTGGACCAATTTGTGAATCAGAGAATTAAACAACTTTAGAGATTGATCCAGTTAATTATAAATATAATTCCCTGTTGCAAACTTTAGGCTAGATCAACAGACCATAAAATATTAGAGCATCTAGGTGGTTCTGAAGGTTCCTTTATGCTAACTGTAAGTAGAAAAACTGGAAAAGAGAAAGTATAGAAGTAAAGTTATGAGTAAAGCAACTAAGGAGAGATAAAGAAGAAGTAATAGAATGGATTCAAGTTAAGGCCACAGAAGGAAAAAGTTCAATATTTGCGATTTTAGATTTCAGCATTTTCAAAATTTTAAACTTTTATTAGAGCTTTTGAACAGATTCTTACCGAAGTTAGCCAGGATTTGTTTTTCCGTTAAAATGTCTTTAGAAAAAAAATTAAAAAAATACCTTTTTGGAAAAAATACATCTTTAAAGTTCTAGATTAAAGGTGAAGGGACAGAATATCGTAGCCTATCCGAAAGGCCAGTGAGCCAAACAGCACTTTAAATACTTAGAGCAAACCTGGAGACTTCCTAGCTGATAAGAAAACATTTTCAAAAGAGCTCCCAGGAAAGCAGCATAATAAGCTTAGAACACGGACTTTTTGATATGAAAAATTAAAAACACTTAATCAAAAAGTTCCTGGCAGGAAGGTCACTAAAAATTTATAGGCCAAAAACATCTTCAAAATTTTATGTTGCTGATGCTCGAGAGAATGTTAAGTGTTTGTTGACCCAAGAGCAGTTAAAATTTCCAAAAAAGTTCTTGGCATAGCAATCAATATGCAGTTTCGGCAAAAAATTACAATAATTTATTACAACGGGGTCTATAAATACCGAAATTTAAATCAAGGTATGTTTAGAAAAAGGGCTGTTTTCATTTATAAAAGAATTCAAAATGTGTCACTTATTTTTCGCCTGAATATGAAAGCCTGCCATCATGGTAAACAAGTGTTTGAGTGTTACAAGAAACATAATGTGGTTATTCTACAAAGTGTCAGTGGAGAATAATTAGGCTCTTGTTAAAAGAGAATTGAAGACCACAAAAATGGTGTTTAAAAGCAAAGTTACAGAAAGCTCCATAAAAACATTGGAAGGGTTTCCGAAAGTGGTTCAATTTTTTTTTTGTAAATCAATTAAAAAATTTTAACTGTGAGTTTTGTGGTTTCGTTTTTATTTACTTAATGTATAAGAATTTTTCTATCTCATTTCTTAAATTTTATACCAATTTGCTCCTCCTTTGAACACTTTTTGATTCTGTTCTAACAAATACGATAGCAGACACGTATTTTCTTAAACATACTTTTGAGCTTATGACTTTATAAATGAAAAGCATTTAATAATTACAGCAATAATAATGATTTATTTAAAAAATATATATTAGTAATGATCACGCCCTTTTCACAATTTTACAATAATAATCTAAAATTGCCAAATGTATAACCTTTTCAGGTAAAATATTTAAATTCTTTAATAAAATTTAAAAATAAAAATTTAAAAAATATTCCAAGTTAAGTTTTATTAACAGATCCTGTTTTAAAATTAAAAACTTTTGAATTGCTTGCATTAAAACATTTTTTAATAAAAAATTCTAAAATTTACAAACCAGAAATCTCAGAAATTTTATTAAAAAACTTAAGAATTTTAATGTTAAGAAAATTGGATTTCAAAACAATTGAAATATAAATTTTATAAAAAAATAATTGAAATTTCTAAAATTATTTAGAAATAACGATATTTTTTCTGTTTAATTAATAAAACTTTTATTTGAAAAAAAGTTTATAATTATTAAAATTTGTTAAATTAAATTGTATAAAAATTTCCAAATATTTTAGAAATTTCACAATTTTTTTTAGAGTAAGAAACAATTTTAGAATTCAAAAGTTTTAAGTAAAATAAAAAGCAGGACAGTATTAGTTTTTCAAGAAATTGTTGTTTTAAAATTCCCTCTTAGTTTTTTTGTTTTGTTTTTCCTTTTAAGTACACTTTTTTAAAAAGTCAGTTATTATAAATTAAAATAAAATTATTACAAAAAAATACATACGTATAATTAAAAACAAAAAAAAAAAATGCATTAAAAGAATATTGTTTTTAACAAAAAATAAAACATTTAAATGATTAGAAAACAAAATATCAGCCTTATTTTGGAAATCAATGTAAAAATATCAAAAAAGGTTTTTAGAAGTTTGGACGGCTTTAAATGAAGTTTGTTTTATCGAGTGTAATTTTTAAAATTTTGAATTTGTATTTTTCATATGGGAGGTGAGTTTCCAAATTAAGGCTGAAAACAAAATTACAATAATAATTTAAAAAAATATCAAAAAACCTAACACCAAATTAAATAAACAAACATACATACATTTTAAATACTCTTTAAGTGCATACAAGGAAAAAATAATATTAAATTAAACGTTATAAAAAAATTAAAAAATATATCTTATATAATAATGGGCAAGTTTTTCGTAGTCAATTTACGTCCTGTTGTTGTGCATGAAGCGGGTGAATGATGATTATTATGTGTGGGAGTGCGTGTTAGATTTGAAAAGCTGGAATGTTGTTTGGAGGGTGTACGATTGGTCACTCGTGGTCTAGGTAATTTAGCTAATCTGGTATTCTCATCATCAACAATACGTTGCATACGTTTTGTGCGTGAGGAATTACTGCTATGGGTAACATTTTGTATGATGGATGAACGTGAGGCTGGTTCTATGCATTTTTGAAATGATTCATAAGTATCATCGGCATTATAATCTGTACTATAACCATCTGATTGGCAATTGTCTACCACTATTTTTGGTATAGTTTTTACGGCCGAGGGTGTTTTATTAATAGATCGTCTCTTTTTCAAATTGCCACTATGTCGAGCACTGCGTCTTCTTATAGTGGTGGCTATAAGTTTATTTTTTTTCAATGGTGATTTAAAATTTGTAGCCGATTTATTGTGTTTGTTAGTGTTTAGTGTTGAGCTGGTGGTAGAGTGTTGTATATTGGTTTTACTGGTGGAGGGTTTTAAAAAAACACTGGGACTATTAAGAGCCTGCATTAAGGAACGTTTGGCCATAGGGGTTTGACGTTCAGTGGGATTTAGTTTACGTTTTTGTGCTGACACGGCCGCACTGGATGAAGCCAATGATGTGGTAGAGGGAGTTTTTCTAAGTGAACTCACTGAGTTGGCATTTTTTACTGACATTGGTGTTCTCATGATAGAATTAGTTTTGGTAGCCGTATTTGTATTACTTTTTCCTCCATTTTTTCTAGCCGATTGTAATAACTCTTTTTCTCGACGTTTTTGATCCCATTGTGCTGCCATAACATCAATTATGTTTTCACCATAAACGAGAAAGGGAGCATGTTCTCTTTCCTCATATTCTCTTACTAATTCACAAATTTGTTGCTCAATTTTTGGCAATTTTGTGGCAATAGTTTTTCTTTCTTTCTCCTCTTTTAGTAACTGACCACCTCGATTATTATAACGGCCCGGTTCGGAGGCTTTAGCTTCTAAGGCATTCATACGATCCCATAAAATATTACGATCAGCATACAATTCAAATATTTGCTTGTTGGTCTCATAATACAATTTTAAATCTTCCAACTCCATTTCGTGCAACACCAGCAAATCATCCGTATAACACGTGGAAGTAAAATTGGAAAAACGACTTTTTTGTACTTCCGACTTTAAGGTTTTATCCCACCATTTTGTAATTTCATCTCGTATCTGCTGAACAAATAGTTTAATATTTTGACTTTTCAAGGTTTCACAACGCTGCAATTCATTGTAAAATACATCATAAGTATGTTGGTTATAATCATTGTAACGATTAAACTTATTGCGCGTATTTGGCGATACAACTAAACGATCCCACAAAGTATCCAATTTGTTGCGCATGCTCTCAATGGTGTCACGTAACTCTTTCACCTGACCACCATATAAATCATGCATACGTTTCAGCTCTTCAAACGTTTCTTTATTCATTTTTATCTGTCGATGATTTAAAAGGCGATCTTCATGTTCAGTATTCACTTTCAAATCCAGAGTTTGTAAGAAATTTTTTATTTCCCTTCTCATCGTGGAAACTTTATTCATGCGTTCTACTCTTTCATCTTTTAAGGATTCTAAGTGTTTGCGGAAATCTTGGATTTCTTCGGCAGTAGGTAAAGGATCGGCTAGTAAGGCACGTGGCGTTTCACCTAATTCCTCACATAGAGCCTCTTGTTCAAGCAATAACTCACAGATTTGTTCTTTACGCAATCTCAATTGCTCTCGTAGATCCTCTAGACTTTTATCCAATTCGGATTGGATTATTAAAAGGGGCACACTATTACTCTCATAACTGGGTAAGTTAATTTTAGTTTTCAATAAACGCTTTAAATTTTCAGCCTCTTTTTTCAAATCATTTATTTCATTTTCTATAAAAGTTTTACGGGACAAAGATTCCTCCACCAATTCACCATAGAAATAAGTGGCATGATCTACCAGTTTACGTAAATTTTCCCGACAAGTATCGGGATGAAATATTTGTTCCCATATACCAGTTAATTTATCCACATATTTTTGAGTAAGCAATTGCATGGCTTGTTTTTCATCATTATATTGCGACATTTTCTTTTTCACGTTATACTTTTTGATTGTTGTTATTATTCAATTATAAATTCTAATAATTATTGTTAGATTTATTGATATTTATAATATTTTATGTATTTGCTTTTGATTTCTATAATTTTAAATTATTTTTTTTTATATTTCCGAAATAAAAACTAAATTCTTCTCCAATCCGCTACAGTTGTTAGAAAAACAAAATTTCAGTTGAAAATAAAATTTGAAAGCGGGCAAATTGCTGAATAAAACAGACTTGTATTTAAGGGTAGTAAAAGATGTTTACATTCTGAATTTAAAGCATTGCCAGATTAAAAACTTTTTTGAAATAGAATGACAATGAAACAAAATATTTAATTTTAATGGAAAAGTAATGTTTTTTACAGTGTTTCCAAAAGAATTTTAAAATAAGGATTGAGATCAAAGAATTCTTAACATAAATTTCTCATTACAACTTTTAATCTAAGTGTTGTTTGATTTTTTCGTCATATACCTTTTGTAAAACATGTGATTTTCAACAAAATCCAACTTGGTTCTACAATAAGTTGCCCAATCATTCGAAGGTCTGTCGACAAACTTTTTCTAATGTTATTAAACAGTACCGGAAGTACTAGCCCTTTGATAGAAAACCTGGTTCGGGTAGAAGGAATGGTCCTCATGATGTTGCTAAAGCTCCCAACACATCCAGTAAATGTGGTATTAGTACCAAGAGATGCAAATTCTCCAACCTGCCCGGTGCAAAGAACAGCGGAGAGCACAATTAAGATGTCTAAAAGTGTGCTATATTAAAAACCTGTTCCAGCAAAATGTAAAAAAGGAGTATAAAAACAGTGATTTTTTTGTTGTTTATAATAATAATTTCAATTAAATAAAAAAATATTTGAAAGTTTTCGACCTCACTCCTTAATTCTGTAACAGGCCTATAGGTAAAGTAACTTTCAGGCTTTCTGGACCGACAGCAGCATCGAATCCCTAAATATACCTATGGAGACTTATTTTTCGTTATGAGTAGATGAATAGATTGGTAATCGTACTACTGTTATGAGAAAGGCTCAACATGCCTACCTAAAGGAAAATAAATTACATTGAACGTGGTCTGTGTTTAGGGAATATATACTGACGGCGTTCTCTGATGTTGAGAGAGCCTTTAAAGTATTAGTTTTGAGGCGGTTAGTGATGCGCTTAGAGTATTATTGAGTCAAGATTAGAAAATAAACATCTAAGGAGACTAGTTACGCGGAGAACTAGTCTGGGTGTAGTGCTCTCGCCCCTATTCTTGATCGTGGCCATTGATGTTATTTTAAAAGAGTTCGAGGCGAAGAGATGGAAGATCGTGATTGTCGAGCTGTTTACTTGGAAGTGGCTACATACAATCGGTGTTAGGGTAGAGGGTTGGGGGGTTAATCCATTGAAGTCGAAGTTGGCTCTTTTCACTCTAACCTTGAAGGACAGGAATTGCGATTATTCGATTATGACAAGTATCTGGGCATTTTTCTGAATAGTAAACTACCTTTGAAGAAGAATACACAGGATAGGTTAAGACGTGATCTTAAAACTTACTACGCATACTGAAACCCGATTGTTAAGAGCTGGACTTAAGCCAAAGGTTGTTAACTGGATTTACACCTCGATAGTTTGGTGAGAGTTAATAGAGGTCTAAAGTGCAAATGTGTGTTTTTTTCCACATCACAGGAACTATTAGAATCACATCTAAGGCAGCTATTTCTCTTTATCTCCCCTATTTCTTTACAGGGCACCAACTTTGCTTTAAAGTTGGAGAAGAAGAGCTCACAATGGATTATTGTAGTCACCGAGAGAAGAAAATATTTGTGTTGCTGAAGAACACACTTCACAAAATACCTGCCTACTTATTTTGTTTATTAAAGATGTACGAATATTTTTGCTGGCAAGTGTACATTTATATTTTCAATAATTAGTTTTATTTTTTATTTATAAAAAATTATTAAAATAATTGATAAAACATTCGAAACATAAAATGAAAGATAATTTAAGAAAATCCAGAGTTTCGGTATGTTTAAAACATTTAAATCCTTCCAAAAATTCATTATAACTTTTCCTTTCATTTGTCTAAGCAGCGGAATACCAATTCTGAAAACAATCACCCAGAAGAAAATAAAATATTACCACAAAGAATCTTTTTATACTTAAAGCCCATAACTATATCATATCCTTTGGATGATGTACCTTGTGGAAGGGCAGAAATTGAACTGACCCATTGTAATTGTAAAATAACAACATTATGTGATCATTTTGTGGAACGTAATTTTATAAAATTAGATGACTTTGATCAAGAAAAACCAACATTTAGCATTACCATAGAACAGGACAATATCGAGGAAATAAATGTTATTTGTGACTCACCAATAGTGTTGACCTTATATGTTTACACAAAAAGCCGTACAATTAATAAAGAATCTTCAGAATTTGTGTCTGCAGAAGGAGAAGAAGAGGATGTGGATATTTGCATACCAGTTGCTCAAGGTTATATTGATATTTTGGAGTACTTTAATACTAAACGTTGTCACAATTTTGAAACCATCTATTTATATCCTCTAAAAACTTTCGGACAAAATTTAGCTTGTAAAACCGAATGGGAAATATATTCTTTACATCCCCTATTGAAAAATCTCACATTTTCAAATATACTTTTCATAACTCTGGGATCTTTGTATAATATTGATTCAGAACTTTTGAATGAGTATCAGAATTTGGTAGCCAATTTTTCTTTTATATCAAAACAACCCAATGAACATAATGAATATGATAAAATATTTATTTGTAAATTTAAAACATTTACCAAATCCATTATAGTCGAACAAAATCTATGCAAAAAATGGGAATCTTTAAAAAATCAAAAAATCGATAATTATAATTGTATTGGTATAGCAACGGAATCAAAATTTCATTTAAATCAATTATTGGCGAATCTTTTAATAACGGAAAATGTAGAATTGAATACGGCCCAAATAGATATAGCGCAAGATTTTGCTTTAGTTGGTAACTCTATACATCGTTATGTGTTCACCGATGCTATGCAGAAGGTATTGGAGGATGTACTGGCCTGCAATCAATATCAGATAATAGTTGAATTCTATTTGGAACAAGAAGAAAATAAGATACTTTTACAAGGTTATGTAGATTTATCGGTATTTATGTATCCCCAAGGTAAGTTGAAAATGTTTAATATGAATTTGTAATTCCATTTGTAATCGGTACAAAATTGATTGCGATATATCCTACTACTCCCCTGCTTTACGATTCGTTTACAAACGGAAATAAATCCTTAAATTTGGAACTTGAATTGAAATGCTTTCTAACATGTTTCGGGGGGTTCTCTGTTGACATCCAAAAAGGAAATTTTTACTAGGCATTTAATTATGTTTCTTAACCGGTAGTATCTTCGTTTCCTTATGCAGATGCTATATTGAGGACATTTGTATAGAGCCCGTCATGGATCTTCAGGCTGCATTTTGGCAACTTTGAATATTTACCTTTTCTTAGCAGCATACTTTATCACTGATTGGCCATCTTTTTATAAGTATTTAATAAGGTTTTTTTATTCATACCTCAATTACTTCCGGCTAGTGCTTTGAGGACCTTATTCCTATTACATAATTTCTGCTTGATTGCTGAAGAGGTAAACAGGCTATCAAATATAATCCCTAGGATCTTTGGGTGGTTAGTAGTCGATTCTACTATGACGCCTAAATTTGTGTTTGCCTCTTTAGTCCTGGAGGTGAAGAGAATCCCTGTCGAAAGTTTCAAGATACAGTGAAGAAATTATGGATTTGATAAGATAACCATTCACATCAGCTTCTGGTGGACGCACGCTTAGAGTTTCAAGAGGTAGAAATTAAGTTAAGCGCAACCCTGTATAACTTCTTGTTTTACGCTACGAACCTCTAAAAATACTAACTTCCACTCAAGTAATTAGCGATCCATTTTTAAGTTGTTCCGAATTGGTAAGAGTGTCAAAGGCAGGACAAGTTCGTATATTCGCAAGATCGCATGTTCGCATGCTCTCAGCTGGTTGAAACGAAATGCAATTTGATTGGATACGCATTAAGAGAGTTTGGGAGTAATAATAAGAAGCAAATCAGACTCTAGCATTATTCCTCTTTGACGTCTTTCCAAGGTTTTTGTATCGGGATGAATCTACTGATTGACAGGCTAAAAACCATAGTGAAATATCCAAATCCACGCTCGCCAAGCCTTTTAAGCCTAAGCATTGAAATTCTGTCGGGGTTAATCGCTTTCGATGATTTTAGCAACTTCATAAAGAATAAACAATTGCGCTAGATTTCGCGAACAACATTAAGTTTTGCCTTAGAATTGAATATGGTGGTATCTGCAAACTTAATCGCGATCCAATAATATTTCTTCTAAGTGTCGGAGAGATATCGGACAGTCAAAAATAATTTATTCAATTTAGAAACTATATATTACTGTTGTTGAGATGATCTGGCTATTTTTTCCACTTGTCCTTAAAGAAGTTTGTTGTTTTAACAGTTCGGTTGCATCTGATTGTTCTTTCATATGAATAAAAAATTCCGATTGATGCAGCTATCGCCGATCATTTCGAAATGGAGATGTTATTGTTGTGGGAACAATTAAGCTTTCAAATTGTATGAATTATGGACCACTTTGCCAAAAAAGATAAAAAAATTGAAGTCCTTGATAAATGTTAGACCTCAAATAACAATTTGCTAAACTTTTCTTAACAAATTGTGAAACCTCTTGTGCAAACGTTTTCATGGATACAAAATAACTGTCTAAGAAATTTATAGCTATGCTTTAAATCCAACCTAAACTAAGCTTCCTCTTGTTGATTAAGATATTTTAAGTGTTTTAAAAGTTACAGAATTATTTAAACATCTTTTTGCTCCACTGTCCCCTCTAACTTACTCTAAATTTTTAATTTCTTTTCAGTTAAATATTGTTCTTTTGCCATTGAGTTAAGAACACCTGATCAAGTGCCCATTTTAAAAACTTCTAAAAACGGTAAACAAAAAAGGAAAAGTAAAAATGGTGTAATGGCCCAACAGTCAAACGTAAATGATCAGAAGATTCCATTTGTTGTTGTACAAATATGTCTGAGTAATCCCATAACAAATCCTCCCCAAAATATGTTGGAGAATTTGAAACAGAAACGTACTCATCATAAATATGATCATTGCTCTATAGCATTGGCAACGAAAACAGCACCCAAAAGTTTACAATCCATATGTGAAGAAAAATATAAAGATTTTGATGATTTAATTAGAGAAATAATGGATTATATGATTAGATCACATGTGAAAATCTTCAAAGATAATAATGATTATTTTTGCTGTCAATTAAGTAACATGACAAATAAAATAATCAAATTGGTGGCATGTGATTTTAATGTGAGAATACAGACAAAAACAAATATTGAATTTACGGTAAGTTTTATTTCGATTTTTTTTTCATTTTAGGTGCTCTATGCTTTTTAGGCTCCGCTATTGATAACACTGCCAACAGAGACTATGTCAGGAGCCTTTTTGTCCGATAGTTTTGCTGCTATGTCTTGGACAATGCCGTTAAATCATCGAATAGTAAGGCCCTAGGTAAACACTGGTAGGTCCGAAAGAGACCAGGATCTTTCTTAGCAGTCTTCTAAGATATGCCAATGAGGACTTAGTAGCAGTGGAGGCCTTAGTAGTAGTGCCCCGGCGTTGGAGGGGATCATTTAACACCCTCTAGCCATACACGACTTTGGCACTGCTACCACTCCAGACAGACTAATAAGGTTATCCTCCAAATTCATTAGTATTTATCATCACATAGAGGAATGCTGTTGGAGCAAAGTACCGTATTCTTTGATGTGTCATATTTTATTTCAGCGAAAACCGAAGCTATGGAGTCTAAGCTAATATCACCGAGACCAACATCAACAGACTCTCTCTTTAGAATTTAAGAAAAAATCATTATGCTCAAATTCTAAAATTGTTTGTGATATGTATACCATACAACATATTTTATAATGACCAGTTTCAATTGGATCCAATTTCTAAAGTTTTCATCTAATAAAAAATTTCAAAATCATTAAAAAAAAAGATTTGGTAACTATTTAAAATAAGTCACTATTAGACATCTGTAAAGGACTCCTTGACCATTGAATTTTCTCGATTTACAAATCACTTTATTTCAATTTCCAAAATTATTTCAAACATTTTACTATGCGTGCCCCATTAGGCATTCTTTTAGTTAACATACCTTTTTAAGTTGATATATTTACCACGCACCAGTTTTACTAAAAACCAGTTCCATTATGATCTATTTTTTAATTTTATTTTTTTATTTCACATCATTTTTCAGAATCTTCTCACGACTGTCTACAGGGAACTTACATCTCGAATATTTGTTTACATAAATAAATGTAACATAAAAGGACTTGAAGATTGCAAACTTACAAATACCAACATTCAAAATTTTATATTAACAAATATAAGCACATACAAGTATTTGTGCGAAGTGGGAAATTTCGAAATGGCCGATTTTATCATGAAGAATTTAATGGAAGAATATCCGAATAATTCCTTAATGAATTTTTATATATTTCTGTACGATATTGAGAGGCAAAACTTTGAAAGTGTTAAAGAATATTTGGCCAAACCATTGCAGGATAAAAATAATGAGGGGGAATTATTTTCGTAAGTATAAATTATTTGGTATACGTGTTAATAATGTTCAATATTTTTGGCTCACCAAGTCGGTCCATTGTCTTGTTTGGAAAAACTTATATAACGTGGTAGTGAAGTTTTGATCCAAACAAATAGATTCTGTATGAAATTATTCTTTTTTATGTGTAAGTAGGTGTAGAATATCTTTTATAGTTTAATAGATTTTTTTATCTTTTATGTACAAAAAAATTCGTAAATACTGTCAGAAACAATATAACAGATTTTCAAAAATTATTTATGGCGTCATAATGTTTTCAACAGTCAGACACATAAAGCTTCCGTCAAAAAAATAAAAAAAAACTTTTTTAAAGATGATTTCAGATTTCCTATTTAAGAACTTATCTTGACTGGCTTTGTATAGGGCTTGTGGGCAGATCTTTGCCCCGATCTTATCTGAATTTAAAGAAAGCGCTGTCTTTAGTTCTAACTCTATATTTATAAGATTTTTCAAGCAATATATTTAGAATTAGATAGGGAATCGGGCACATATTTTAAGGGAGCATATTAAGCCTGTAAAATTTAATAAATTTAGATATAAAAACAAAGTTAAAAATGGGTTAAAAAATTATTAAAATTACTGGAATACTATACAGAATAAAAATAAAATTTATATATAATCCCAACTACCGCTCACTATTCCTTGACCAGCTAGAACTTGTAATCTTCCAAATCAACCATAACCATGTTAAAGGTTATTAAGTTATAGAATTAGTTCCAAACTCTGCAATTCTGCTTTGACCAGCTGTTGATCTCTTCCAAATTATCCATAAACATTATCAATTCAATATATCACCAATTTTCGTCTATCTAGAGATCTAATACAAATTTATGTAAACTATAAACTACAATTACAAGATCTTGAGCAATACGAACGAGCTGAAGAAGATCTTTTTAAAGCTTTCACTTATTACTATACCATATATCATCCGAAATCTCTAACTGGTTGGATTTTATTGTATTGTCTATATAAAAAATATAATTATGAACCCGGTATGGCATATTGTCGCTGGATATATGAAAATCTTTACGATAGTTTTCATACTAAACTAGAATTTATACCCAAAAGTCGTTGGGAGATATATATGCCCTATAAAGTTCAATTAAAGACCTTAAAAGGTCAAAATTATATTAAAATTTTTCAACAATTATTACGTTTGGGATTATACACATTTGCCGAATGGGTTTTTGAGGAAATATCAGCGGAGTGTATGGAAATTGAAAAATATTTTACTACAAATACTTTTCTCATTTTAAATAATAAAAATTCAGATAATGTACGAGTGAATACATTTTCTATGGATCAATTAAAAAACTCTCCAGAGATGGTAATTGATTGATTTATATTCTTTATAAAATTATTAATGAAAACATTCCAAAATCTTTAGCGTGCAACTTTGTTATTGGTGAATGGGAATTTGGAGCATTTTCGTTTAGCTAAATGTCCTGCTTCTATAAAAAATTATCAAGATATAATGGAATTAGAGGATATAAACGATTTTCAGTTATATCAATTGGCAATGTTTCGCTTTGCCTACTATATGATAGATGAGAAAGAATACGAGAAAGCAAGACAAGCTTTTCTTTATTGTTTTGATGAGACAGTAAACAGCTTTGTGGCCGGCTTTGAAGGTGGAAAGGCTTGCTATTGTGTAAGTAATTATATAAATGGAAATATTATTGGGATTACAAGTTAATAATGTAGATTTGAATTTGTTTTCCTTTCCAATTACCCCTTTTAAGAGCATATGGGTTCCACAAAGCATTTCCATCTCATATGGTTTGCTGCAGTTGGTTTTTTGGACTTCCCAGGTGTATTAACTTTGAAGATTTTATTTAAATGTCATTCTGATTATAATTGTCGGGTGTTTTCTGATATCACGTTTTCTGCATTTTACTTGAGTATTATATTCTTCCAGAAATCTATATTGTAGATGTTATTAAGCCAAAATATTCCGCATATAATTATGAGGCAATTGGTAATGAAAACTTACGGTTTTTTGTAAGGTTTCACTTCTCTGCAACAGAGTTGATTTTTCACATATCTCGAGCTTTATTTGCCTGAATATTTTTGAGCAGAGAGCAGTTCTTTTGGATCGCAATCCCTTAGCTAACATTAGAAAATTCAATCAAAACAAAAAAATTAACCTTAATAACTTGTATACCCAATATTTTGTGTGGACCTACCTTTCCCTCAATAATGTCTATTTGCAGCTTAATCAATTAGACGAGGCTGAAAAATATTTTGCTTTTACTACAAAATGTGGCATATATATGCCAAATATTTGGGCTTATTTGGCTTTAATTAATCTTAAAAAAGGTAATAATTCTAATGCTTTAGAATGTTGGAAATTTGCAAAATTAAATCAAAATACCGAAATTCATGAAGAAATTTTAAATGAATTAAATCAAATAAATTATAGTGATATTTTTCTATATGTAGAAGAATAAAATACTGAAATCATTCCAATGGTTTCGTTAAAAAATTTTAATCTTGCCAAAATATTATTTTTTTGGGTTTAAGGTATGAGATCGAAAAATTTTTAATACACCTCTTTCATTCAAACTTATTTGATCAATTTACCTGGATCAAAAAATGTCAGTTATTATATTTAATAACAAAACCCAACTTACTTCTGCAAAAAGTTGACAAAGGTCTACCGTCAAACTGTTCCAATGTTATTAAACAGTATATATGTATGTATGTACGTATGTTAAAAATTTGCTGATGGCTTTGTAAGATACTGACATTTTTTGAGCAAAAAAGTCGTGGTATAAAATCATAAAAGGTACTTTTTGATTTTATGTATGTCGCTGCATGAGTTAAAAATATAAAATATTTGATATATCATTGTATAGGACTCTTTTAGATCTTTCACATGATATATGGATATGTCTTACTCAATACTAACTATGAATCGATAATAATGTATCAGTGTAAAAAATTCAGATTTTTATATCTTTAAAACTACCAGAGTGTGAAAGAAAATATCTTCTTTGTTTAATTTTTTCTTCATAATATTGAAACAAATTTTTTGAATGCAATAGCGTAGGAATGAATGTTGGATTGTGAAAAATGAATCAGTATAATCAGAAAAATTCAGATCTATATATCTTTTATCTATGTTTTATTTTCGTTAAACAGGACTTTCATAATATCATAACATTAATGCTGAATTCAAAAGCGTAGAAATATCGACGTTAGATTTTGTTTCATTTCCATTTGTTTCTCATTTTGCCATCAGATGCAACTCTGCATATTCAGCAATTCAATAAACGCTAAAAATATTTCATTAGAGAGAGTACTCTAATAGTTAATATCAACAGCCCAAATGATTATTTTTATACAATATAGCTGTCACAATGGCATGTGTTTGTTTTTATAACAATTAATGAAACAACAAAAACAACAGGCACATTTGACAGCAACACATTATTTACAAAAAACAAAATTTCCTTATTTGTTGGTGTGTATCCACCCTGCTTGTAATGTATGGCAGCAGACATTTTGGTATTTCGTGACTACTACGTGAGAAAAAAAGGAGATATAACATTTAAGTGTGTGTGAAAAAAGAGAACTAAAAAACAAATATCATAAAAAAACTAAATAAATATTAAAAGTAACATCAGTTTATCAAATAATAAAAATCCACCTATTTATTAGTTTTAAAATACAAATAAAATTTTATTTACTTTTGAAAAAATCAAAGACAAATAGGAAAAAAATAGAAGATCAAAACAAATACACATATTGAAGGTTGTTTGTGCACTTGCAAGTACAATTAATTCTAGAGAAAAAAGAAACAAGAAAAAATAGTATAAGAAAATGGTATCGAAGAAGAATTTCCAACAAAATGGCAGAAACAATCAGCAGCAGAGACAAATGCCATATAAGAAACCACCCTTAAAACCACCGATGATGCAAAATTTCAATAATCCAATGTTTAATGTCAGTCAAATACCTGACAATCCCGGCTATTTAGATTTTAATTTACCCACACCACCGACTTCGGCTAACAATAATAATGCGACCGCTAATGGTTCTGCTAATAATAAGAATACCAATGGCAACGCTAATGCTAATGGCACAACAGCTGGCCAAAATAAAAAGAAGAACAACAAAAATAAACAGAGAAATAAGCCTCAAAACCAGCAACAGCAAATGAGTCAACAGAATGGTGGCAATTGGAAGAATAAGAATCAAGGCGGGGGAGGTACAGGTATCAATCAACGTTTCAATGGTGGCAATAATGGCGGTCGTAATTTTCCACCTATGGGCAATCGTAGAAGTAGTCGCTTAATGGGTCCCATGGGTGCTGGTCCACGTGGTATGGGTCTAATGGGTCCTCAAATACCACCACCAATGGGTTTCCAACCTCCTATGATACCACCAATGCCACCAATGGCACGTGGTGGTCCTCCCTTACCTCCCATGGGTGGTCCAGTACCACCACCATTCTTGCGACGTGGTAATGGTCCCATGCCTCCGCCAATGCCACCTATGCTACCACCCCGCATGGCACGCGGCATGCCGCCAGTACCATTTAATGGTCCCATAGCAGGTCCTGGTAAAATAAATAAAAAAGGCAAAGTCAACAAAAAAATTACAAAAGGCAAAAGTACCATTAAAACTTTGAAAAATCTTATCAATCAGTATCCCTTAGATAAGCCTTGGGTAAATGAAGAGATACGCGGTGAACATGAGAAAAAAGTTGACATTGAAAATCGTCTTAAGGGTAATAAAGATGATGAACTTTTTGCTCAATTTAAGGTACAACGTGATAAGTTTGTAGCTATGTATGAGGCTGCTCGCGAAGAGTATTTAAAAAAAGAGGCTGCTGCTGTTAAAGCGAAGGTAACTTGAATTTAATTTCTATTACTTTTTATCATTAACACTTAGGTATTTATTACATTATGTATATATGTTCGAATGTACGTAGTTTTGACTATGTTTTTATTTGTTTTGTTTTTAGTTATTTTGTATAATCGTTTCCAAAAAAGAGAAATAAAAAAGATTAGATTAAAAATGGTACTAAGCTTTAGAATAGATTATAATATAAAAATATAATCTTTAATTGATGCTACCATTTCTAATCTAAATCATGGCAGGCATACCTGATAATGTCGTCTGATGTTTAAGATGGCGCTAATTCTCTAGATGGATTTGATACAATAACAGTGGTTAGACTACTGCATTATAGAATATGTCACGATTACATTTATCATAATCGCAATCAGATACGATGCTACTGTTTTTTACTTTTATGTATAAGGATTTCTCTTCCAGTATCTTTATTTTTGCAGCCAAATGTTTTCATAGAAATTTATATTATGTAATTTAAATAAGGGAGGATACTTTCTTTAATAATTTTTAATATATTCCAAAATTTTATCTGGATTTTCAAAACCATTTTGTTTTAAATTTCTGCGAGTGAAAGTTATATGCTTAACCTTCAGCTCATTCTTCGAAGATATATGTTCAGTTGTGCTGAAGTAATATATGAACTCTCATTCGAGTCTAAGATTGCCGTATTATCAGCATATGTGGAAATGGCCAAGATTTACGTACAGTCAAATCCAAAGTATAAATTAAATTTAATAAAGGTCACCAAATTGGTGAAGAGGAATGATATTTCTATCATTCAAGATTGGCACATTTACCTTTTGGAATAGTTTCTCATAGATTTTTGAAAGGCAGGAAATCATACATTTTGGTCGTTAGAATGATGGAAAGGTCAGATACGTACATGGTTTCGGAATCAATATGATTTGAGAAATTTTCAATTTTTTGGAAAAGCTTCCACCAAATTCCCTTGAAAATGACACGCAGCACAATAATTGCCAGTGTAGATGATGTAATTGAGTCAAAACCAAACAATTTCCTTAAGTTCATATCAAACCATCATTTGTTTTGTCCAAAAAAATTATTCATTGAGGAATTTAGTAGAAAAACTGAACATAAGTTGTTTGTAAAAAATTCGATTTCTCCTTTCTATTCCGAGCCCAAGAGGTGTCAGACTTACGTAAGGGGCTTTGAGCCTCTACCGGGGGTAAAATTTTATTTACTGCCTTGCAAAGGAAAAAGTTTATAAACTTATTATTTGACAAATTATCAATGTAGTTTTTACACTGTCGATGCTGTTCTGCTTGAAGGTTTAATTTCAACTTTCTGCTTGCTGTCCAAAGTCTCAGCTTAGCAGCTGGTGATCTAGTTTGAACGAGCTCTTCAATAGTCGTATTCGAAATGTGTACCTTGTCCCTATTTGCGACTAGTTTATTTATATGTTCGTGCGTAAGAGTAATTGAAGATGTAAATTAATCTACGCATTTTTTAAATCTGGAGAGTTGTGCCGATGTGGATGTGACTTCTTATATATTTTCTATATATTAATCAATCGGTGATATACATGTGATTCTATGGTATTTCATAATATGTCATTATTATAGAAAAGTGGCCAGAAGTTTGGTTGTCCAGGAGACATTATAGTCGACACTTTTAAGAAAACAATCACCCAGAGCACTGAAGAATTCGTTAAAATTTTTCTTAGATATCGAGAATATTGGGGGTAACAAATTGAACATATTGTAATATTACCTTTCAAGTGAATGGATGTTTTTACCAAGTAATCTTTAGAAAATTTTCAGAGACATAATGTCTTACTTGATTTCTAATTACATTTTATAATCCTGCTCTTGTTCGGTTTTGGTTCAGTGCTAGTTTAGTTCTGGTTTAGTTCTAGTTTAGTTCCAGTTATGTTCTAGTTCTGTTCTAATTCAGCTCTATTTCTGTTCTAGTTCAATTCGAGTTCAATTCTAGTTCAGTTCAACTTAGTTGTAGTTTAGTTTTAGTTCTGTTCTAGTTCAGTTCTAAATTAGTTCTAGTTCAATTCCAGATAAGTTCTAGTCCAGTTCCAGTTTTATTCTTCTTCAGTTATAGGTAGTACCGTTCGAACTCAGTTCTAGTTCAATTTCAATTTTAGTTCAGCTCTATTTTAGTACCAGTTCAGCTCTATTTCTGTTCTTCTTCAGTTCTAGTTCCGTTCTAATTCAGTTCGAGTTCAATTCTAGTTCAGTTCTAGTTGTGTTCCAGTTCAGTTTTAACTTAGTTGTAGTTTAGATTTATTTCTGTTCTAGTTCAGTTCTAGTTCAATTCTAGATTAGTTCTAGTCCAGTTCCAGTTTTGTTCTTCTTCAGTTCTAATTCCGTTCTACTTCAATTCTAATTGAGAGCTAGTTCAGTCCTAGCACAGTTATAATTCTGTTATTCTTCACTTCTCGTAAAGTTCTAGTTCAATTACAAGTATAATTCTGCAACAACGATGTGTGTTACTGATTTTAAAGATTTATTCTCTACTAATTTCTAATTTATTGTAGAATTAATTTTATTACATATAATTTATGTGCACAAAACATTTATAATCTCTTTCTTTTTTATTTTCCTAATTTTATTAAAAAAAAGAAAAGAAAAAAGGTTAATTTGTTTTTATTTTTAATTTTCTTTTGAATAAAACTTTTTACAGGATGAAAAAGACAAACAAACAAATAATACAGCCAAAAAGGACGATAAAAAAGAAGCAAAAACAAATGAAACAAAAACAAATTAAATTATAAATAAAATGAAACTAAGAAAAAAACTTTTTGAAAAAGTAATTTTGAATAACAGTAGAAGAGCTTCAGTATCAAATAATAATAAAACCAGAAAAAAAAAACAAAAATAAATGAAATTAAACAATACATAATCAACCACCCCACTATTCTTTATTTTCTTATCTTAAATAAAGTCTCAAAGCATTAAGTAATTTATTATTGAATAACTTAAAGATGAAGTATTTTTTAATTACCAACTTTAAAAGCTTAAACTAAATAAGAAATGAAAACTTTAATTAAATTAATACTAAACATTAATGTGTCTCTGTCTATTTATTAAAAAAACAACAACAATAAAGTAATTAAATGTAATAAAAACATAAATCTTAAACAACCAAATAATATTTAATTGAATAAATTTTACTTTTTTGTAAAACTTTTAATTAAACTACAATTACAACAATTGTTTTAAAGGCAACACTTTGTTGCTATTAAGTTTAATTGATATAAATAATTTAAAAAAAACGTATATACAAAGATTAAATAAAAATTAACTTAACTTATAAGTCCTAAATTTTTTTGAAGATGATGATTGTTTACCTAAACATCTCTTATATATAATTAAATATAAATTTGTAAACTGAACAAGAGTAACTATTTATTAAATTAAATTCTAAAGTTTCAACAACACTTAATGAAAAAAATGAAACAAAATAGAAACAACAGCAACAACAAAATACATTTAATACTAATAATATATAGTTTTTTTTTGCTATTTTTTGAAATATGTATTGTATACTTAACTATTCATTATTTGTAAAATCATTGGTAATGAAAAACAACAACTAATTTGATTAAAATAAAAATTTTTTTAACGGTTTTTATTTTATAACAAAATATTTGTCCTAAACAAAAAACCGTTAATTATTCGTTAACTTATTTTTATACAGTTTGTCAAATATATCTTTGCAATTATTAAAAATATATATATAAAATTTCAACTTCAATTATGAATTCCAATTAAAAATCCTGTAATTAAACAATTTTTTCTAAATACATTTCGTTGCTATAAATATTCAGCAATTTTCCGAATAGACAGACAGATTACAACAACAATAATAAAAGAAGAAACTTACTCATTTTGAAATGTTAGAAATGTGAAATTTTAAAAAGATTTTTTGCAATTTTCTATTCTTTTATAAATGGAATAGAATTTATATGCAACAACAAAATGTTCCATGTACAATTAACTCCTTTTAAGTCACTAGTCCCCTATTATTTGCTTGGATGGCAGGTTCAATTTCAATCACTATAATAATATCTTGTCTTCCATATTAAGGATTGTATACATTGTACTTGGCCGAAAAATTTCGGGTCATTCCGGCACGAAGAACCGGCTGTCGCGGGAATGTTTTATATGTTTTGTTGTTTTTGTTTTGTATATATTGTCATATCCCTTGTCGAAAATTAATAGAAACTCAAGTTAAAACTATCCACAGTCTCTTCCAGCGAAAAAGGAATATGGTTAAGTATTTAAAGTTTGTTATAAAATCTTAAATAATTTTCACTACTGGCTAGGAAAATAGCGAAAGTTCTAAAATTTTGCCAGCAGGCAGGCAAATTTTAGAACTTCTCTCATTATTATGAAATTATTGCATGATTATTTTTTGGAAATTAATGGTGATTTTTAGAATTTCCGTAAAAAAATTGAGTCGGATTCAAGTAATATACCCTATCCGTAGTCACTTTTCACTGGAAATACGCCCCCTTTTATACTTATTATGTACAGGTTGAAAAATATTACCAGTTACTTACTTCAACTAGCTGGTGGTGGGTTTTAACACGGGTCTTTCTTCAAATTCATACTGGGATATATTATTGCATGTAATTGTGTTTGTGGAAGACAACATAGTATCGTTTTCATTCTTGTAATAATTGATATGTAACAATTGTTTTAAACTTGCCTTTCAAGTACTTTTGAGGTCACTAGTGGCTTTAAAGGTATTAATTTTCTTGTTCCTTAAAAATTCTATTCCATATTTTCAATGAGTAAATTTTTTCACTTGTTTTTGTTGTTGTAATCTGTCCCAACTTTTGAAAAATTTTAGCATCTTTTAGTTGTGAACACGTATAGCAATGAAATGTGTTCAGATAGAAATGAATAATTAAAGGATTTTTAGCTGGAATTCATTAATGTAATTGAAATTTTTCATATATTTTATTATTCCAAAAATATATTTGACAAACTGTTTAATTTTTTTCAAATTGAAAGTAACTAAGTTGCCACTGTTGTGTAATCATTACAAAAGGAGTGCTTCTTATAACTCCTAAAATTAACTATTTTTTTGCTTGTAACAAAAAGTGTTAAAATAAATTATTCTTTTTCAATGGTCTACATTTGATATGATTGATGGTGGTGAATTAAAAAAAAAAACAAAGCTCTTTTTAAATTTGTATTGTTTGTCTTAATTTTCCAATATATTAATGAAGAGAAAGAAAAAACAAGTTAAAATTATCTTATGCTAATTTAAATCTTTCGTTATATTAAAACACTTTAAGTTTTATCATATGCAAAGCTAATTTTGGCTTGTTCTTTTTTTTTTTTTTTGCTACAATCTATCTAACCACCTATTTAATATTTTATTAAAATTTAGTATGTAATTAAATAAGTATAATATTAAATTAAAATAAAAATCATTAAAAATAATACAATTGTTTTAAATTTTTAAACGTTTGTAATGTAAGTATTATAGCTTTAAGTGAATAACTAGTACCCCCGGCAAACTTTGTTTTGCCTAAACAAATTTTTAGGGCGTTGCTGGTCGTAAGCAAACATTCATGTTGTATTATCATACGATTTAAATATATTAAAAGTAGTTTAAATTTCTATTCTCACAGTAGCATAATTGCGGCAAAATTTTAAGACTCTCGCTGTTATAGTTCTTTAGATATTCGATAATCAATATTTGTTTTGTATGTGGGGTACCCCTCCCCCTAGTCCTACCCATCCAACGTTTTGTCCAGTAAAACAGTTCATTGAGCAAGTTGTTGGGACTAAATTTGAGAGCCCTCGCTGTTATAGTTTCTTAGATATTCGAAAATCAATATTTGCTTTGTAAAGGAGGTACCCCTTTCCCTGGTTCTATCCGTCTAACGTTTTATCCAGTAAAACAGTTCCTTGAGCAAGTTGTTGGGACTAAATTTGAGAATTATTTCTATAATAGTCCTTCAGGTATTTGATAATTAATATTTGCTTTGTGCTGGGGGTACCCCTCCCCCTGGTCATGATGATGGAGAATAAATGTTCAGGAGGGGATGGTAAATGAGCTTAATGTGTAATACGTGTGCAGGAACTCCAAATCGAAACTTTAGGCACTAAGACCGAAAATGGTATTATTGGCTTTATACATCGGATGTTAGATCAATTCTGATCTATAGTTGGGTTGTATGGTGGAAGGTGTTGCGTATGTGAATACCTTGCCTAAGGTACAGCATTGCGTTTCTATTGGAATCACTGCAAACAACAAGAACACATCGGTGGCAGATCTTGTTTTATGAACCTCAATCTTCAACCATTAAAGTGGTACGTTAGGAGGGTGGCATCAGGTATTCTTTTTGGGTATACTGTCAGCTTACATCTTGTCTGGCAATGTAAGAGACTATTAGTAGCCTGATGATGATGGTTTTGGTGAATGAGGAAGAGTTGGCAAGGCCTCTTATAGAATTCTTCTTTAGGGTGATTGGTGGGAGCCTTCAGACCCAGAAGTAGTTTGGCGGTCGGTACTTTGAGTTCCCAGTGGATCTCGTGAATGCTATCGAAAGGGATTCCTATAATTCTTTATCTATAGATTATAGTTCTGCAACTATCCACAGGAGACGACTAAAATTTTTGAATTAATGTGGAATTTTTGAATTAATCAACTGAACGTATTTTTAATGGCATAAATTTTAATAAAAATTGTATGTCTAAAGCTCATACAGGGCTAAAAACAGATCCACTCAAATCTTTCAAACAACATCCATTATGTTATACATGTTAGAGGATTAAATTTAAAGAAGTTGCAGGAATGAAGCGATAGACAATTAAACACATTCTATGTTACTCTCTTTCACGCTGCCCTAATAATCTTAAACTTTAATTACCAACATGATGTTTCTAAAGCCAAAATATAGAAAGCCAACACATCCTTTAGAAAAGCAGCCAGTTTAGCTCAGTGTTTGGACTAATGTAGGTTTAAAAACATACAATTCTCAAAAAGTTTCTGACAGGAACACTGCTAAAAATTAGATTCCAAAAACAGGGTACAAAAATTAAAGTCAAGTTTTCTAAAAAAAAGATATTCTTGTTGCATAATGGATGAACAAACGTATGCTCTGCCAAATTTTTCACAACTTCCTGCTCAAAAATTTTATGTTACTGATGCTCGAGGACTCAAAAGCATTCAAGATTTTCCAAAAAGTTCTTGGTATGGCAAGCAATGTACAGTTGCGGCAAAAGAAGCCAATAATTTGTTAAAACACCCTTAAGTTAAGTTTTCAAAAACCTGCTTCCATTCATTACAGCTCATTATGTGTTCAACCTTTTTTTTAGCTTGACTTGGAATCCTGTCACTATGGTATGTACAAGAAGAATAATGTGGTATTTTTACCAAGAGGGGTAGATTTTAAACGGGAATGGATTATCTGTTCTGACAAGAAGCACTGTAAACACGATATTGGAAGGGTTTCCGAAAAAGGTCCAAAATTCCATCACAATTGAATAAAATTATAAAGTATAAAAAACTAAGACTGCTAATTAAGTGTTTTCGCTTTTATTCACATATATGTAAAGAATTTTTCGATCACATCCTTTGGGGTGAAATCATGAAATCCAACTTGTTTTTTTGCATCTTATAACATAATAAGAATAAATAAAAGTTTAAATTTTTTTTATCGAATTGTTATATTTAGAAAATATATTTCCAACATAAACATGGAGAAAAATAAATAAATGTACAACACTTTAAAGCTTAAATTACTTGGGGCCCAACATGTCTTGTGGTCTGACCCATTGGTTGAATTGTTCCTCAGTAAGATAACCTAATTTAATGGCTTCTTCCTTCAATGTAGTACCGTTTTTATGGGCAGTCTTGGCGATTTTAGCGGCCTTATCATAACCAATATGAGGATTAAGGGCAGTTACCAACATAAGGGACTCATTCATGATTTTGTTAATACGTTCAGTATTGGCTTGAATACCTTGTACACAATTGGCAGTGAAAGTGCGGCTGCCATCAGCTATATAAAAATATAAAGTTGAATAAGCAAATTAATAAAAAAATAAAAAAAATAAATGATTTCCACTTACACAACAAACGAATGGAACGCAAAACATTTGAAACTACCAAAGGTTTGAAAACGTTCAATTCGAAATGACCATTAGAACCACCAACAGTTACAGCCACTTGGTTGCCCATAACTTGGGCGGCAACCATGGTCAAGGATTCACATTGAGTAGGATTTACTTTGCCAGGCATAATTGAGCTACCAGGCTCGTTTTCTGGCAACATAAGTTCACCCAAACCGCATCTGGGACCAGAGCCCAAGAAACGAATATCGTTGGCAATTTTCATTAAACTAACAGCGATTGTATTCAAAACACCATGTACCTCAACCATGGCATCACGGCCAGCCAAAGCTTCAAACTTATTGGGAGCAGTTACAAATGGCAAGCCAGTAAGTTGGGCGATTTTAGCGGCACATTTTTCGGCAAAACCAATGCGGGTATTTAGACCAGTACCAACAGCAGTACCACCCAAAGCCAATTCATAAACACGTGGCAAACAGGCATCAATACGATCCAAAGCGTAAGACATTTGCTGAGCATAACCACTGAATTCTTGACCCAAAGTCAAGGGTACAGCATCCATGGTATGAGTACGACCGATCTTAATGATATTTTTGAATTCCTCTGATTTGGCCTTCAGAGCATCGTGTAAAATCTTAATGCCTGGCTTAAGATTGTTATTCAATTCCAAAGCAACTGAAATGTGAATGGCAGTGGGGAAGGTATCGTTAGAACTTTGAGATTTGTTAACATGATCGTTGGGATGTACTGGGTCTTTGGAACCCAATTTACCACCAAGCAATTCAATGGCACGATTGCTAATAACCTGAAATAAAATGTTTTAAATCGATTTTATTAAAATTGTTTTTATATTTCTAAAATAATGTTAATAATGGACTAGACAGATCTATCGTCTTCTTGCAGAAGACCTCAAAAACTACAGAAAAGTTTAATTAAAAAATGTTCTAGCTGTAAGATTTTATCCTAAATTTTGTGCTGTAAATCTGTTCCCATAAAAAGAAATTTGGCTATTAATTTATTAATATTTACTTTGTATGGGCACTACCCCTCCCCATGACCCTATCAGTCCTACATTTTGTCTAGTTGTCGCCGTAATAGTTTCGCTGATGTTAGAGTATCTTCCCTGAAAATAAATTTGAATATAATTATTAAAGTTTAATTGTGCCATGATATGCAGTTGGGAGCTGGAGGAATTTTGCCACCTCAGTAGGTCTTAATTATAGGACAATGGAACTGAATATATATCTGAAGACAGGCAGAACAATTTCTTTCTTAGTAGCAGTTGAGAATACTGCTCCAACCGGCCCTTAACTGCTCGTTTTTCTGTCTAGATCTGAGATCTTCGGATAATGTTGATTCAGGACTTTATTGCCCCTATTTCCATTAATTACATCAGTTTGGTGCTATTGTTTCTGTGCATTTATTGCAAACTACCTATGTCGGTTGGGATGACATCTGTAATAAATACCGAAAATCCGACTGGATGTGTCTAGAAGAAGTAACATCCATTGATGGTTACTGCCTGGATAACTTAGAAATGGGGTCCATATGGGGTCTGCATACTTACCTTTTCGGCCAGCTAATGCCTTTACTTTTTTCTGGTTTTTTTCTTTTTGTTGAGATACAACCCACTTTTATCTTGCAATAATCGGATTAGCAATTTGTGTCGTTATCAAATTCAAAGCCGTCATAGTGTTATGAGATTCCCTGAAGCCGTCTTGGAAAGTGGCGAGCAAGAAGTGCTCTTTCAGGGATGATAGTAGCAATTCTAAAACCTTTGCTATAGATGATTATAGAGAAATCGGCCGGTATTATTCTCCAATTGTAGCGGATTTATCAGGTTTTAGAATGAAAATAATTTAATCAAATTTCCAAATTGGCAAATTGAGAGTTAGAGAAGACGAGTAAGATACTCAATTGATACTTTAACAAATTTCTTTAACATTAACATTGAGATGCCATCAGGACCAAGAGCTTTCAATTTCAGCGGGAGTGTAGGAAGGAATATGGCTCAGAGTCTCGTTTGAGATTTTTTATTCTCCAAATTATTGATTTATTGTTCCGGTTCTGCGAGATGAGGTGTTCGACAAATAGTCTGTAGAATTGAATTTCACATTTTATTGCATCTGTGATTTGTTTGAAAATTTTTGTAGCCGATTCAATTATTCAGTAATAATTTAGGATCGTTTTGTAAAATTTTCGACAAAATTGGTCCAACAAGTGTTAATTCATTTTTATTGAAGCGGTTCCCTTTAAGGCCATTCAATTTTAGAAATAATTAACTATGAATCGAGAATACTGTATCTGTATATCGAGCTTCAGGTGCCCACAACACAAAAACTATCAGAGAGCGGAAGAAAATGTTATGCTACTTTTATTTACTGCAAACAGTATTAAAGTTAAGAAAGTAAAGAAATCTGTAGCGTAAGGATTTTGAGCCTTCACTTACATTGTAAATAACTTTTTCTATGATTCAATATTTTATTTATCTGCCGTAATTCTAATCTCAAAATTTTATTTTGATAATTTGCAAACTGCATTAAATAACACAAATTAAACGTGAAAACGTGATTCTTTCTAATATAACAAAGGATTTATAGTTGCAATTGTAAAAATAAATTAATATATTTTAATAAATTAAAAAAAAATAACTCAATACTCTCTTAAGAAGAATTTTATATTTGATAAGAAACGTTTTATTTTGTTTATATTTATATATATTATTATTACATACCTCATTAACATTCATGTTACTTTGAGTACCAGAGCCGGTTTGCCATATAACCAAAGGGAAATGATCATCATAAAGCTTTCCTGAGATTACATCATCAGCAGCCTTTGAAATGGCTTCACTAATTTTGGGATCCAAACCAAATTCTTTGTTAACTTCAGCTGCAGCTTTTTTCAAAATACCCATGGCTTGTACAACAGGTTTTGGCATGCGTTCGGTGGGACCACCAATGGGGAAATTAATTTGTGAACGCATGGTTTGGGCGCCATAATATTTATCGGCTGGTACCTTTAATTCACCAAAGGTATCAGTTTCAATGCGATAGTCAGCACAAGCCTGTAAAAAAGAACAAAAGAAAAACATATATATTATTTAACTGCTTTTAAATTTAAGTTAATTATATAAAAAAACGATAACAGGCTAATTTTAATTACTTTAAAAAAAATCTCACCATTTTCCAAAGGTGTTTTATACAAAACTAATCAAGTTGAATTAAAAGCTAAAGCGAGTGACCGACTGTTTTGCTACTGTGAAAGTCAAAGAAATCGAGTAGAATTATGATTGTAACTCAAGAGATAACATTGTTATTGTTGCTTTTTATATACATATATATTTTTTTAATATGTGAGGTTTTTGTAGTTATTATACTCATAGGATTATCATGTGAGATTTGTTGTTTTTTTAATACAATCGGGAGCAGCTTTTTTTCTAGAGCGCAATTTAATAATTTATTCTCATTTTATTTTGAAAGAAAAAAACCGGTCGAATTGATTTTAGAAACAAGTATGAAACATATAGTAGTACATGCCCGATCATGCATACCCTTTCCCCCACATGTAGTTTTATCATAGATGTTTTTGAAATCTAAATTACTATTAAATGTAGTCTAAAAGTAGTATATAGCCAGAGAAAGAGGCAAAAAGGAAATAAATAATGTTGTACTAAGTGAGCAGTTTGCTTGAAATTAATAAACATCATCATAAACTGAAAATACCTTAAACTTTTAAGGTAGGGTTTAAGGTGTTAAATATGTTTATAAAAATAATTGTGCTATTGTTTTGATAAATCTGCATTTAGCACTGATATAGTGAAAATTGAAATTAAACTGTTGTTAATGTAAATACAATTGTTAAGCATTCAAGCGTAATAATTATTATTAACCCTATAAGATGCAATAATTTTTAGGAATTGAGAAAATTTTGCTAAAATTCCATTCACTTTTTTTCGAAATATTTTTTGTTTAAATTTTGTGATTTTCTATAATATTGTTCTTTAATTCTTTGTACAGCAATGGTTGTTGTATCTGTTCCGTTCGATTGTACAGCTGTCACTTAGTTTACAAGTTTAGGAATTGAGAAAATTTTGTTAAAATTCCATTCACTTTTAAAAGAAAATTTTCCGAAATATTTTATTGTTTGAATTTTGAATTTTGTAAAATTGTTCTTTAATTCTTTGTACAGCAATGGTTGTTGTATCTGTTTCGTTCGATTGTACAGCTGTCACTTGGTTTACAAGTTTAGGAATTGAGAAAATTTTTGCTAAAATCATTCACTTTTAATAGAAAAATTTCCGAAATATTTTTTGTTTGAATTTTGTAAAATTGTTCTTTAATTCTTTGTACAGCAATGGTTGTTGTATCTGTTCCGTTCAATTGTACAGCTGTCACTTGGTTTACAATCTTTGTCCGTTTAGTTCCGAAACGGAGATCCAATTGTCGTGGGGATGCACGGAAAAGGTTTCCTCAGATGTTGATTTATTTATGAACAAACGTACATAGCTAAAACCACTTAGAATTTTAACGACAGATTTAATTAATATTCAAATCCTTTAGTGGTAGATTGTATAAAAAGCTGATTTACATTGAGTCATTTTAACAATGTCTATATAAATTAGGACAAAAATATGTTTTTTATACAATTAATTTTGTAATAAGTTTGTTTAATCTAGTTTAAATATTGAAAAAATATATATATTAAAAAAGTACAAAAGAGCTAGGCAACACCCTATAACAGTTTTTCAATAATGTTGTAACTTTTGATCTAATGAACATTTTTTAATTGATAATCAATTGATGTAGCGCAGTGCAAAGAGGGACTCAGTATATAGAGGGACTCAGTATATAGTAAATATCAAACCAAAGAGGGACTCAGTATATAGTAAATATCAAACTAGTAATCCAAATGTCTAAAAGAGAAACTATTATTTACTTTTCTAAGTTACCCAATAGGAACACTTTTAGGGATTTTCTAACCACGATACAATTTGTGTCTATTAACTGATTAAGCGAATTTTATCATGTGGAATGTACATGATTTCTCTACTGTTTCTTAACTATAAACCAGGTGGCAGTTAAGTACTTAGACGTATATTAAATATTAATAGGTCCTTCTTACTTTTTTAAATAAGTTTCTACCTTTTTAAACGTCTTCACCAGCAGTTCACGTGATAACTTATGCGGACGACTGTACAATTTATGGCAACGACCCATGGAACTGATTCCAAACTTTAAACTAACGAAAGTTTTTTCCTCAAGAAAGAACTACAGCCGAAATGTTACAACAACAACAGCAACACTTAGATTAAAGAAAAAAGGGAAATTTAGGCATCATTGCCTAAAGAATCCAAATTCCGATTTTCGCGATTACATTTGATTGTCTATTCGTCTCTTCATCTCATGCCATTCCAATCACGCATAAGCTAATAAGGTTCTCAAAGCACTAGCCAACAGTAATTGGGGTATTGCTATTTATACACGATTAGTTGATCAGTTGTTGTAACAGTACGGCGACTTTTTAATACCCTACACCAACAATATTGGCTGGTTATAAATGAACTAATATCGAATTTAAGGTATTTTAAATTTATGCTTAAGAGCGTAGTATATTATAATGGTACAAACATTCATGTAGGATTACTGCGTTCTAAAAGGATTTTTCGTGTGGACATTATATGGTAACAAGAAGAAATTATAGACCGAACCTCGTAAAATTTCGCACATCGATTTTCTTAAGAGATTTTGAAAAATAATGGAACGATCCTCGTATAATTTGGCGCATTTGACACGTAAAACTAATTTGTGCCAAATTTTATTTAAAATCACTTTTTAATTACAATTTTTGTGACCTTAAATCCCCTTTCCAGGAGAAACATTTGTATGGGGACTCGGTGAAATAATGAAAATATCACCAATTTCAATAGACCCAAAATAATGACATATACCAAATTTCATTACAATAACTTAGAATTTTTTGTTCACAAGCTTTACATGGAAAGCCAGCAGGCCAGACGGACGGACATCGTTAAATTAACTCAGAAAGTGATTCTGAGTCGAACGGAATATGCATCAAATTTTTTTATGCCTACGGTGGTGTAGGGTATATTAAAAACAGAAAGTAAATACTGTGTAGTAAATTTCCAACTGGGTATTTTATATACAATTATATTACAGCTGTTGCCAGCATTAAAAGCCGGTTACATATACATACATCACACAGGTATATTTATTCTATATAACTTTATTTTTTACAACAATTGCAATGTTTACACAAATAAACTTGACATTTTTTACAACATAACCTTTCCTTTAATATATGAATTCATATCGAAATTATGAAACCAACAACTGCAAAAAATTTTAATTTAAAACAACAAATTGTTATTAATTTGATAAATCTCTTTCAAGTATTTTTATCCAATATTTTTTTTGTCTCACATATTTTTTTTTTGGGGAAAAATATTGATGAATTACATAATCCTTTTACCAAAACGGAATGCAGAATAGTTTTTCTTCCAGACAACTTACCATAGCGGATGTGTTAAACCAACGTGTTTTGTTCAATTGTTGAACACCGCGCAGTGAAGAACGTTGCAAAACTTGGAAAAACATTTTTTTGCCTATTTTTAAACACTAATTTTCCCGAATTTTATGTGTTTTCTAATCGCCGCTGCAATGGAATTATCTACAGCTGAAAATTTTGCAAACTAAAATCAGAGATATATGTGTGATGTTAATAACCAAGAGCTAGCAACAAATTTAGGAATGTAAAAATACCCATTTTTCGTTTCGGCCCATGGCAGAACTACTCATGTGGGGGCCGTAATAGATCAGCTGACTTTTTTGATTTCTTTCTTTTTATCCAACTTATGTCAAATTTGTTTAGGTTTCTGTTTTATTTACAAATAATAAATAAAAAAAAACAAAAATAAAACAATAATAAAAAAAAATTTAATTGAATTTTCAATTTTTAACATCAGCTTCGGTCTCGGAGGCATCACGATCGGGAAAACAGAATAGAATTTCTTGGTTAACGCAATAGTTTTTTACATTCATTTCATGGAAATGTTTTTCCATGAAATGTTTGTATTATATGGGACGTTTTTAATTTTCGATGGATTACAATTGGAAACGGATTTGGAAAATTTTTTCAAAGCCTATTTTCTTTGGTACAACTATTTCCAATGTTATCCGTTAATAGAAAATCTGCTGCAGAATGTTTCTTAAAATGGAGAGCATTTTCAAAAGAGCACCCAACACATCCGGTGAGAATAACGCAGTCCGGTTAGATCAGAGTTCGGACTATTTAGAACATAAAAATACATAAAATCCTCAAATTACTGTGTTGTTTTCAACTTAAAAATTTTCCTAATTATTTTTGATTTTCTAGTACAAAGTTTTATGTCTCTAGCTTAATTAAAACGCTCAAAAAGTCGAAAACATTATCCAACAACAACCACAAGGATAATAAAAAAATTGTTAATATATCGGATATTTATGAACCTAGAGTGTCAGAATAAATTTTCGCCATAACCCGGAAACTAATGACCTAATCGGATTTATGTCTTCAAATGAAAAATCCACAGATTCTAGCAGTAATAGAACGTTCAAAATCTCAAAAACATTATTTTAATCGTTATTATTGTCTTCCTATAGTTATTAACAACAACCACATGGGACTAAATTTGTAAAGAAAAAATTGACCAAATCTCGGTGGTCCATGAACCGATGTTGAAAAATGGAAAAGATTAAATTCGGGAAAAAATGTAATTAATGAGTCCATAGGTCTCCATGATCTGATTAATTTCATGTCTTCATCGAATAAATTCGCTAAATTAAATGAAATCTAACTGTGCTCTTATAGATTCTTCAAAAAATTGAAAAACCCCCAAAAATGTTTGACGTACCTTCAATTTTTGGCTAATATCTGCGCCATTTATGAACCAATTTTCTTAGATTTCAATAGCAAAAATCTCGAAAGCATTTCCTCTAAGTCGAAAATTGTGGGAATTACAAACGTAATGACAAACTTATATATACCCTTCTGACCTTGTCAGGTGAAGGGTATAAAAAACTCCAAAAGGGGATTTTTCCTTTATCTGACTTAAGTCTTTTTATTTTCTTTCCACTTTCAATTTTTTTCTAAACATCCCTCAAAAACTTTATTCTAGTAATTTTTTCCCGGTTTTAAATTCCCAAATTTCATATTAACTCTTTGTTGTTTACTACACTCAATCAAATCTGACAGCGCAGGCAAAAACAAAAACATCAATCCGCATTTTACAACGTTTGTTATTAAATCTGGAGAAATTCCTGTATAAAATAAGAAAAGCATACTAATTCTTCCAACAAAAACTGTTTTTTCAAATTTAAAATTATGGAACGACCGCAAAAAATGCCCAAAGTGGCCAAGGTATGTAATTTCATAAATGAGATGAAGATTTTTACTAAAATGCATTTTTTGTCCAGGTGAAAAACAAAGCTCCCGCAGAGGTGCAAATTACCGCTGAGCAGCTTTTGCGTGAAGCTAAAGAACGTGATTTGGAAATTTTACCACCACCACCTAAACAGAAAATCTCCGATCCAGCTGAATTGGCTGACTACCAACAGCGTAAACGTAAAATCTTTGAGGATAATTTACGAAAAAATCGTATGGTAGTCAGTCATTGGATTAAGTATGCTCAGTGGGAAGAGTCACAAAAGGAAATACAACGTGCTCGTTCCATATGGGAGCGTGCATTGGACAATGATCATAGAAATGTAACAATTTGGCTGAAATATGCTGAAATGGAAATGAAAAACAAACAAGTGAATCATGCACGTAATCTATGGGATAGAGCTGTTACCATAATGCCCCGCGTTAATCAATTCTGGTATAAATATACTTACATGGAAGAGATGCTGGAAAATGTGGCGGGAGCTAGACAAGTTTTTGAAAGATGGATGGAATGGCAACCTGAAGAACAGGCTTGGCAGACCTATGTTAATTTTGAGTTGCGTTACAAGGAAATCGATCGTGCACGAGCTATATATGAACGTTTTGTTTATGTTCATCCTGATGTGAAAAATTGGATAAAGTTTGCCCGTTTCGAAGAATCGCATGGTTTTATTCATGGATCTCGCCGGGTATTTGAAAGAGCTGTGGAATTTTTTGGTGATGATTATATAGATGAACGATTGTTTATAGCATTTGCTCGTTTTGAAGAAGGTCAAAAGGAGCATGATCGCGCTAGAGTTATATACAAATATGCATTAGATCATTTACCCAAAGATCGTACACAAGAATTGTACAAAGCATATACAATACATGAAAAGAAATATGGTGATCGTGCTGGCATTGAGGATGTTATAGTGTCGAAGAGAAAGTTTCAATATGAACAAGAAGTTGCAAATAATCCACAAAATTATGATGCTTGGTTTGATTATTTAAGATTAATAGAGGGTAAGTTCATAAACACCTATTTATATCCTACACCCTCTAATTTAGGTATCCTACACTCTCTAGGAAATTCACTGACTATAACTTTTTTATTTGTTTTTGGCTTTTCAATAAATTCAATTCTTTTCTGTTTTATTCTAGGCGAAGGAGATGTTGATCTCATACGTGAAACTTATGAACGTGCCATATCCAATGTACCACCTGCTAACGAGAAAAACTACTGGCGCCGTTATATTTATCTGTGGATTAACTATGCTCTCTATGAGGAACTTGAAACTGATGATCTTGATCGTACACGACAAATTTACAAAACGTGTCTAGAACTGATACCGCACAAAAAATTCACATTTAGTAAAATATGGTTAATGTATGCTCAGTTCGAAATTCGTTGTAAAGATTTACCAAAAGCGCGTAAAACTTTAGGCATGGCTATAGGAATGTGTCCACGAGATAAACTATTTAGAGGTTATATAGAATTAGAAATTCAACTGCGTGAATTTGATCGTTGTCGTTTGTTGTACGAGAAATTTTTGGAATTTGGTCCCGAGAATTGTGTTACTTGGATGAAATTTGCCGAATTGGAAAATCTTTTGGGTGATACAGAACGTGCCCGGGCCATTTATGAATTAGCAGTGCAACAACCACGTTTGGATATGCCTGAATTGCTATGGAAGGCTTATATTGATTTTGAAGTAGCACAAGGAGAATCCGAATTGGCACGCCAATTATATGAGAGACTATTGGAAAGAACACAGCATGTTAAGGTTTGGATGTCTTATGCTAAATTCGAATTGACCTCACAATTAGCCGAAGAAGATGCCGATATGAATGTCCGCTTGGCTCGCAGAGTTTATGAAAGAGCCAATGATACTTTAAGACAATTAGGCGATAAGGAATCTAGAGTTTTATTACTGGAAGCTTGGCGAGATTTTGAACGTGAATCTGGTGATCAAGATAGTCTGGAAAAAGTTATGGATAAAATGCCAAGACGTGTTAAAAAGCGACAAAAGATTGTTTCCGAAACGGGTGTGGAAGAAGGCTGGGAAGAAGTATTCGATTATATATTCCCCGAAGATGAAATGGCTAGACCCAATCTTAAACTTTTGGCAGCGGCTAAAATGTGGAAAAAACTCAAAGAATCGGGGGGAACAAATTCCAATGAAAATGAAACAACGGAAAAAGAAGTTTATAGAGAAAATACAAAATCAGGTTATGAAGAACAAGTCAGAGAACCTGAAAATGAGAGTAGTAGATCACCTAAAACCTCCAATGATGTTAATCAAAATAACAGCGATGATAGTCCAAATAATAATGACAAATCACCTAATGCTGGTTAATTGTAAAGTTATTTCTTTTTTAGTTTTAAGCGATGTAATAAATATATATACTTTTTTATTTACTATATTTCAAAGCTGTTCAACATTGCAAAAAGTTAAGAGAGTTTATGGTTTATATAGTGAAACATATTATAGTGAATTTTTAGTGCAATTTAAAGCTTAAAATTATAAGACAATCAATTCTTACGCTCAATAAATTTAACACACATATAACAAGTTTGTTTTGTATCAATAATATAAAGTTCTTTGTTGTTGATATCTTAATATGATCGTCACTCAAATAACGACTTTTGCATTCACTTATTTAAAACGTATCAATAGGGTGAATGTTGAATACGCATATTTCATGAGCTGCAATTACAAGTATATGAAATTATATCCTCACAAGTTATGTCTTCGTTAACTTACCAATACAAATGTTGGCAAATCAACTGGTATATAAGAGCCGGCATAAATAATTGATTGCTTTTGCGTGCGCATCAAAGTTATTAACAAGTTCTTTTTAAAACTTGGCGATTGAGCCAACCAACCACACGAATAAAAAGCATAGGTTAGATTCCAACTTTGAGTACTCATATAATGACCAAAGTAGCATATTATAAAAACCTCTAATGTAACGGCAACAAAAAAGATTATCGATAAAATTTGTGCACCCAAATCAGCAGCATCCACAACATAAAGAAAATGTAAACCAACAGTGCATTGTACCAAAGCTGAGCAAACAAATTGGGCTAAACAAGCTTTTGAAATTATATTTTCTATTATCGTAAATAATCTGTGAAACATATAAAAAAGATATTAAAACATCCAAATTTTGTATTTCATTTTATTTCGTTTAACGATACAGAGCGAGTTAGAAACGATTATGTTGAAATGAAACTACGTTTTTGGAATTGCTTTTGGTTATTAGAAATTAATAAAAAAGGGGGAGAATCTTGGCTTTTAGAAATAGTAAAATACAATCTCAATTCAGTTTGGCGGAGCTGCCATAGAGAAATCTGAAGAGCTGTAGAATGCTTAACATCTTTAAAAGGAGATCAGGCATAACTGTGATCTATCCATTACACCTTATTCTGTAGGTCTTCGGACTTCCTGCGAACCTTTTAAAATAAGAGCACTTTAAATGACCCTTTAATGGCATACTCATGGGACTCGTATAAATAGAGAATAAAAAACAGGAAAAAACGATATAGAAATTTTAGTTGACAAACATGTCTGCATTGGACGTTGTTGTTGAGTTGGAAAGATTACAGGGAGCACTGAAAAGCCATTCAAAGAAAATTCACAGCGATATAATGCAGACGGACAAACTGTTGCGTTAGTCGCAGGAAAGGTTGTGTGGGAAATATATGAACTGATACTCGTTAAAATTGGCACATCGTTTTTGAATATTATTGTAAGTCCAAACTTCATTAATATTGTTCTGTATTTAAGAATTTTATGATCTTGAAACCCCATTCTGGGAGGTATATTTATATGGGAGTTAGGGAAATTTCAATAAACAAGGTTTACATGGACAAGCAGCCGGACGGATATCGTTAAACCAACTCAGAAAGTGATTCTATATCGATTGGCGCACTTAAAATCGCGAATAGATCCATTATTTCTATATGTTACAAACGCCTAATACTCCATCTCCAACTCAGAAAGTGATTCTGTATAGATCGGTGCACTTAAAATCGCGAATAGATCCATTATTTCTATATGTTACAAACATCAATACAAACGCCTAATACTCCATCTGGTGGGTAGAGTATAAATATTGATGCCACTGTAAAACGTTGAAAGGCTTTTTTGCACATGTCGGAAATTATACTTGAGCGGTATAAAACAAGTAAGCGGAATTCGTGTCACGAGTATCAGAAATGTTTTCATTGAAACTTTTAATCCAAGTATTCATAAGTCCGCCGTCAAACTGTTTTCAATGTTATTAAACAGTACCGGGAGAACTTGCAGATTTTTCGCAACATCCTGGTCAAAAATTATATAATGCTGATGCTCGAGAGAATGTTGAAGAAAAGTTTAAGACCCATAAACAATCAAAATTTCCCAAAAAATTTCTTGATATGGAAAGCAATATGCCGTTGCGGAAAATGAAGCAAAACATTTGTTACAACGGGCTCTATTAATACCGAAATTTACCTTAAGGAATGTTTACAAAAAAGACTGCTTCCATTCATAAAACTTTATATTATGGTAAGAAAGCTCTTCAGTGGTAAAAAAACAATAATAGAGGCAAATCCTCTAGGCTGCTCGGAGCTAAGGCCAATGAAGAGATATTCGGTTTTTGTAAAAATATAATTAAAGAGAACACAAAAGGTGTTCAAATGTGTGGCAGATTTTCAATGTAGACGTGTTTGAGCAAAGTGACCGAAAGCACTATGAAAATGATAATGGAGGAGATTGAAAAAAAGTTTCAAAATTTCATTACTTGTGATTAAGAATTTTTGGATCTCACATTTTAATTCATTATTTATCACAAAACCGGAGCAGACTTTTTGTAGTGATTTCCCTTAGTATGTTAGGTTAGGTTAGGTTAGGAAGGGTAGGTGCTAAAATCCTTAAGCAGAATAGCTTAACACCGCCACTCGGGGACTCTTATGGTCAATTGCGATCCCTTCAAGTCTGCAAGCTGCGTTTAAATAGAAATAAAGGAAAAGAAGAATAAAGACAGTCAAGAATTAGATCATATAACATATATCTTGAAAAATGCATCCACAATATATATATCTATAACCATGGATATAGATCAGTTCCACAAAGTAACAAGTATCTAACCACCTCTGTCTACGCGCCTGCAGACTTGGACAGTGGCACAAAATACGCTCCGTTGTCTTCTCTGTCTCGCCACACATATTTCAGATATCTTTTAGTATTTTTCAAGCGAAAAATATAATAACTATTAATCATTTCTGACCCACTGTGCTATATAATGTGAAGTTTTTTCCTTAACAATTACTTTAGAATATTTTTATAATCCTTGATACATTCATTAAACTCATTTAGATTTCTTAAACGTTCCTCTTCCCCTAAACTCATTTGTTCATCTCCATTGGCGTGGCGTCCTATAGCTTTCACACGTACTTCCAAAGCTTTCATTTGTGCCGTTAATATAACAAGATACGCTGGCGGATATGAATCATTAGCACAATTTTGTAAAGCTTGTATAATAAGACCAAATAATTGATATGTTATAACAATGATATAGAGAAAAGTGTTTCCAAACCAATTAACACCAAACCAGGCTGGATATAATAAACTTCTTTCCTCCGCAAATATTACCTTTAATATACTTAAACAAGTGCCCACTGTATATAAACGAACAAATATTAAAAATGATAATTGAGATATCCATATGGCATTATTTAGAATAGATTGTTCTTCTTTACTCTCAGCTCTCTTGTCCAGTTTGTTGAGAATTGTTTTAATTCTTTCCAAATCATCTCGCACCAAATAAACATTGAAAAATTTCAAATTTGCGATTGTATCCGTTATGGTTATAGTTAAATTTTCACATAATTGTTGAGTATTTTTGGCAAAAAATACGTTAACAATGAGGGTTAAGGGAAATAGAAATGTTACCAAGAGATTAATAAATACAGCATAGATGCGATAACGTTGAATATTGCAATTTTTGGGTGCTTTAATACCCATCCAATGCCATACTTTCCAGTGATAGAGAAATGCCATGTGGGTATTGGGTTTGATTTTAATTAACTGCTTCATAGTTTTGTTCCGATATTTCAAATATTAGACTATATCTTTTTAAAATACCAAATAGATTTAATTTGAAATTTGAAAAAGAAACTTTTTCAATTTTATTTATTTTCATTTGTTATGTAAATTTTGTAAAACAATTTAAAGTTTTTTCTTTAAAATGTTTGCAAACAATTGATTCAATTAAATAACTTTTTAATTAATTTTTAAAACGCTTTTTTTAACCTCCACCATTACAAGTTGTAAGAAGGTTATGTTAACTTCGTCATTTGGTGTGTGTGATATAAGGAAAATATCATCTCCGATTTATTGAAACATACGTTTCCCTATTCATGGTCTTAGCTCAATGAAATAAGGCATGAATGCCTTATTTCATTAATCCTAAGGGGTGAGATCGAAAAATTGTTAACATACGTATTTATAAATATAGATTGCATGAGATGTATATATATGTATGTATATATGTATGTATGTATGTATGTATGTATGTATGTATGTATGTATGTATGTATGTATGTATGTATGTATGTATGTGTGTAGGTATGTATGTATGTATGGAACGTATAGACTCAAAAACGGTTGGGCCAATTTTGAAGAAATTTACACAGAATGATCCCAATATACCCGAAAGTAACAAAGGCTACAAATATTCCGATAGGAGCAAGTGAAGGGGTACCTCCCCTACAAAGCAAACATTAATTTCCGATTATGTAAAGTACTATAACAGCAAGAGTCCTCAAATTTAGTCCCAAAACATTCTCAAGGAACTGTTTTACTGGACAAACGTAGGACGGATAGGACAAGGGGGAGGGATACTCCCTAAACAAAGCAAATTGATTATCGAATATCTAAAGAACCATAATAGCGAACCATGGTCCCAACTACTTTTTCAAGGAACTACTTGATAAAACGTGGAACAGTTAGGACCAGGGGGATTGGTACCCTCCATACCAAGCAAATTTAAATTACTAATAATCTATTTAAATCGTGTTATAATATAACGTTAATATTTGCTTAGAGCCACGCCCAAAATTTCTTTCTTTTGCTGGGACTGCTAGTATTTTAATAAAAACGAAAGCACTAAACCTACAGTTTCATTTTTTATTTAATTGAAGTAGATAGGTAGTTAGGTAGGGAAGGGTGTTGTATATGTAGCAATCAACCTAAATTCACATCATCAGTCAGAGACAATGGTGCAGCAGAATTGGAGCCTGAAAAGAGAGAAAAAGGAAAGCGGAAACTAGAAATAAAAGAAAGTAACAGATGAGAAGTCTACAAGAAGAACGAAAAGAATAGAAAGATAATCGCTATTCCGGTGTCTCTAGAAATCCTCTACCGTGGTCCCAACAGCCAGCCCACTTTCAAGATCAGTTTTATTAGAATTGGCATTTCAACTACAGCAAATTCACCTAGTCCATCCAGAAACTGCCGGCCTATCCACTTCATCATCGTCAGTTGGAATCGAGGGCATCTACAAAATAGAACTGACTCCACTTCATTCTCATCCTCACACATCTTGCAAATACTTGACGTGTTTAATTCCCATTTTACCGCCATCATTCCTATGTGCCAGTATTCCGTCAGAAATCCTTTAACCTTCCTAAGGCAGACTCTCTCGATGCCCAATAGTCGGTCTTGGGTACAAGATCAATCCTTGGCCATAATGCCCTTGACACCCTACGTTGAGCCCTTTTCAGGATATTTCACGATATAGTGTTGCAGAAAATGCACAGGGGTGAGGGTTGATCAGCTCACAATTACCAGACGTGCCCAGAGCTGATCCAATTGAGCTCTGTCAATTATTGTGAGCTGACCAACAACAGACAGATTTGATGCAAGAATACATATACATTTTAAGGTCTGAGATGATTTCATTATGGTAGGGCAGCACATGGAGAGGGGACAGAATATCAGTATTGATCGGTAGCATTAAAGTCAATGGGATTCCAACTAGTAACTTCAGTTCTTGTTATGTAATGTAGGAGAGTGCTACGTGGACATATGAATGATTACCATGTAAGACTCTGTTGTAAACCGCTGTACTAAGACATCATTGGTAGTGAAATAGACGATGTATTGGCTTGTGGGGGTTCAAAGCCCAACCATATGAGAGCTCACAGCAGAAGTGATTGTAGTGAGTCAAAGGCCTTCCTGTTAGTTTTTGATCCTATACCCTGAGTGAGTATTGATAGGATATGTGATGAGAAAGAGTTGGAGTTAGTGGAACATTTACCATGCAAGTGATTAAGCGGTAATTCTTAAAAGCAATTGATGATTTAATGTCCTTTGGGCCTATTTTTTCTATAATAAGGATAAATTAGTTTGGTTAGAAGTGTTAGCTATCATTGGCCATAAATTATCATTGTTAGCTACTTCTGCAATATTAGTTTGAGATTGTGGAGTCCAATTGGTTGTGGCATTTAGATGCAAATGCATTAAAGAGGAGTTAGCTTTCACATCACTACCATAACCCAAAAGCTGTGGAGCAATGTACCGTAACAATTTCAGATTCTGTATCAGAATTTGTATTCTTAAAGAGGGAAAATCATATTCAGGATTTAAAATTTCAATTTCAAAACACAGCTATTTTTTCATTTATATTAAAATTCCATTATCATATTTTTATTTTCGAAGTTTTAACAGATTAAATATTTTTACTTAAAAATTAAAAAGTAAATTAAAAAAAAAGAAATTAATAAGTTTGAATTCAATTCAAAAAAGTAACAAAATATTGATTGAAATTTATCAATTAATAATAAAATATAAAGTTTAATTAATTCATTATATAAAGTATTCTCTTTTGCACAAAAAAATATGAAATTTTCACGTAATTTTCTTTTTAAGCTAAAACTAAATATTTTTAATAAACTAATAAAACTGACGAAGAAAAAAAAGAAAAACAAATTTGAGATTAAATTGATTAGAGCTTAATATTATGTTGCTTTTCTGCTTTCAGATAAGGGATTTTTACAAACTTTACTGTGACCATCTTTCCAGTGACGTGCCTGACATATTTCTGAACAATAAGCAGCACGAAAACAACATAAATAAATTGCTTCTTCCAAACACCAATAACACTAAAAATATTTTAAATTTGTATCCATAATAATAAACTTTTTAAGAAGGTTTTTGTAAATATAATTTACCCATTGTTTACGTTTCAATATTTTTGATTCCAGCTCTTGTTTCTTTATAGTTTCCTTCAGCTTGCGCTTTTGGGCTTCAAGTTTTTCATTTTTCTGTTTATATTCATTGATAAGTCTATGAGCTTCTTCCAATTCATTTAACTAAAAATAAAGTGATATTAATAAAATAGATCTTCAATTTCTATTATTTTAAAAAAATACCATTTTAACACGGTCATCGGTTACAGTTAAATTTTGTTTCTTTCGGGTGGCTCTTTTCGGAAAATTTCTATTATTGTTATTATCCTCTAAAGCATTATTATTAATTATGGGATTTTTCAAGCGCCTCAATGATACTGAAACTTCAGTACACATTGTCGTTGTTGTTGTAGTTTGACTACTGAATAATGTGTGATCCTCATTATTGCTTTCTTGCGATAAATTCATTATTAATTGTGTATCATTCCCTGTTGCATCTTTAGCTGAGTGTGTTAATGTTGAAGAAACTTTACGTTTACGTCTTCCCCTCTTTGATTTGTTTAACACATTCTCTATGGTTGATGTACCCAATACCGTTCGTATGATTTCTTCGGTATACTGGGGATCTGCATGAAAACTAAACGCACTTGGGGGATACGATGATAACAATTGATGATAACGTAATTCTTCCATAGCCTTTTTAATAGCTGGACTATTGCCCAGTTTAAGAGATTTTGTATCAGCATCTATGGGTTTAATATAACGTACATCGATTAAAGCACGAGAATGATTGCCACCAAAAAAACGTACATCAAATTTATTATTGGGTAAAACACGTATAACTTTGGCTGGCCAATAGGGAAAACCACTGTGCTTGGCATATACCAATTCATGGCGTTGTACACAGGGTTTGGCAAACCAAACAGTCGATTGTTTTTCATGTGAATAACGAAAACAATCAGGACAGCGTCGTATTTCTGATAGATCATGGGTTATATCACGTAAAAGCCATTTAGTAGATTCAATTTCAGTACTATAAGCTAATAATTATAAAGAAACAATAACATTAAAAAAGTCAAATACTGTGAAATACCCTACACCATATTGTTGGTTGTAAACAAGACAAAAGACAAGTTATAGAACAACAGTTGTTGTAACAGTTGTAAAAAGAAGTTAGTTAATTATTATAAATTATGTTCTGATTTAACTTCCGACCTTCTCTATACCGATTAGTGCATAAATCTTGTGGGCTAAAAGTGATAAGCATGTGGTCGTTGGTCTATACGAGTCAATTGCTTCATCCTGATCTTAGTTATTCTACTATTTTTGTATACCTCAACAGATTCTTTTCATTATCAGCGAAAGGAGATGGGCGGCCTGCAAATATGACATTCGAATAGGAAATTGATACCATGGAATTAATGACGTCTTTGTAAAAGTCTTTTAAAGCTGCCGTACATGAATTCCCAACAAAAGGATTTTGTTCTGTTCATATATACATAAGAATGATATCTCAAATAACACCCGAAAAGGTACTATTGACTGAGCATTTCATTATGTTCCTTAGTCGGTAAAATCTTCGTATCCATTAAGGTTTCTTTATCCAAATCCAATTACTGTAGGCTTGCGCTTTGGGACCTTATTCCTACTGCGCAATTTTTGGATGATCGCAGTGTCATGAGCTGAAGAGCTGAGTAGGCTATCAAAAATCGAAACGAGCTTGTCCAGGTAGTAAAAGTGTTGCTCTCGATTTTTATGGTTAAAGGTTCTAGTTACGTGCAGTTAAGAAATTGTGGGTTCCAGTGAGATTACTATTTACCAAATCGCACTGGTCATGTACTCTTTGACCCGTGCAGTCGTCCACATAAAGCACAACGTCAACTCCTGGTAGAGGCGAAGGTAGGGAACTCCATAGATATTTCGACCGTTGTGGTGCGTCCCTGACTGGAAGATTGTGAGTTGAAACAACCCTCGTATAATTCTTTTCTGATAACACGATTCATAATCTTTACATGGGATATTATGGATCTATTATTGTAAAATTTACATAAACGAACGTGGTTAAATCGACTCTAGAAGTAATTCAGAGTCGAACGGTATAAAAGTATAACAACTACCAATCATGGTGTAGGCTACAATAAGGATTTAAAAAAAAGGAGAAAAAATGAAAACTTACGACCAAAAAAGACTCCTATTGTGTGTTGTATATCTAATAAATCCACTAAAAATTCCATTAGAAATGTATATTCTTTTCTAGCTAATTTTTCGGCTACATCTTGTAAACATTTGAGTTTTGAGTGCAATAGCAAACGGGAAACAAGTTCTATTTCATTAGCCTTAACACGCATAGTTTCCAAAAATGTTCGAACATCATGTGTTAGCCATCCACGATTATAGGAAAATGTAAACTTAACTAAATGACATAATTCATCTGCTTGCAAATTAGCGGGATTTCTTAAATCGGCTCTCTTCAGGAGACGGCAACTAGTGCACAACTCCAAGTCCAGTTCATCTTCTTCATTAGGTGATATTTCACTTTTATACGATATACTAGAGGCTGTTGTATTTGGTCTTTGACGATTAGGTGGTCTTATTTCCCCTAAACATACCACCTCTACTTTAGCCTTACTTTCTAGATCGTCAAGTAAGGGTTTACCCTCAGTAAGGTCCGAAGTATTAGTTGCCATTGGCGATATATTATCATTGTGAGTTGCCTCCTCTGCAGTATTAGTCTGATGTTGTGGAGTCCAGCTGGCGGTGGAATTTTGATCCAATTGCATTAAAGAAGAATTAGCTCTTATATCACTGTCATAACCCAAAGCTGTGGAGCAACGTACTGTAGCGATTTCATCAGTTTCAGATTCTGTATCCGAACTAAAGGCTGGCAAACGATTTTTTTGTATTCTTGAAGAGGGTATAGCATAATTGGGTCTTTCGGGATTTTTACGATAACACAAACGATGAAATGAACGCCAACATTGACGACATTGCTCCAACATACCTGGTAAATGACATTCGTAGCAATATAAATCATGAGATGGAGACTCCTTGATTTCTTGGAGCGTGGGTAAACGCAAACGTTTAAGTTCTGGTACAACTGTTCTAGGTGAACGTGGCGAATTCACAGTGGCCGATACTGGCACTAATAAACCATCACGCAAAGCATTTGCTATTGTTTCTTTTGCAGAAGCTATAAATTTTGGAATTGTTAACTAAAAAACATCTATAAAAAAACATCTACTTACATATCGAATAGTTTGCTTTCTTTATTAAAACATCTACCAAATTGTCAACAGAACATGATTCTTCGCGTCCATTATAGTTGCTTTGGATGTTTTCATCCTGGCTATTATCATTGGGAGAGCATAAAATTTTTAGAAAATAACGCAAGCAATCTGGTTGAGCTTTACGTATAAATTCCGACATTTTATTTAGTAATTAACTTTTTTCGTAACAGTGACATGCAATTTGTATTAAACCTAAACTATATATTTCTTCGCATAATTAAATTTATTTAATTCTTTAGTTAAACAAATAACTGTTGTTTATTAAAGTTTATTAGTTAAATGATAAAAATATACATTGTTATTGTTTTTTTCCTAAAACAATCACAATAGTTGTAAGTAAACAACATGTCTGGTTTAAAGCAACAGCTGAGTGCTTTTATACAAAAAACATTCCAAACACTTCCTAAAAATGCTTTTATTTTGAATAAATTATTTTAGTTTTCTGATTTAAAAGTAAAAAAGAAGAAGTTTATTATTATAAACAAAATTTTAGTAAGAAATTTCAAGAATAGATTTTTATTTAAAAATATATTTTTTAATATTATTCAATGATTTTTCTAATTAAATACATTGTATAAAATAACATATCAAATTTGTCAAATATTGGCAACATTGGTGGTTAGTGCGCTTTATTAATGTTTATTTTAAACATTAGAAAATATTGGCTTATTTTCATTATTTTTGAATTTTTATAAAAACTAAGTATTTGGTGGCAATAATTTTTAAAATTATTAATATTAGAAAAATTTGCGGGAAAAAATAGTGTTTTTGTGAAAAAAGACTGTAAATAAGACGGCGATTTGAACATAAAAGAGGTTAGTCACTTTCAAAAAAACTAATTTAAGTAAAATCTTAAGTTATAATTAAATTATTTATTTCAATAAAGCCAGAACAGTCTAAATAAAAATATTACAAATTTAAAATAATAACTTGAATTAAATATAATAAATGAAATTGGCATAAAAATGTATTTTTTTTAGTAAAAAGTGAGATCGAAAAATTCACAATATACATTTAAAAAAAATCAACTCACGTTTTATTTGATTTTTTTGATCAAGTTATCTTTGTAAAAGATGTCAGTTATAAAACCCAATTTGGTCCTACAAAAAGTTGGCCAACCATTCAAAGGTCTATCGTCTAACAGTTTCCAAAGTTATTAAACAATATAAGGAGAACTTATCCGTTGATGGAAAACCTGTTTCTGGTAGAAGGAATGGTGAACACAATTTTCTAAAGTCAAGTAAATAGGAAACAATCTCAAAGGAGCTCCCAATATATCCTTTAAGCTTCGGAGTTTGAGTATTTGGTAAAGAAATTAAAGTTAATCCAAAATTAAAAATGTACAAGACTCAAAAAGTTCCTGACAAGAACGTTGCTAAAAATGTAAAGGCTCCAAACAGAGCATGGAAATCAAGTTTTCTTAACAAATATATGCTCTGGCATATTTTTCACAACCTGGTCTAACATTTTATGTGGCTTACACTTGAGGAAAGTTAAATAAAAGTTTAGAGCTCAAAGTATTCAAAATTTCCCAAAAAAATCTTCCTATGACAACCAATATGCAGTTGCGGCAAAGAAAGCCAATGATTAGTTACAACTGGCTCTATAAATACCAAAATTTACATCAATAAATGTTTATAAAAAAGGCTGGTTCTAATCATAAGACTTCATCATGTGAAGTCTTATAAATAGCTAGACTTGGCATTCTATCACTATGATAAACAAGCCCTCGATTTGTACAGGAACAATAATGTGGTATTTGTACCAAAAGAGGTAAATACTCCAAACTGCCTGGAGCTAAGTCAAGCGAAGAGATATTGAGCTCTTGCTTAAAGAGAATTGAAGGGCACTAAAAAGGCGTCCAAAAATGAGGTCTTTTTATACAGAGATAGAATGTTCAAAGTCACTAAGAGCACTGTAAAAACGTAAAGGGTTTCCGAAAAGGATGCAAAATTGAATAACTGATTAAAACTGTAAAGATATACTGTATGACTGATGTAAGCCCAAATCTGACTATCCTCTTTATGGAAGTAGCAGTCTGTTATGATGGTTTTAGCAGTATGAGTGTTAATACAAATTTAATAGACTTGACATCTTTCTCTAGAAAGAACCTTTTAATTTTTTTTAATTTCAAGGTTTGCAAAAAATTAAATTTACAATTAAAACCCAAAATGTTAACTGTAACTAAGAAAAAAAGCTTCATTTTTAATAAGTATTCCATACCATTTCTTATTATAGACATAATGCATACAGCGGGCAATTCTTCCGAATTCACCAACAAACAAATAAGTCAGTTAAAACAACTAAAAAATATGGTCAAATTGAATAAACTGCTCGAAAAATGTGAGGAGGTTAAAGAAGAACTCGAAAATTTGATGACTGAAAAATCAGATTGCATACAGAAACGTAACGAATATATGGAACATTTAAATTCTCTACAGGGAGAACTAAAACTTGCACGAAATGATGAATTTAATTGGCAGAAAAAATTAGAAACTGGTATGTATTTACATTGGTGTAACCACCTAGTTTATGAATTCAATTAATAAATATTTTTTTCAGCACAAAAATCCTTTGTTGAGCAGGATAATGATCATTTACAAAGCATTTGTTTACTTCTGGGTTATCAAATCTCGAAATGTCAACTATTGGAAAATAATGGTCTACAAATTACAGTATGTTAATTAAGTTTTTATTTAAAAATTTTATTAATTTCTATTATTTTTTTATGTTTCAGCTAAAATATCGCGATATTTGCTATGTTACATATAGTGAATCGGCTCAGTTATATGATTTAATTGAAATTTTTCCGCATCATCAACATTTTCCACAAATTAAAGAATTTTTAAGAAATTCTCAAGATTTAAGGGGTCTTTTAACAACTTTACGTAAATTTTTTGATTTTGCCATTGAATTTAAAGAAAAACAAGAACAACAACAATAAATTTATCATAATAATTTTTAATGTTTTTATAAAAATCAATAATTTCGTATGAATAATATTTTAAGTTAAAGTAAAGCAGTTTAGGGTGAGGAAACACATATCGCTTCATTAAAGACGGTCAGGCTGTACTTTGTTTGCTCGCCTTCGAGAGTTTAGGGTTTCACTCTTACGCCGCGCTATTCGTTTACCGTTGTCCAGCCTTGTACGCATTTACCACACGATTTTGAAATATACAAATTATTTAATGGTCCCTCCTTCCTATACGAGGGTCTAGGTCGTAAATTGGAGTAACTATATTCACCATATTAGCCAAATAAATCTCTGTCGATAAGAGTAACTTAAAGAAAACAAACAAAATTAAATTTTCTGGAAACATATTACAAAATTTGTTCTTTAAAGATATTTTAAATTTCATGTGAAATTCTATTTGCGGCATTAGAAATTATTTCTAGGAAATTGTTGAAATAGTCACCGCATGTATCTATTCGTTGTTAATACTTATGACATTCAAAATTAAATTTTGTTTTACCATATGATTTTTTGTAGTTAACTAAAATTATAGCGTATAACGCATAAAACGAAGGCGATTATAGCGATATTAAACATTTCACGCACACACAAATCTAATGATAATCAGTGGTCTCAAAACGCTTTTTTTGAAATTTCAAGTGGACATTTTTTTGATGATTTCCAATTGTTTGAATGAGTGTGTCTGGAGATGGAACTCAGAAATTGATCGCCTCAATTATCGCCAAATTTCATTTATGTTTTGTTTTGATGTTTTGTAATTAATTGTGCTCAAAATTTTGAAGACTATCTGCAAGAGTCGTAGACGTAAGTAGGCGTTTCGTTAATTTCAAAAACTTATTCTTTAGATTTTTTCAAGAAAAATACGCCAAAGCTTTAAATGAAGTACTAATTGAATGTTGTTGTAATAACACGAACAAATAACAAAACAAACATGTTACTTATATTACTTTGGTTCAACACCAGACCAAGAAATCTTGTAAGCTTTATTGGATGAGTCGATAGAATTTCGGGACTTAGAGAGGAGACTGTCAGTAGAACAAAATCCTTATGTCATCTAATCATTGGCCACGTGTAGAACCTAGGTTTAGAAGGGCATGGTCAATAGGAGACCAATAGGCATTGAGCTTATTGCTCCATACGATCTCAGTTGTGCCAGAACTACTCTTACAAACCGCAGCAAATTCTGTTTATTGTCTGCAATAGGCGGTGGGCAGTCTTCAAGTAAGATGTTCAAACATTTACTTGGAACTGCGGAAATTGTGCCGTCTCTGTAAATGTTCATCATGTAGATTGAGAATGGAGGGTATTTGAATTCAGCTTATTACGGTTCTGACTGGCCAATCTATTTCTATGTAGCTTATAACGTTTCTAAGTGATTTTAGTTATTTGAGTTGAAAACCTAATAGTTTTAAACTTTTATTCGATTGAAATTATAATACTAATTTACAAAAAGTTATAATTCTCATCACTAGTGATGATATTTTGAACTTTTTTCGGAAACCCCTCAATTTACGTATTTATAACAAGTGATTGGCTTCTCTTGGCGTAACTGCATATTGTCTGACATACCAAGAACGTTTAAGGAAATTTTTACTGCTTTTGGGCCTTAAACTTTAACATTCTTACGAGCATCAGCAACATGAAATTTTTGACGAAGAAGTTACGCAAATCTCTCATATTCATTATGCAGCATATATTTGTATATTTTTTAGAAAATTTTAATACATTGGTTATTAACAGTTTGGTGATAGACCTTTGAATAATATGCCAACTTTTTGTAGAACCAATTAGAGTTTTTTCGCATTTTTTCTAATCACTCATTTTAATCAGATTAACATGAAATTAACATAATAACTGACATCTTTTACAACAAAGGCAACTTGATAAAAAAAAATCGAATAATACTTGGGTTAAAAGTTGTTGTGGAAAACGTGTGTTAATAATATTTCGATAGTGCACGAAATTTAATTATTAAAATTAAGACGTTGGAATCGGTTATCAAAATATTAACTTTGAACGCCATTATATGTTAAAGAGTTTTTCCAAATAAGTCCTGGTATGTATATTAAAACTTCAAGCCTCTATATTTCGAAAACTCTCTGAGAGTTGAAATAATTATTAATATGAATTATTTGGTATTGATTTCAATTGTTTAATACTTCTGGTATTAAATATTTATTTTACGCTACATTTGCTTGAGCGTTTTTTCTTTTATTTTTGTAAATGATAATTGGCAACACTATACTTTTTTGTTTCTGTTTTTAGTAACGTTTCGCTAATTTTTTCATTACGTTTTGTTCGCTTGTTAAGGTCGGTTCGAGAAAGGAATAATAAATTTTATTTTTTATTTATTTTTGTTTGTAAAAATTTAACAATTAGTGCATAATATTTTTTAACAATCTAAAAAAAGATGTGAAATAAATGGCAAATCATTATACGATTACTAATTAAATTGTGTGATAAATTAAAAATAGTGTAAATAAAAAGCGGCAAACAACAAAAAATTGACAGGCCGCTTGTCAAAGAAAAAAATAAATGTAAAAAATAGATTAACAAATAAAATAATTACAAATTATAAACGTTCAAATTATAACAAAATTATTTTATAATTTTTGTTAAATAATTATGCAAAATTTTGTTGTTATTTTTGTGTTAGCAAATTTTATATGAAACACATGATATACAAATGCAAATTTTAGTAACAAAAAATATTAAGAGAATCTTTAACTTAAAAGAGAATAAGACATTTAAGAGAAGCATACGTGAGTTTGATTTTGGCAAAACCCAATTTAACAGTGAAAAATCTTGATTTTTCCATATTGTTTTAAGAAGCACAAATACGAAAAAAAACGTGCAATTTTATTCGAAATAAATTCTCTATTTACCAAAGAATATTTGTTGTAACATACATAATAGTTATTATGGATAGAAAACTAAGAAAATCAGCCAACCTAAAAGGATATAATAATTTATTACCAGCCTCAGGCGTAGCAAATGCAACGGCAATGCAAAGTGATAATTGTATGCAAAATTCATATGTGATTCCAACAACAGCAAGTACTACTAATACTACCTCAATGAGCCCAGTTATTTTACCGCCACCTCCCGCCAATTTAGTTAAAGATATTGCCGGTTTAAATCAATATCATTCACCGCGTACCACTAGGCAACGTACTAATAATAATGCCAATTATAATATTAATACAGCATTAGTAACAGCAACGACAACAACAGCAACAACACCTTTGCAATTAACACAACAAGAACAACTACAAATGACTACAACAATAGAGCAAAAAAATCATAATAATAACAACAGCATCATCATCAGCAGTAATAATATGAATAATAATAATCAAACAACATTGATGAGTTCGAAAGCAGCTGCATGTATAGCTTCACCTATGGAACAGCTGGCAGCAGTTCATGCAAAGGCTACTTCAAGTCGTAATAAGAATGAAGGTAATACTAATATTATAAAAATCTTGTCATAACAGTAAAAACAACAACTATGTATTTTGTCAAACAGGCACATGCATAAAGATTACATACAAACATACTGTTATTGTTCTAGATTTATACATCCATGTGCAATAATTTAATTCTATTGCGTTTAACATATTGTGTTGTATCTACCAAAACAAAACTGTGTCCTTTATTTGACATTTTTAGTTATTTCTTTTAGTTTCGACATTATAATTGAATAAGAAACATACCTACATACATATAAGTACCTATGTATGCACGTATTTCTCTTGTTTATTTAGATAAATTTTTTTAGCACATGTCTGATATTTTCAAGTTTTTTATTTCAATTCAATTCACACCTTTGGAATAATATATAAAGATCCTCTTATTATCACTCAAACAAATTTATTGATTTTAATTGTTAGGATCAATATTGCTTATCCATGCAAAATATTGCTTATTGTACAAAATGTACTTGGTCAATATTTCGAAATGAAATTTTTTTATTTTTATCTTATCTTCTACACTATGAAATATATCATGAACTTAATTGATATATACTGGTGTATATTCCTTTAAACACATTTAACTTTTTTAAAGAACTAGAAAGAAGAAAATGTTAAGTGACCAAAAGAGTGGGCGAAAACAGAACACAGGACAGTCGCCAGTATTACAAGGATACTTTGGGGAGACCCCGATGTGGGCGAGACCATAAGTATGTTAGAATTACATAAAGATGTGCTAAGTAAAATTATATAGGTGTTTTAAAAGAACACTCTATTCTTTTGACACATATTAAGCGTTTAGGAGAGACCGATGTCAAAACAGGGCGTGCGGGTAGTACTTGGAGACGTCATTGCCCAGCTTTCAGGTCACTAAGATACCATAATTTTATGGATGACTATTCTATGGAATGCTTTTCCACACAGAAAGCACACAACAAGCCAAAATAGCGGCTTAGATCATATAAGTCCTGAATATAAAGCAATTTTAACGAAATTTGGCACAAATAAGTTTCATAATATTGTAAAATGATGTTCCAAGTTATACGAGGATTGATCCATTAAAACCTCAAATCTCACGTTGGTATTGTGATAAGAAATTCTACGAGCATCGGTTTTTTATTTTTAGCTCTGTTAAAGTCGTTACGCTCTCGTTTCGGTTATTATTTGGGCCATGTGTCTCCCCAATTTCTTAATTCGGTTTAAGTCTAACTTAAAGCAGGACAGTCCAACAGAGTTAGGTTATGTTCCTTAAACCATGATTTAGACTGCTTTGAAAAAATGTACTGCAGCATTATCTTGCTGCAGTATTATCTTGAAATCTTCATCCATAAAAGAGAAGAACATCTTCCAACAATTCGTTAAAAAATTATAGCTTTTTATTCCTATTTAAACAAAACAAATTTAAAATTTGCTAACTACAGAAAATGCTGCCCGAATCATAACACTTTCACCGCCATAATTAAATTTTGAACGAACTTGGTTTGATCTCATGTTTGGTCAAATCATGTCATTTTAATAATGTGAGTATGAGACTGGACCGTCTAAATTATTTTTTTCCGTCAAATAAAATTACAATTTTCCAATGCTCTGACCATTTTATTTTCGTGCGAATTTTAGACGATTTTTGTTATGCTGTTTTCTTAGCATCGGCTTACTTTTTAGCTTCTTCCATTTTATGTTTTCATATCTTCATAAAATGTGAGCAACGTATTTTGAAGTCACAGGAAGATTTAGTTTGTTGTTTATTTATGTTGAATTAAATTTTCAATTCAATGGATTGCATTTTGTTTTATAAGATTAAACTGCCTTTTGGTTAATTTTGGAAGGTTTCCAAACATAATTCTGTCCTTTCTTAAAGAAATTACGCACCACTTTTCAAGATCGTTTAATATCTATTGCAACTATCTCTATTGAATCTATTTTCTATTTTCCTGATCGGAGTTCTCTTGGACGTTTTTAAACGTTATAAAATTTATCTATTAAATTAGAAAATTCTGCGTTTTTAGAAACAAAAAATAGCACCAAGAATTTTAATCGCATGAATAAGACAAACAAGTCTTAAAAAAGATCTAGATTACATTAATGCTTCTCATTAAAAATACTTTTACTTTACTTGTGGATGAGAACAACATAAATTTAATTAATTATTATTAATTTATAATTAATTATAAGAATATCAATAAGTGTATGATACAATAAACGAAAAACTATTGGAAAATATAGTTTAATAAAAATTATCAAGCCAAAAAGACATTATAAAACAAATCATATATTAATAGTAAATGCGTAAATAAAATTTCTATAAATCAAATCTCATCATTTTCCTGTTAATTGTTTTATTTTATATTAAATAAAATTAATATACTTTTCCACGTATTAACAGTTGAGATGAAATTCAAAGAAATTCACAATAATTTTTAGACAGAAAATTTTGTTTAAACTATAAATTTTTTGGTGAAATATATATACAATATGTATGTTTATATTTTGAAACGTTTATAAACGTTTCATAATAATCAGAAAATGCCAAATGCTAAAATTTTAAACGTTTAAAATTTTAGTAAACGTTTATAAATGAATTTTTAAAATTACGGACTCCTCTAGAATTATCCACTTTAAAAATTCGCCATCTGTTTTTCATTAAAACTTTTAACACAATTAATTTTTAACTTTTTTCATTAAGTTACCATTGTAAAATATATCAGTATAAACAAATGAATATATTATTAATCGAATTTAAATAAATGACCAGAAAAAATTGCGTACCTGGAGATTTTATCTGTTAATAGAAAACCTGCTTCAGGCAGAAGGAATGGTCCATATGATGATTCTAAAGCTAAAAAATATATAAAGCATTTTCAAAGGAGATCAAAACACATCTGGTAGGAAAGTAGCTCAGATAGCTTAGTGCTTGGACTATTTGGTGCGAAAAGTTAAAACTATTGCAAACTTATAAACATAAAAGACATAAACAGTTCCCAACCGGAACGCTGCTAAAAATTTAGAGGGCAAAAACATACCATGAAAATTGCTTCATAACCTATGACATGTTGAAGAAACGTTTAGGAACCAAAAGCATTCTTTCCAAAAAGTTATTGGTATGGCAAGCAATATGCAGTTGCGACAAAAGAAGCAATTCATTTGTTACAATGGGCTTTATATATACCGAAATTGAGTTCAGGGAATGTTTAGAATAAGGCAGACTTCATTATTTTTGGCCTGACTTGATATCCTGTCACTATGGAAAACAAGCCTTTAAGTGATAGAAGAAAAATAATGTGGTATTTGTACTAAAAGAGGCAAATCCACTTAACTCCCCGAGAATTGAAGAGCGCAAAATAGGTGCCCAAAAGTGTGTTAGATTTTAAACGGGGATGTACTACCCGTCGTTTAGTAAATAATAGTTTTAATGAAAAACGTGTGTTAAGATCTGACTTTTTTATAGATAAACACTCAACACTCTGCAGTACGAACATTATGGTGACTGAGTGAGCATTTAAGTGAAAACAAAAACTAATTTTTATACATGATTTTTTCGGATTAAGATTGTAAGTAATTTCAAAAATTTGGAAAAATACTCCCTAAAAATGTAAACACATTTTAATGTTGTGGCAAAACTTTTGGTAGAAGTATAATCAAGTACAATCCGACCCAACTCCACACTAAAATGAGGACTGTATCTGCAATAAATGCTCATTTATATAAAATTCGTGTATTTATTGTGAAACCAAATACGAGCAAATTTAATTCATATACATTACAAACTTGGAGTGACATTTCCAAAGGATAGTATCACCCTTAAAAACACAGTAATGGCCTACAGGCATATTAAAGGTTTACAAAGAAATTATATTTTCCATAATAATTGGATCTCCGTTCCGGAACGACTGACTACCAAACTGGCAAAGATTGTCAACTTAGCAACAGCTGTATCAACCCAAAGAAACAGCTGTATCAAGGAAGAAAATGCAACAGCAGCGAAACTGTTGCAATAACAAAATAATCATTGTGGAATTCATTGTAAACTTAGCTATGTTTCAAAACCAGTTCTGAACTTTCTAGCAAGATACTGTGCAAGCATGCAAAGCTAAAAAACAAACTATACTCCAATATAAATTCTGTTAAGTCAGCCTTGTAGACAATTCCCTATTTTTAGTTGACATGAAACAAACTGTTTTTAGCAATTCAACTGTCTTGCAGTTTACAGGCAGAACTTTAAAAGTTCATTTAAAATGATATATTTTAATACACAAATATCCAGAGGAACATTCTTTTTGGACTCAATATAATTTAAAATATAATTTTTTTCACTCAAAGCCTTAATTACTAATTAATATTTATTTTCCTTACAGAAGCCATTAATGACTTAAAAACTCGCATTCCTGAAATTGAAAATATTTTCGATATACATAGTCGAATTGGTAATGGTACCTTTAGTACGGTACTTTTGGGCACTTTAAAGAAACAACGTGATTTACCAGATAATCTAAAACGTAAATTTGCTATTAAACATCATATACCAACTAGTCATCCCGATAGAATAATGAAAGAGTTACAGTGTATGGCTAAAATTGGGTAAGTTTATTTTTCCATCCAAAACTAAATGAAAATTTTTGTTTTCATTTATAATTAATTATTTATTTTTTTACAATTAAACAAACATTTCATTTCGTCATTGAAGTATAATTAAAACACTTTAAACTGTTGTTTATACGTTTATTTGATTTTATGGTCTTTTGTTCATAAGATCAGACTTTTTTTTGAAAATAAAATCGCATACGCAAATGCGATGTATTTAGTAAATGCGAAACAAAAATGTTTATAAACGTTTATATTCTGTATACAGATACACATATAAAGTAACACATACATATTTCTTATTTAATTTCATGGCAGACTATGACGTCTGTGACGTAATTTATTTTATTATACATTTTTTTTTTTTTTTTTTTTTTGCACAAAATTGTTGACATTACACTGAGTAATTGTTTGAATATAAAAAGTGTTTTACTAATTATATACATATAATAATATATATGTACATGTAAACTTAAGCTAAAAATAATATTATTAGAAGAGCTGTATAAAGTAATGATGTTCTGTAATAAAAGATTATTTTTGAATTTAATAAATCATCATCATAACGTTGCACAGAGGTTCGAAAATGACTTATTTTACAAATAATTCTACAACTTTTGGACCAAAGATATAACTTAATAAAATTAAACATGACATTAGATAATCTGTTTTCGAGCTGATTTGGATGAAAATTTTATTTGCCTCAAGCTGGTAAGGTTCACCATTTCGGCTATTTTGTTTACCCAAATTTCATTTATACTAAGAGACAAAGGAAATTTTGTATTCGATGACATATTTGGTTTATCTCTCATAGTTTCAATACAAATTAAAACAAGTTTTGATTTCTTTGTTTGATTGAAATTATTATTACAATTTACCAAAAAAAATCATGTTATTGATAAAGTGATGTGATGAAATTTCGCACCTTTTTAGGGAATCTTTCCATTTGTCATTTTGCTCGAACACGTGGACCATCTTCGTTTGAAATCGTCCACACTTTTTGTCACCTTTTTGTGCTCTTCAATTCCTAATATCTCTTCACTGGCCTTAGCTTGGGGCAGTTTGGAAGATTTCCCTCTCTTGATACAAATACCACATTATTGTTCTTGTGCCACTCAAGGGCCAAGTTGGACCAAAAATAAGTAGACACATTATAAAGTCTTATGAATGGAAGCAGCCTTTTTTAAAAACATTCCTTTGATGTACATTTTTGTATCTATAGAGCCCGTTATAACAAATAATTTGCTTCTTTTGCCGCAACTACATATTGCTTGTCATACTCATTCCCATGGCAGCCGGTTTTACGTACCGGAATTACCGGAAATTCTTCGGCCAAGGGCTTTCACTCCAGCAACCGAAGAGAAATCATTTGCATGTCAAATTAAGAACTTTTTTGTTGCTAAACTTATCTTAAATATTCCCTCGAGCATCAGCAACATACATTTTTCACCTGAATGTTACAAAAAATGTGTCATAACATTTGTTTCGGCATCTACTATGCAGCAAAAATATTTTTTAAGAAAACTTGACTTTAATTTCTAAGCTCTGTTTGTGGTCTCTAAATTTTTTAACAGCGTTACTGTGAGGAGCTTTTTGAACCTTGTGTGTTTTTAATCCAGCATTAGATTTAACTTTTCCTACCAATAGTACGAGCATTAAGCTATACGGGGTGCTTTTCTGCCAGATGTGTTGAGAGCTCTTTTGAAAATGCTTTCTGTTAAATTGGCATTTTCAAGTTTTCTATCAACGGGCAAGTTGTCCCTTGAACTGTTAATTACTAGTGTATTTTGAAACCGAAACCGGAAACCAGTTGACTGCTTTTTTTGCATTTGAGAAAACCGGTCGGTTTTGAATAATTTCTATTTGCCGTTTTTTTCAGTCGGTTAAATAGTTTCTTTTCAAACTTTTCACTATTATATTCAGCTGCAGTTTTGTATATTTCGCCATGACTGTGTATACATTCATTCCATGTGTTACACGAGCAAAGTATTGTATACATTCTTAGACATCATATTCTGAATCAATTTTGCTATGTCCATCTGTTTTAGACATAATCACACGAATAAAATTAAATAAGATTCTACAAGTTTTTTTGTTCAAAAATAAACATTTTTTAGCTAAAGAGATATAGATCTATAATTTCGTTATATTCAGAAATTAAAGAAAAGTTTCTGTAGAGGAAAATAATGGACTTGAATAAAGTTATAGTATCTCGATACATTATTTTAAATGCGATACCGGAAAAAAAACTAACAAAAAACTTTTATATCCCACTCATTTAGGTCATTATACTGTGTAAGGATTTTTGATGAAATTTGTTATTTTGATAAGGAGCCATTATTTTTACTACATTTCATATAAAGTCCATTATTTGATATAAGTTTTTATTGGTTAAACTGTAAATTTGTAATAAATAATAATTTTTTCTTATAAATTTATTATAATCAAACAAAAACAGTTTCTTAACATAAAACCGTATTTGAATCCAGTTTTTTGAAAATCCTTTTTTTTCGAATAACATAGAAAACCGGTTCTCTAAAAATGTCGATTTTTTTGAATACACTATTAATAACATAGGAAAAAAGATTGACGGCAGACCTTTGAATAATTGGCCAACTTTTTGTATGATCAAGTTTGGTTATGTTGAAAATATTCAATAATTTTAGTACGCACTTTTTTCTGGTCACTCAGTTTTAATCAGAGAATATATTCATTTGTTTGTTATTCACTAAATATAATAATTGACATGTTCTACAAAGGTAACTAGTCCGCAAAAAAATTATCAAATAATATTTGGGTCTCACTCTTTAAGAGTTTACATTGAAAATGCTTTGCATTTTACATCTCGAAGTTTTTTTTTTGCGATATATTATGGTCAAGTAGGTTTTTTTGAATTTGTTTGTTTGCCACATGTGTGCTAGATCTGCCAACAAGGTGTTTCCCAAAAATTATATTATAATAATTTTTATAAACACTCATAGTCTACACATTTAAATGTGTAATAATAAAATTCTATTTCGTTTTATTTATAAATATGCATGTATTTACGTAGGTGTTTTTTTGTTTTCTTTTCTATAAATAATTTAATTGCAATTTATTTAATTCCATAGAAGAGTCTAGAAAGTATATTTTATATCCAATAGAAATATTATAAAGTCTATTGATTTATTTTTCTTTCATTTTAACCCTTCAAAAAAATGCTCTAAATTAAATTATAAATCGTTTTCTACATCTCTGACTGCTGCAGTACATTGACGTAGTTTTAAATAAAATAAATTTTATTTATTTACTGGCTTTTTATATACTGTTACAATGAATAAAAGGCAACACAAGTACGTTCACAAGTATGTACATACGTACGTATGTATGTCGAAGAGTATATTGTGCGAATATTATATGGTAATGAACTTTTCTTTCTGTCTTCCTGTCTTTTTATTGTATACAAAAAAAAACCCGGCATATTTTTTTATAGACATTTAATGTACATATGTAGAATTTATGAGTGCATATAGTTTTACCGGGTTATGTATTGGTTTGTGTGTGTGTAATATGTATTTGAATATTCCTGTATATGTATAATACACTCTCACTTTTGTTTGACTCTAATTTTTTCGACTTGAAATGTTTTCAAATAACAAATTAACCTTAACCTTGATTTTTAAGGTTAAATCGAAAATATATTGACTTTTAGAATATACAGTTGCGTTCAAAATAATAGCACCACATACATACGTTTTCTTTAATAAGTTATAAAAACTATTTGAATCCTATATTATGGTTTAATAAAATCAAAAATAAGTAAAAAGTTAGTAAAGAAGCATCATTGATATTTATATTCATTATTTTTCTTGAAAATTAACTTTTTCGAGAAGGATTTCAAAATAATAGCACCACCCGATTTTAACTATAACAAAAGCCAAAATAAATAATTCTCATCTAAGTTTTTAGTGTCATTTTATCTATTTATTCTAAGCATTTTGTTATACTTCCCATGTTAGTAATAACAGCCGAAAATCGCCTTCCCATTGAATTTATTACATTCTGGCAACTTTCCAGGATAAAAGAGTTCCATGTGTGCTCTATGGTGGTCGAAATATTGCTTTTATACATATGTAGACAAATTAACGATTGAATTTACATAGGGAAACTTATAGTGACTCCAATATTCTGCAATCACTTTCCAGCTATTTTGCTGGTATGTTTCTGGGTGTTGTCTTATTGCATACACCAAATCATTGGCATTTCTTCAGATGCATACGGTAGCATTACTTGGTCCAACATTTTTTTATATTCTGACACATCCAAAGTAGTTTAAATACCGTAAATGGGTCCAAGACCATAATACAAAAAAAGAACGTCCATACCATAAGACTAGAATCGTCGTGTTTGAAAGTTTTTGTTGTAAACATTTGATTATATTCCTTGCTAAGAGGCTTCCCTACAAATAAAATATATTTTAGACTCATCGGTCCACAGAATACTACTGACCTTTTTCAATATGCCAAACCAAGTAAGTTTTAGCAAAATTAAAACTATTTGAAACATGCAAAGAAGTTAAGAGGAAAACTTTTCATGATCTATGGGCTTTCAAATTGTATTACCTAAGTCTTTTGATATAGTTTCAGTACTTATTAACAGATGTAAATTATTTTTTTAATCCCCTGCTGCTGAGATAAATGTTGCCTAATTCGTTTGACATTATATACGATGAACCATTAAAGGTGTTCACAGAGTTTTGCTTATTTCGGTAGAAGTTTATTCATTGGAACGATGCTTTTTAATGAGTTCTCATTTTTCCGTAGTACAATGTTTAGACCAACTCATTACTAAATTCTAATAATACGCTTCTTGAAAACGTTGTTAATTATAGGTTATAGTTGCAACAATGCACTCTTTTACACTAAATGTTAAAACAATTGTATGAACTGTTTATGGTTTTTTTCAAGCATAATAGAAATGGTGCTATTATTTTGATAGACCCTAATCTGATGTTTTAAGTTATAATTAAATTTATTGAAATACTCATTTTAATTAAAAAAATGTATTCATTTTCTCAGAGAATATACTTTTATTAATGGCACAACAAAATTGTGGCAGCGAAGATGTGACAGATGTGAGTGGTGCTATTATTTTGACCACAGCTGTACATATAAATGCCGGTTGTGTTTAAAATTTTCGCAATATACTCTGTATCCATTGAAATAAACTACATATGTACTTAATGTGTGGCAATAGTTATTTTAAAGAATGTTACTAAAGAGTCAGATCAAAAAACTCTTAACTCAATGTTCCACATGATTTTTCTAAAAAAAATCATTTTGAAAAAAGCTCCCAATACATCTCTTTTGAAAATGTACTGAGCAAAATATTATTACTGCATAATGAATGACGAATGTTCCGGTAGATTTTATACAACTTCCTGGTCAAATATTTTATGTTGATGATGCTTGAGGGAATAATGAAGAAAATTTTAAGACCCAAAAGCGTTAAAAATTTCCCCAAAAAGTTCTTGGTAGAGAAAGCAATATGCAGTAAAATAAATCAATCATTTCTTATGACGGACTCCATAAATAGGCTCTTCCATTCATAAGACTTCAAAATGTGTCCACTTATTTTTGGCCAGACATGGCATCCTGTCTCTATGCTGAACAAGCCCTTGAGTGGTATAAAAACTATAACTCCAAACTGCCCAGAACTAAGACCAGTAGAAAGATATTGGGCTCTTATTAAAAGAGAATTAAAAACAACAATAAAGGTCTCCAAAAGTTCCAGCAAAGTGTCAGGAAGCACCGTGAAAACGTTAATGAAAGGTTTTACGAAAATGGTTCAAAATTTCATCAATAATGATTTAAACTATAAAAATATATACATGATTTCCATTAAACATGGCAGCGAGTACAAAAATGCAACGTTAGAATTTGCGTCTCTTAAAATAGTTGTCCATTGTGAATTTACAGAGTGGCCTTTTGGCTTTCAGCGACGCCAAACTGTCTACATAAATGTTGATCACTGTTATAAATAGGCTTTCATAATATCATTTGTCACTAAAATAATACTGGTATAATTATTTAAGAGTAATTAATAACTTGGGCCGATTTAGAAAATTTAAAAAATCAAAATTTAGAAAAAAGCTTAGCAAGGTCTCATAGAGGGTTCAAAATATAGGAAAATAGGTTTTTGCCTATTACTCAAAAACTAATGGTCCGACTTATTTCATGTCTTCGGCGCATAAATCCACTTAATCGATCTGTGAAAAAATTAAGTCTCTTTAAAAAGAAAAAAAAAACCGAAAAAAATTTTTGAGGTACCTTCAGTTTTTTGCTAATATCAAAGCCATTTATGAAACAATTTCCCTTGAAAGGGAAATTCTCGAAAGCATTTCCTATCGTTTGATATACATATCATACATGTTAACTATAGGTCGGCTTCATAAACTTGATTTCAACCGACAGACGGACGGACGGACGGACATAACCCAATCAATTTCTTTTTCGAAAATTGTGGAAATTAATAACGGAATGACAATCATATATATATACCCTTCTGACCCAGTCAGTTGAAGTTAATAAAAACATATTTGAATCACAAATAAAGAATTTTTAAACAAAAAATAATAAAATTAGTGTACACAATTTAAAGTTAATATGTTATTTAGTACGTAAATAGAAAAACCCATAAAATGACAATTTAATTTGTATAACTAAATCTATTTATAGCAAGTAAATAAATTGTTTTTATTAACTTGTATTTAAATTTTTTTCCTTTATTCACTAAAAAAACGAAAAAAAAATATAAAATTTTTTTGTGGTACAATTTACAAAAACATGGAAAAACATTTTCCCTTTTAATAAAATTCCAGTAGTCAATATTGAGCGTGGGTTGCAAGTACATACATACATACATACATACATACATACATACATACATACATACATACATACATACATACATCAGCAGCAACTACAAAACGTAAAATTTTTCCTTAAAATTCATATATAGAAATTTTATAAGAATATAAAAAATGTTTGTTTAATGGTGTCTACAGCAATTTTCTTACGTCATGCCGAAAAGACCTAATATCTACGTCATTACCTTTTTTTTTTGGCGGGAGAGCTTTTGCGTCATTTGATATGTACAAGTGGCAAGTGGAAAATAAAAACAATTCTATTTATGAGTTGATTTTTTTTTTCATTTTCTTGATGAAATTTCTTTTCATACTAAATGTGTTTTTTTCATGAAGGCAATCATTCAATAAACTGACAAGTTATCAATAAAATATATACAAATTATTCTTATTATTGAATCATACCCAACAAACGAAGCGAAAAAAAAACAAAATATAAATTTATCCTAAAATTAATTTATCAAAAAGAATTTTCGATAACATTTCATAAGCATACTTGTTATAGGTTTATTTTAAACAAGATTATAAATAATTTTAAAATAACGGTTTTAAAATGTTTCCTATAGCAACAGTATTTGTAATAATACTTGCTATACCCTTGTTGGAATAACAGTATTTACAAATGTAATTGTAAAAGATCAATACTCGCAATAGTTTTGTAAGTGTTTTTGTATAAAAAGTCAATGATAAAACACCCAAAAAATCCAAATAAGTAATTTAAGTGAAGTTCCAACCAGCTCCATTCAGTTTACTTTCAAAATTAGTGATGCAAATTTGGATACAAGTGAAAACGGGTTTAACAAGTTCTGAAGATAATGTGGATTCTGAAAAAATTTAACGGATTCATTTGTAAGTTAAATAAAGCCTATTTAGTAATTCCTCTCTTATGTTCATTTATTTTGTATTCACAGGTTGTTGCAAAAACTCCAAATTTCGTTAAAAAAAACTGCTGACAGAAATTATTAACAGATCAGTTAGCGGAAAATTTATGTTGAAAAGGAACAGGGGGAAAAAGTGTGTGTAGCTTAAGTACATCAAAAGTCATATGAAGTAAATAGTACAAACATTATTTTTCTTTATAATATATTAATTTTCCAATTTTATAGATGCCGCCATTTCTATTGGTTCGAGTGAGGTCGAATCTATGAAACTTAGATAAATTGAAAAAAAGAAATAGAAATAAATTTAAAAAATTCTAAATATATAAAAAATAAATAAGTTATTATTTCAATTGAACCTCTAAGCTTATAAAAATATTATGAAAATAAGCTTACTTCAATCAGGTTTAATGATTTCACTTCTAAGCTTTTTGTATATTTTAACTAAAAATATTATCGCAAGCGTAAAATGTTCTTAATCAACTAATTGTTAACAAGTATTTCACAACAATTATCATAACGCATTTGCAAACCTTACGTTTATGCGAGTAAGTTTGTTACAAACTTATTTTAAATGCTTTTGGTTTGTTGGGATAGATATTGTGTCATACTATTTGGGAAATAAGTAATTCAATTCAAAGCAGGAATTATTATAAGTTTATAAAAAAGTAAAAATACAATCTGATTTTCTGCTATATATATTTATTTTCTATTAATGTTTGTCTATAAATCTCATTTAAATATACTTAGGAAACAATTTAGATAAACAAGTTTTTTATATAAAGTATACAGATATATTTTTTTTATCAGAGGTAGAACAATGAAATATGAAAGTTTATTTCAATTTAATGTCGGGTTTTCTTAATCATTATAAAAATGAATAATGCTTGTGCTTAAATAGCAATTATCATTGACATTGACTGCCTCATGATACCTAAAAGCGGGTGAGGAGTTGAACAGGGATTTAAAGTAAATAAATCAGAGTATCTTAAACTATATGAGATCTAAAAATTCTATTAAATTTAAAAGTTATTGATATTGGGATGTACACCTTTCATGTTCATAGGGCTGTTAGCATGTTACTAGTTTAGGTTATCAGGCTCTCAATAAACGAATAATTGAAGGAACAAGGTGTGGCTCACGTAGGTTCAAAAGATTCCTTTGTGTAACCTTCTGTAAACCTCTTTTATGCTCTTCAATTCTCTTTAACCAAAAGCCAATATCTCTCTACTGGTCTTAGCTCCGGGCAGTTTAAAGATTTTTTCCCTTGATACAAATACCACATACCACTCAAGGTGGTTCCTTGGGTATGTCTAGTTAGGCCAAAAGTAAATGGACACATTATAAAGTCTTATGAATGGAAGCAGCCTTTTTTGTAAACATTCCTTGATGTTTGGATTCTTTTGCTACATCTGCATATTGTTTGACATACCCAAAACTTTTTGAGAAATTTCAACAGCTATTGGGTTCTAAACTTTTGTTCCATATGCCCACAAGCATCAGCAACATGAAATTTTAATCAAGAAGTTGAGAAAAATCTGCTAGAACATACGTTTCGTCATCCATTATGCAGCAATAATATTTTTTTTGGAAAACTTGAAGTGTTTAATAACATCGAAAGCTATTTGACGGCAGAATTTTGAATACTAGTCCAACTTTTTGTAGGACCAAGTTAGGTTTTGTTGAAAATAATAATATTCATTTGTTCGACATTAAATGTAATAGCGGACATGTTTCCACGTTACCATGACAATTGGATTCCTTTTGGAACGACCCGAGTCACACTAGGCCAAAGATTGTCAACACTAAGACAGCTCTATCTAATGAATGATTCTTCCTAAAGAAGGGATTCAAACGAAACAAAGATAACTTGATTACAAAAATTAAATAATACTTTTGGGTTAAAAATTTCAATAAAAAAACGTGTGTTAAGAATTGTTCAATCTCACCTCATATATAAAGTATTTACGTATTATTTTAATCAGTGATAGAACAATGAAATATGAAAGTTTATTTCAATTTATTATCTGTTTTTTAAATCATTATAAAAAATGAAAAAATGTTTGTGCTTAAACAGACTTTGTCATTGACATTGATTGTCTAATCGCAACAAAAGGGGAGGTGAGATCTTGAGATCTTAATTTTGTATAAAACCATTAAAAAAATATATATATAAAGTTATCGAATGTCTTAGGAATGTCGACAGATATCAATGCTAATATGTCGGTTTGTTCATCGCTCATCATAAGCAAACATTTTATTTATCGTCATTGAATTTCTTTGGCATCAAATGAACGGCCAATTGGATCAAATATAATCAGGAGAAATCAGGATCTTTACTAACACCTTCAAACCATCAGATCTACTGCAGATGTTTATATTGCATCAATATAACCAACTGAATGCCGGTTATGTGTGATTGGGTTGATTAGAATTCCTGGCTTCAGTTATAGTTTCGAGAATAACATTGCAGATGGTTTAGTCAGACATAGTGTTATAGTGGATGATGAGTGCATTGACCAGCTGGTTGCTTTACTTTACGCGTTATTTGGCTTCAATACGATATTCGAAGGGCAAGAAAGCAGATTAAAATTATAAAATCGATTATTATAATTGGACACTTTGTCCTGAGAGCCCATGTGAGAAAGATGGGTCTTGCTCACAATAGCTTCTATCGCGGTTGTGATGATAAACTAAAGGAATTAGCTGTTAAGCAATTAGAGAACTTAAGAATACCGGGTTTGGAATGTATATACATGCACATGGTGATCTATTTAATGTAGATATGAGATCGCTCCTTTTTTTGAGACACTGGCTGGTTTGGAAACATTAAATAACATATGAATGTTATTTGCAGAAACTCTACACATATGGACATCATCATTATGCTCTGCTCATTGTTTTATTTTCAGAATTCTCTCAGCATTTTCCAAATTTGAATGGCTAAAAATGTCTATTAGTAATTCCTATTGTCACACGATGATTTGTACATTGGTTTAGGCCATTTTTTAGCTTTTAGTGCATTGCTGTATAGAACTTTACATATTCTATATCTCTTGATTTCCTTTCATTCCTTTAAGTACAGTTACTCAATTGATTTTATTTGTCAAGTAATCGTTGATCTTCCCCTTGAATTCCAGATTAATTTTGTTCTTGTTGCTTGTAACAGTTTTATTTAATTTAAATTAATTTTTCCATTGGAATGGATTTGAAAGCTGGAGGAATTTCGCTTAAAAAATCGTCTTCTGTTGTACAACATAAGCACTTAATCCCGTTCTATTTTTCACGTTTTTTTTAAGGTTACGTGTGACCAAGCACGATGTTCCCTAACAATTAAACTGTAGATGATTTCGTATTCTGTTCTTACCGGTTTTTGAGTATTCCTTTTTGCTCTTTGTTATATATTGGTGATATAATTGGAGATCAGGTTTGCAGGGCAGCTTTATATTATATATGTTTTTATAAATGTTATTCCAAAATTATTATTTCCACGGTGCTTCTTGATATTCTTCTTTTTTTTTTTTAATTCAAGTCTTTATTATTCCAATTTGGGATTCCCTGACCTCAAATTAATGCTATAAATCTAAAATAATTAACATGCATTTGTTAAAAAATAACAATACACTTGAGCCCCGACTTGCATCGCTTTTAAAAGATTGAACATAATCGATTTGTGTCGTTGCAATTTCAAATTTCGTCTGTTCGATTTTTGTCGTTTTGAGCCCGATTTGCTTCATTTTGATTTCGATTTGTGATACCAGAAACTTTTAATTATTTTCCATGCAGCATTGTGGATTATCATTTTTAACATCATTGATAACACTGATCGTCACCTTTACGTTAAACTAATCGTCATCTGTACGTTTTGACACCGATTTACGTCATTTTGATTCTGATTTGCATCGCTAGAAATTGTTAAAATTTTTTTACTGAAATAAGGGAAATTCCCTTTTCTTTGTAAATATATGTGGTGCTAAGAACGGGTGTGTGGTTATGGCAAGAATGTAGCGTGTGATGCATCAAAGTACATTAAGGACAAAAGAAAATGAATCAAAGTAAATTTAAACATAAATCGGAAGAAAAGTCTGTTAATATAGGAAGAGTTCCTGCACAATTTTCAACAGAGACTGTGATCTAAAGAAGATACCATAACAAGAAATCCTTTATTGCTTAAGATGGAACCCCTTCATTCAATTTAGCTACAGAATCAAAATAAGCGAAAAATGCCACTGAGCAGGGACGTAATAAAAAAATAAATTTATTTCTATTTACTTCGACCTTTAGTAGTAACGGAAATTCTGATGATTTCGAACCAGTCTGGGTTGGTTTGACTTTTTTTCAAATGTACAATATTTTTTCCCTTATTTTGAAATATTTTTCCCCATAAATTAAATTTCTGTACATTTATATAGATAAAGTTGGTTCGATTTACGTCGTTTAGATTTGCATCGAGTTTCTCCCGTCACCATTAATGACTCAAGTCGGAGAGAATTTACCGCGATCAACAAGAGTAGTTCTGGCACAATTAAGATCGGGATAGAGCAATAGGCTAAATGCCTTCTGGTCACGTATTGACCGTGCCATCATGACCACATGATACGCGAAATCTATTCAATTGCAAATCCAATCCAACCTCATTTTGTCCTGAAGATCTTTGGACACAAACAGTCGAGGTTGCCAGATTCCTAGTCCTAGAGTTTAGCAACAATATGAACCAAAATTGATTGATAAATGTACTATTTATTTCCAGATGTTACAACAACAACGCAAGTCGGAGCTCTACTACACATTTTTATATTAAATATTTAAAAATACTCAATTACGAATTATAGCCCGTTTCTGTATGTCGAACGAAAGCTTTCGTAAGCGAAAAAAAACACATTTGGGTTTCATTAACTGTCATCTATGCGAACAATCAGTCGAACGAAAACGTAAGAGTTTTCATATAAAATTGAGTTTCTGTATCTCGAACGACTCGAACTGAGATATCAAAATCAGTTACCTGCTATTAAGCATTCACCCGGCTGAAGTAACGAGTTTTATTTTATTAATTATTTTGATCATATGTAACATCACTAAAATATTTGTTTAATTTATTTTTATATTTTTTATGAAATTTTTAAAATTTTTTCTATAATTTATTTATTTTATAATTGAAAATGATGAACCGAACATGAATGTCCATAAATAAATCCAAATTAAGAAGGATCGATCTAGAAATAGTGTCTAAACATACAAAAGAGTTAGAAAATATCATAAATCTCCCTTCATGTAGGTTTATCAAAGGTTTATACCCACTTTCAATATTTAACAATGGTTGATGAATTCGATTATAAAATTTTATTTTGAATATAAAATATTATTTTATTTGTTCAAAAGACCCATAATATTTCTAATTCTATTCACTATTATTCAAAACTTTTTAATTAGAAATAAAATAGATTCATCATGTTTGTTTTTTGTTCATTAAATTATGAACTGAATTAAAATGGTTCCATTAATCTGAAACCGGTAGATTATGCATTAGTTCATTGAACTGCAAACGTGTCAAAGTATATTTTTTTTATAAAATAGTAATACACATAGATCTACACTGAAAGAAATAACAACAAAAGAATTTTATTTTCAAACCGAAATCTATATTTTTGTTAGTTAAAAGTATTGAAATCAAGTATGGAGAAAAGCAATTCAATTGGTCAATAACTTGAACTCAGACAATTAAATTCACTTTTATAAAATAATAAAATGTCTGGGGAACGTTAGTTAAAGTTTAAATGATTAATGGGTTCCATATTTCCTCAGGAGAGGGTAACAAAGAGACTCAATGCGTACTACATGTGCAGGAACTCCATAGGGAGAAATTGTTTTCTAAGATCGAGAATAGTAATTTAGATTAACACATCAGTGCTCAGATCCTGTGTTGTATAGTGATACACGTAGCAAGTAGGAACTACAGGAACACTATATCTAAACTACAGCGTTGGTATTAACTGGAGCACAATGCCAGTCCAATCCAACCTCACTTTGTCCTGAAGATCTATGGACACAACCAGTCGAGGTTGCCAGATTCCTAGGTACTATTTATTCCAGCTGTTACAACCACAACTGGAGCACATCACGGGCGACTCTTCATATAATCCTCGATCTGCTACTTTTGGAATGTTACATGTGTGAGTGATATCAAGAAGTCTTTTTAGGCTGAGTTAGTCAGGTTTTTGTGAATTTCTGTAGGGTAGGACACACTGTGGTAGTACGAGAGCTGGAAGCATTTTGTGACAATGTGACTGTATGATAATGAGGAGCATTAAGAGTTACCTTGTTGATTCAACTATTTTCACTAACGGATCCCAAACGAAAGAAGGCACTGCTGCGTATTTCCCGGATTATGATGTGAGAATGTGAGGCTAAAGGTTGGAAAATCTAATAGGGTCCGTGAATAGGCGAAACTTACTCTGTTGCTTATAGTTCTGTAACTTTGAACATTTTCTATTCTACGTTTTCTCTTGCAATACTTTCTTTCAAGTCCTAAACTTTTCTTTCTTTATCTTCAAGGCATCACAATGAATCATAAAGGTCTCCTAGAATGCCTTTTCATAAATATAATGAATCTTTACGTCTTTCCTTCCTAATCTAACCAAACTTAAGCGTCATATTAGATCCATGTCCATTTTTTAGGTTCTATTTGTATTATTATGAGTTCATCGTTTGTAATGTCCTAGAGATCTATGTTACCAGAATATTCTGCATATAATTCCGAGACACTTGTTGATGAAAAGCTGTAGTTTTTCCAACAAGTTTTCATACTTCACTTCTGTACAACAGAAGTTCAGCATAATGCGTAGGATCTCAGATTGATCTACGCAAGTTCTGTTTGGCTGGAAATCAATTTTACTTTGAATTCTTTCTTGTATGATGATTGTATATGGTGTTATGCACAGTAATTCTTCTCCAGTTATTATCTAACGATACTAAGTTTTGAATGCCATTAGTGTTGTCAGAGACCTACTTCTACTGATAACATCTCATGCCCACATCTGGACTTTATAAAGAAGATTTCTTTTTTCTTATAAATAGACGCTGTTTGATAGTCTGGTCCTAAAAATGGGGTTCAGAATGGTTCTATTCTCATGCCACATACAGTTGATAAAAATATATTTTAAAATATTTTCGGCCTCCTCTCATTCCCTTCCATTCCTTTGGCATTTCCTTATTACCATCCAACAATAACTTGATTCTTTATTTCAATTAAGAACTATAAAAAAATTCCCAATTGAGGCATTTTTGACACTAAGGGGCATTGAGGTATTCAAAAGAAACATTTTTAAAAATGAAATAAATTAAAAAAATATTCTGAATTCGCGAAATTTGTTTGCTTTCCGGTCAAGGACAAATTATAAATTATAAATGAAAACTTATAATTTTATTAAAAAATTGATTGATTTTATTAACAAAAAAAAATTATTATTTTTTTTCTTTCTTTTAGTGGCACCGACAATGTGGTGGGCATCAATTGTTGTATACGCTGCAATGAATCTGTTGCTTTTATTATGCCCTATTTGGCACACGATCGTTTTCATGATTTTTACAATAAAATGGATGTGGCCGAAGTACAATTTTATATGAAAAATCTTTTAATAGCATTACGTCATGTCCATCGTTTTAATGTTATACATCGTGACGTTAAACCTAGTAATTTTCTATACAATCGACGTAAGAGACAATTTCTATTGGTTGATTTTGGTTTAGCCCAACAAGTATCTCCCTCACATAACAGTTTGAACAACAACAACAGCAACATTGTCACAGGAAAATTAGATACAATTTCTGCCTTACCAATAGCAGCTGCTGGTGGTGGTGGCGCAGGTGAAGGTAAAAGAACGCGAGAACATGATGATGTAAATGCAAAGAAATCTATTGAAGGAGCTGTGGCTGTAACTGGTGCTGGTGAAGTTGTTAGTGGTAATGCAAAACGTCTACGCTGTTCTGCACCCACAATCCAAGAACAACAATTACAAGGGACAACTGGTCCTACAACACGTGCCGCTAATGCCGCTAATACTGGTACTTTAACACATACACCTTTTAAAATGCCTTTAAAACAAATTAATGAGATTCCTAACACTCCCCCCATAGGATCAAAAGGAGCTGTAGCCAATGTAGGTAAATCTGCAGCTCAAACTATGAGTAGCCGTTTGCAGCAGAAATTACGTGCCCAGGGTGGTGCTGAACATGTAAATCATAGCAGCACACGTACATCATCGGCTGGTGGTGGTGCTGCTGGCAAGAATACGCCGCCTATAACACAAAACGCTAATTCCAATAATAATAACAACAACAATAGTAGTATAGATGCTAAATATAATACAAATCGTAATTTATCAACCTCAAATAGTCCTAAGTGTTATTGTTATGGTAATCCACAAGTTTGTAATATTTGTCTGGTGAAAAAAGAAATTCATGCCTCGCGTGCTGGCACGCCTGGCTATAGACCACCCGAAGTTTTACTCAAATATCCGGACCAAACAACAGCTGTTGATGTCTGGGCTTCTGGTGTTATATTTCTTTCCGTACTCTCCTCCGTGTATCCCTTTTTTAAAGCACCCAATGATTATGTGGCTCTAGCCGAAATGATAACAATATTTGGTGATAAAGCTATACGTAAAACAGCTTTTATACTTGATCGTTTGGTAACGTTATCACAAAAAACTAAACCTTTGGATTTGCGTAAATTATGTGTACGTTTTCGCAATCGTGCTAAATTTAGTTCACCTGAACTGTTAAAGAAATATCAACGTACTGTGGGTACCTGTGAAGTTTGCAAAAACTGTGATCAATTTTTCTTTAATTGTTTATGCATGGAATCACCTTTTGTAACAGAATCTCTAGATGATGACGATATATTCCCTCCCAGTGCCTATGATTTGCTCTATCGTCTATTAGAGGTTAATCCTCATAAAAGAATTACAGCTGATGAAGCTTTACGACATCCCTTCTTTATGGAATGTTATAACAATAATAATAATATAACTACCTCAAATGCAACCTCAAACCCAGAGACAACGTTAGCATCAACAGCAGCAGCTGTGGGTGATTCAGCAGCTACTAGGAAATCCCTTAATTAAATATACATCTCCTTAATTGTTAAACATTTTTCCTTAAAATTATTATTAACGTATTCAAATTTTTGTTTCCTTTACCAAAGCTTAATTTATTATAATTTTTCCAATGAGATTTTGTTATTAGTTTTTTAATTTCTCTCTAATGTCGCGTATAATATAATATAATATAAATCCTGCTTTTATTTATTCTACATTTATAAATTTAATATAATGAAATTTAAAAACAAAATCTTTACAAAAAACTTAAATATAGATTTAAATTATAATTTTGTGTGTTAAAAACAAAATGTAATCCTTGTTATAAATATGCTAAAGAACATTTTTTGTAAATATATTTTTAGATATTTTATATATACATATACACCTGAAAACAAATATAGTGTTTATATTTAAAAAAAAAGTTATAGTGTAATTATTATTTTTACATTTGATGTGATTTAAATTTATTACGTACCAGCTAAGACCCAGTGCACTTTGCCGCCCTTATAAAGAGGTCTCCACACGTCCTATATTTTGGCCAGTAAAAAACATCCTTGAGAAAGTAATTGGAACCAGTTTGAATACTCCCGCTTTTATAGTTCTTTAGATATTCGACAATTAAGATTTGTTTTGTATGGGCATTACATTTCCCCTTGATCCTGTTGATCAGAAAAACAAATTCTTGGGAGAGTGATTGGGGTCGTATTTGAGAACTACTGCTGTCATAGTTCTTTAGAAATTCGATAATCAATATTTCTTTTTGAATGGGGGACACATCAGCCCATGATCCTATCCATCCTTCATTATGTCTAGTAAAACAGTTACTTAAAAAAATTTATCAGGGCCAAATTTGAAAACTCTCGGTGTAGTGATTCTATACTTCTACCTCTTCTACCTACCTACCTACCTTTTCCCCTGATCCTATCCGTCTCACATTTTGTCTCGTAAAACAGTTCCTTGAAAATATTATTGGGGCCAAATTTGAAAATTTTCGCTGTTATAGTTCTTTAGATATTCGATGCCCAAAATTTGCTTTGTATGGAGGTTATCACTCCCCCTGATCCCATCCGTCTCACATTTTGCTTCGTAAAAAAGTTTCTTGAAAAATGATTGGGAACAAATTTGAAAATTCTCGCTGTTATAGTTCTCTAGATATTCGATGATCAAAGGTCGCTTTGTATGGAGGCTACCTTTGATCTACACGTCCCACATTTTGTCCAAAAAAAACAAATCCTTGAGGAAGTGATTGAAACCAAATTTGAAAATTCTCGCTGTTATATTTGTGTATCAGTGTTTGTTTGATTGTTTGGAACTGAACCGATTTTGCTGAAATTTTCAACGAATAATCCCCAAATACCCGAAAGTTACATAAGCTATAATAAATTCCGATAGGACCGGAGATACGTATACCCCCATACAAAGCAAATATTGATTATTGAATATCTAAAGAACTATAACTGCTAAAGTCCTTAAATTTGGTCTCAATCATTTTCTCAAGGATCTACTTACTGGAAAAAATTAAGGACGAATATGAGGTTACCAAATTAAATAATCGAATATTTAAAGAACTATTATAGCGACATGTATGTGAAGATAAATATATATTTAATTAGCACAGACAAAACCCACATTTTTTAACAGAGCTGATTTTGCAGTTAACAGCGCGAAGTTAATCACTTAAAAGTCATACTTCTATCACTTTGCTCGAACAGAAGTAAAACTCCACTCTCTTGGACACCTTTTTTTAACAAAAGCTTTCTATTGGCCCTAGTTCCAGGCAGTTCGGAGGAATTGCCTTTCTTGGTACAAATACCACAAAGGCTTGTTTGCCATAGTGGCAGGATGTCAAATCAGCCCAAAAATAAGTGGACACATTATGAATTCTTATGAATGAAAGCAGACTTTTTAGTAATCATTTACTAATGTTAATTTCGGTATTTATACAGCCGAATAAGATTTTTGTTTAGATTTCCAACAAATTTTCCCAAATGTTTCGAAAGTTATTTTTTCATGTGAAAATATTTTGAAACTATTTTACTGATTTGGAAAATACACAGTATAAGAAAAGTACCAAGTTAATGTCTACCAATTTCAAAACTATAAAAAGCTTTTTGAAAAAAGAATTTTCAAAAAGCTTTATATACTACTCCATACCTGAAAAAGAAATGATTGATATTTTTTCCTTTAGTTTTAAAAGAATAATTTTATCATTTATTTTAATATAACAAAATCAAAAGGAACGAATAAAATATAATATCTTAAAACTAACTGTTTGATTTTATTATTCATTTTCAACTACGTTTCCATTTTCTGCGCTTTAGCTGGTTTCACAGCGGTTTCATCAACTTCCTCTACTTTTATACGTTTGCCAGCCTTAACTTCTTCCTTAGAAGGCTGTGTTTCCATGATGCGTTTTTTGGGTTTTTGATAGCTACCATGACCGGCAGCACGTTCGGACTCCTCAATGGTATAGGGTTCAGTCTCTAAAGCCTTAAGGCGGCGTTTATGTACTTTAGTTCGAAAATGTGCTTGCATGGCTGTATCATCTATAAAGTACTTGGCACAATGTACACAATAGAATTGAGCAAAACCTGGTTTATCCAAATCCACTGGCTGATTAATCAATTGGGCCGATTGGGTGCGCAAGTCTTCATCGATTAAATCAAGATCACGAGTACGATTACGTACACGCCAACGTCTTTGAAGATGTGTATCACCAGAGTGCATCTTTTTACGTTTCTGTACCATACCCATATTGAAGCTCTTGGATGTTTGTGTTTACTAAGGATAAATTGAGAAACAAACTTGAAAAGTTGTTTAAAAACAACACGTGTTTTTGTTGTAAATTTTGATTTTTAACTGCGCAGTAGGAAGGGAATTGTCTTCCTTGAAAAAAAACTTGGACAATTAGTTTAACTGTTTTAGGTTAATAATTATTCGAAATAAATATTTATTATAAATTTTAAATTACTTTTTCTTAAAAACGTCTACTTTCTTCCTACGTTGCTTATAATTAATAAATAATGGAGAGTTTATTTACCAACTTTGACAATTGTAAGCAGGGATGGATAATTGATATTTTTTGAAATGTCAGTTTTTATATGTGTCTTCATAACATATGTGATATTTTGAAGACGAACAAATCTAGATCCCTATACACAGAATACGTTTATCATAGTTATTGATTCGTCGGAGAAAAGTAATTAACAAAATACGGTCATAATCGTTAGACTACGCAGAATGTGGCTTAAATTAATATACGTATGCTATTAAATTCAAACGTTATTTTAATATAATGAAAGCCCTTCCCATAACTAACGAATTGTTTCCCCTTTTATGATAGTTTTTTAGATATAGTATGGCAAAGTTTCGAGTTACAGATCTATATATATGATCAATATAATATTCATGTGAAAGAGACTTCTTCAAATATATTTTAAATGGTATCATATTATTAAGCCTTTTTATCTCAAAAAGGCATTAATATAACGGTATTCTCATTCATTACTTAAAGACATAACCTCTATCTTACATTTGGTATCCATATCATACTCTTAACCCACTTATAACCAATGATATAAAATTACAAAAAATGTAAAATTAAAAAAAAAACTTAGTTTTCATTACATTAAATGTATTGAAAGTAATTTTTAGCGAAGCTAAAATTATCATAGAGGATAAAGTCCCTTAATTTGGCCGATGGCCGGTATATATTAAATGAAACAATTTCCTGCAAATAAATAGGTCCCAAATACTATGCATATAATGAATGAAAAAGCATCAATTTAAAAATTTCCAATTGCTGTTCAAAAAATTAATTAATGGTTTAAGAGTATAAAATGTCTTTCTTTTTTTTTGTAACTCTATGTCAAACGACTCTATGTCGTTTGAGATAAAATAAAAGGCTATATATTTCTAATATAGTTATAAAATTTGTTTTCACAACATTGTTTTTCAAAAGAAATAAAGAAACATATAATACTGACTTTCCATCCCTGCTGCTGTTGAGAAAAAAATATGATCATATATACAATTTTTGTATTAACCTTGTGTATAAATAGCTGTATTGCCAAATGAAAATGTTTTAAACGAGTTTAAGCGCTTTTTTGAAAATCTTTAACGATAACATTCGGTATTCAAGATGAACCGAATAGTGTTATACAAATATTGATTGTTATACACTACATAGATTCCGCTTGTTTTTTGATATAATATCATTCTCTGATACCTTAAATGTTATATTATCGAATCTAAACTACCTGAAATGTTTTGACACAATTTTTATCTTGTTTGGTAAACAGTGATTAAACATGCTTACATTCTTCATGTAAACAACTCCATAAATAAAAAAATAAAAAAAATTTGAAAAGGGAATTAGAAAATTACCTAATATTTATGTCCTCAGATTTTAAAAATATTTAAAACGTTTAAGGATTAAGGAATATCATCCTGTTGGATATAAAAATCACTAATAATTCCTAATTTTACGGCATTTTGATTTTTTAGGGTGTTCTTGAAAGAGCTTAATTTTTTTTCCTAATTATTAAAGTATGTCCGTCTGAGCCAAAAATGTTACATTTTGATTCGTTTGATCATTTGTTTAAGTGAGAGCATGCAATGCTTTGTTTATAATTCTGCGTATGATATCCACAAAAATATTTTGCCCATTGTTTTCTTTAACTCTGTAACAAACTTTGGAGCACTTTTAAAGGAATCATTTTTAATTTGTGAAACTTTTTTCTTAAAATTGTATAAAATGGGCATCAACTGAAAGCTTGTAGTCTGTCTACAAATTTCACTATGAACGAGAATGCCGCTACATCGATTCTTTTTGAGATATTGGTATTTCTGTAAAAAAGTCATGGTTAAAAAATTATACAAATTGCTTTTGTCTTCGTATGGGTTAAAAATATAAAAATAATATATTTTATATATTTATAATAAGAAAGGTCTCTTCGAGGCCTCTCATATGATAATGAGGTCTTTCATATTGTTCAGATGTATTAACTATTAGACGAAAAATATTGTTCTGAAACTTGGCATACTGTACCTCGGGAACTAACAGAGAGCGGGAACATTTTTTAGCGTACGGATCTTATTTTAAGCCTTTCTTTAAATTCACTTAAAATTTTTTAAATTGTTTACTGAAATTAGATTCGTAACTCCAAGACCTCTTGAACGTTTCCTTTATTATTTATATTCAACGAATACGAAATTATTCTATTAATTTGCTCATCATTTTATTCGCACCGAAAGAGAACTTGTTTTTTGTTTACCTTTGTTTAAGAGAGTTTACTAATTTCTACTACTACTTTTTGCAACTCTCATTTAGTTTTCAACACTATTGTGAATGAGACTTTTGTATTCTTTTAAATATTGACAAACAAACATATGATTGTCAAAATTATTTTCTACCATATGTCATTCTTAAACATTAACTGTGTGTATGAAGTCGCGTTTTTCGGAAACATAAACTTTGTGTATATATTTGTTTTAATAAAGAAAAGAAAAAATATTTATGAAAATTATTGTAAATAAAAGATAAAACCATAAGAGAAGCATAAATCTATCTTGGAAAACAACAATAAATGTAATAAATTAAAAAAAAACCAAAACAGGTTGTGTGTACGTGTGTTCAAGAAGAAGTGATTTTGAATGGTTAAATAAGAAGTGAAGGAGCTAAAGAAAAAATTATAATAAAATAGATGTGTTTAAATGAAATCATTGTTATTTAAAAGAAAAAAAAACATTCCTAAAGCTTTTTGCATAAATTAATTTAATTACAAAAAAATATATGTATATAAACTTTTTAATAACAACAATATTTACATATCAAAATATTTAAGAAATATAGATTTCTTCCTTTTAAGAAAAAGTGTTGAAAAACTAGGCTGCATTAAGTAGGTGAGCATTTCTATAGTTTTATTGTTTTTGGAAAACTGCAATGGGTTAAATATTATTAACTTGTCTCTTATCAATTATAATTTTTAAATGTGTAATAGTTTTTTTTATTATATTTTGTTTGTGTGTTTTTTTCTTTTTGTTGCTGCTATTTTAGGTCTTATCAAACTTAAATAACAACAATAATTTTATTCGTATTAATGAAGTTTTATTTACTTTTGTTGTTGTTGTTTTTTAGCTTATTTATTTATCGCATTATTAACTGGTGTTTAAATAAAGAATTAAAAAAATTCTTTGTGTTTATTTTTAATTTTACAAAATTTTTTTAGCTGCAAAAACAAAACGCAACACTAAATGCATTTATTTATTATTTGTGTTCGTTTGTGTGTGTGTTTATTGGAAAAGTATTCGATAGTGGGGGGCTCCCCTTGTGTGATGTAACTTCACATTTTGTTGCTAAAATGAAAAAAAACACCTAAATGAGACAAAAAAAGTCATGAAGAAATGAACAATCAATTCAATGAAATAAATATTTAAAATTATCGTTTGTTGCTAATAGCAACAACAAAAAACATATATCTGCCTGTCGTTTTGTCTATGTTATATGTGAGATTGTATAAGTATTTTTATATCTAATTTTTATTTCATAAAAAAGTCTAGTCTTTTGTTTCCTAAAGTACGTCGACCGACTCGGAATGTTGTTGTTGTAAGAGTAAGTACATTGGTCCATGTTGTTCAACTTTAGGCTAAGGAACCTCATTTAGTTGCGTCCATAGATCTTCAGGACAGAGTGAGGTTGGATTGGACTGACAGTTGAATAAATGTCGGGTATCATGTGATTCTTAATCACAACAACGTCATAGGTTTTGGGACGGAACGGTCAATACATGACCAAAATGCATTGAGCCTGTTGCTCCATTCCGATCTCAGTAGTGCCAGAACTACTCTTTTGGACCGCGACAAAATCTGTTCATTGTCTGCAATGGATAGTGGGCGGCCTCCAAGCTATTTTACTTGAAAGCACGGAATTTTCGGCGTCTCTTTGAATGTTGTTCATAGCAGTCATATACGAATTCTGATCCAAAGGATCTTGCACATATTTATGTATGCAATTTTCGTATATACGAATGGTTCCTCTGATGACATCCTAGAAAGAACCGCATACTTAGCATTTCATTATGTTCCTTTACCGACTCGGAAACATATTGTCCCTCTGGTTGGATGTTCCTGTAAATGCAATTTTAGAAGTTTTATGAAAACATTTGGCAGTTGTAATTATGTTGAAAAGGAAGAAGCTCACCGAAAGTGGACAAATTCGGTGCAATATTTCTGATAGCCCCCACTGGAATGGAGTTCAAAGCTTTTAGAACTCACGCATCTGAAAATATTTGATTTGGCTTGCTGAAATAAAACGTAATTGGTCCACCACACCTCTCATATAGATCCGCTTTCGAAAATCGCTTTAAAGAGCATAAATTTCAAATAATGTTAATTATAATAAAATGCCGTACAAAAAAATCGCCCATCGTTACTACGACACTCAGTCAAAGATTGTGAACCAATGACAGCTGTTTAAAACGAAAGTTGTTTTCTTTCCCAAGACAGATCTAACGGTGTACAGCCCAATTTGTTACAACAGCAACAATTTTTCAAATCATAAAATCTTATTCTACCAAATTTGTTCCATATTATTTCATGCCTGCATCATGGTGTAGTTTATTGTATAGTCGGTTACAAATATTGCTTCCAAACTCGTTTTTTTAGTATTATTTTCTCAATCTATTGACTGGGACTGTGATTTATCTCTAATAATTGAAAAACCTCTAATTTCTTTTGTGTTTGTTTTTTATTATTTTTCCAATGAATCGGCTGAGATTCTTTAAAATGAGCATTTGTTTTTGTTGTTGTTGTTTTAAAATAAATCTAACAGGTTGCCATTGTTGTCAACATTTGGATCCATTCAATGTTTTGTATGTACATATGGCTCATTGATAGCAAAAAAGTTATAACTTAAAAATATACATTTTTTTTTGTCGGACATAATATATCTGGATTTCATTAATGAAACTATAAATATTCAACAGTCAATACGCTACTAGAATAACATTTTATCTCCATTAATACTCAATAAATTATGAAGTGAGAAAAAATAGTTTTTTTCGTTATCCTCTCTGATACATGGTTCGTTTAAGAAAAATTGCCCAGTAATGTTAAACTTTTTGATTTATGTCGATCTTACAGCAAATGGGCAATATATACTGTCTGTTTAAATGATTTTCGGTCTTTTTGTATCAATTTAATGTCTACTCCTCCCATTATTATAATTGGACTATCACAATGTTTTTATCAATCACGTCACTGTCTTTAGGTTTGGGATATCAAGGAATTTATTCATAAAATAAATTTTTATTTATTATTTTTTTTTACTTTCAGATTAATTGAGATTGATTTTCAAAGATTTCAAAATGTAAATATTTATTTTTCTAGACATTCGTTCCTTTTTTCTTCCTAAGCACGTTATTAACTATTAAAATAGAAATTCAGGTTTGAAACATCTTCCTCAGCATTATCCTGATGGAATATGTAATCCTCATCATTCATTTTTCTTCCATAAGAGAGGTGAGCATCTTCCAGCTCGAAGTTATGTTTTAACATTCGAACATCGTTTGATATCAAATCCTGTCATACTCATGAGTTAAGATCGTCTAAATTAATTTTTTTCGCAAAAATATTTTTGGCAAATAGGACATTTATATGTTGTGCATGTTGTTCAAAGCTGTCATTCATTGTGCTCATATCAGTTTATGCTCTGTTCATATATTCGAAGATCTTTTCTAACAGGCCTTTGTGGAGGCCATTCTATTTGTGTATGTTGAAGTTAGGATGATTCATTCGATAACATCCTAGAAAAAACTACTTACTGGACATTTCATTACGTTCCTTAACTGGAAGGATCTTTATTTTCTCGAGTAGATGATGCATTGACCTGTTACGGTCCATAAGCCTGCATTTGGCCTACTTTAAATATTTTTTCACTGTGTATCTTTTAGTAAAGGAGTTCACACTGGTGTACTGCCAGCAAATACTTTGAGGACCTCATTTCTATTTCACAATTTATGGGTGATTGTAGTGATACGAGGTATGGAGGTAAATAGTCTGTCAAATGTAACTTGAAAAATCTTTGGATGTAAAAAAGTCAGAATTAATACTCCATCGACTGCAATGTAGTGTTTATAGTTAATAATGGTCCGTAGCCATTATGGTACAGTCGTTCGCATATGTTTTCATGTCGACCCCGGCTGAAGGAGCTGGGAGTTTCTTTCATGATAGAAGTTAAACAAGAATGGTGATGGAAATTTACAGTATTTTACTCTACGAGGTTTTGATTTTCTATCTTGATATTCAACGAACAACGGACGACCACTTAAATAGTTCACAATCCATCTCTTCATGTTGTTCAGCAATAAAGACTGCAGGATGTCCTGGAAGGGAACTTTTGAGCTTCTGCTGGCAGGATTCTTTATGTCATCTGCTTAAAGATTTGTCAACTTTAAATATAAATTTTCGCTCAGCCTAAATAAAACTCTAATGCATCTTCTCTTTCAAGAGGTGAATTCTTAGTAAATAAATCATTTTCCTTAAATTTATCTTAGAAGGAAGAAATGTAGCAAAAATTTTATTTATGTTGTCTATTATTGTCATTATGTTCCTTTGGGGTAAACAATTAGCAACAATTTTCATCAAATGAAGGAAAACCTGTGGCAATAAAAAGAAATAATGGCTTAAATAGTTAAGACGATGCTTAAAGGTGTCATTTAAAGAAAAAATATAAATGACCTGTTGAATGCAAATGCCGTGTAACTTTAAAGTTGCCTCTTTGGTATCAATATAAAAGATCTGATGACAGGGATCTTAAGTAAAAGCCATAAAAAAGATTTGGACAAAAAGTAATTGTATGAGTTCTAATTGCAGAGAATTAGTTATGAAATATGTTCATGAAGGGGTTAATGTTTATTTAAGTACAGGACAACTTTCTTGAGTTAATCTCTGTTGGTTTACAATTGTGGTTCTCAATTAAACTTCTCCAAAGATTTTGCAAATGTTAGATTAATATAGGAAAGACACATTATAAACTTAAAGGTTATGTAACAACGAGATTAATCTGGAGTCATGGAGCATTTGTTATGTCAGTATTAAAAACTTAATTATGAAGTAGCTTAACCGGCAGTTGATTAATGGATTTAAAATACAACAAGATTTAACAGGACTTAACTCAACATGACAATTTTTTCTCTGGAAAGAACTTCTCGATGCAACCCAACCATTACAACATGACGCAGGCTAAAAATATGTATAATCAACCCTCGAAAAATTTGATTCTATGATTTAGGGCTGCAAAAAAACTTACTTTTTTCAAATATTTTCATGATTTATCATAGTTAAAAACCATAGGAAATTATGGATTGATCCTTGCAAAATCTGGTATGATTTCTTGGTTGGGATTTATGCAGTTTAATTTTATAGTCTTTATGTAATCATTTTTATACCGATCATCTGGAAATTAAACATACGGATTTCGATTAGTACGTAATTTATTTGTACAGATCATGAACTTCATTATGCTTCGCCTTTGACCTTAACAAATTGTCTCCACCAAATCACCAAAATTGTTACTTGTAGAATGTTTAAAACCTTAAGAGTACAGACAGTCAGTAGGTTGGCCAAACAAACGGACGATCATCTGGTAATTAAACATACGGATTTCGATTAGTACGAAATTTATTTGTACAGATCATGAACTTCATTATGCTTCTTCTTAGGCCTTAACAAATTGTCTCCATCAAATCTCCAAAATTGTTACTTGTAGAATGTTCAAAACCTTACGAGTACAGACAGTCAGCAGGTTGGCCAAACAAACGCACGGAATATGGTTAAAACAATTTAGAAAGTGATTTTGCGTTTTTTCCGCTTCTTTTGAGACTTTAAAGTCGAATTATGAGTGAAACCTCTAATTTTATATAAATATACATTTTTTACTTAACAATTTTTTTTCGAAAATGATTTTATTTATTTAAAGTGCTGCCATCATTTCGGTTCCTTTTCATTAATTTATTTTATTTTATTTTTTTTGTATTTTTTTTTTTTTTTTGTATTTTTTCTTTGGTTATGTGATCTGAATTTTGCAATTTAATCATTTGCAAATATGTACGCACATTTATTGAACATATGTTTCTTATAGCCAAACGATAAATTAATTAAATATAATATAAAATTGATCGAGAGACAAACCCAACAAACCAAAAATGTTTTAAAATAAGTTTGGAATAAACTTACTAGCGCAAGTGTTAGACTTGCAAAAGTGTTATGATAATTGTTGTGAAACACTTGTTTACAATTAGTTTATTAAGAAAATTGATCTCTTGCGGTAATATTTTTAGTTAAAGTAATAGATTTTGAAACATTGATGTAAGCTTATTATCGTAATATTTTTATAAGCTTAGAAGCTCAATTGAAATAACTTTTTTATTTTTTTTATATATTTTTGAACTTTTTTACAATTTATTTATATTTCATTTTGTTAATGTTTTATAAATTCGTCTTCACCAAATCCAATAGAAATGACGGTAATTATAAAATTGGAAAATTAAGGAATTATCAAATAGGCTTTATTTAACTTACAAATGAATCCGTGAAGTTTTGTTTTTCAGAATCCAAATTATCTTCAGAACTTGTAATCCCGTTTTCACTTGTATCCAAATTTGATTGGAACTTCACTTATATTACTTATTTTGAGTGTTTTATCATTGATTTTTAATACAAAAATACAAAACTATTGCGAGTATTGATCTTTTACAATTACATTTGTAAATATTGTTATTCCAACAAGGGTATAGCAAGTATTATTACAAATACTGTTGCTATAGGAAACATTTTAAAAGCATTATTTTAAAATTATTTATAATTTTTATTAAAAATAAACCTTTAATAAGTATGCTTATGAAATGTTATTGAAAATTCTTTATGATAAGTTTATTTTAAGATTTATTTATAGTTTGTGTTTTGGCTTGATTTGTTGGGAAAGTTTTTTGTCACACACATGTACATACAAATAAAAATGACTTGTTTTGCGTAGTAGAGTCATGACAATTAAGTGTCAGAATTGTGTTATATATTAAATTTATTTCAGATTCTTTTTTTTTGTTTTGATCACTTAAGAGTTATTGACCCACTGGCCCTGTTTCGCTTGCAGCTTTTAAAAAGAATATTTTCTTTATTACATACTTACATGTTTTATATGTAACTCATATATATAAGTTGTTAAGATTAAACTTGGTTTGCGGAATAATAATATGTAGTTTCAAATCACCAGGTGATTTCATTTCATTTTGTTTACAAATAATTTTCACTAAAAATTTCTGTTTAAATAATTTATATTGAGGAATTATAATAAATCAAAATATTTATTGCAAAATATTTTAAAATGACCTGAAATTGGGTTAATATTTGTAATAATGAGTCAATATAAAATATCAAATTACCCCAAAATCGGGGGGGGGGGGGAATTAAAAAAATTAATCATTTGACAACAATTGACTTAAATTAAATTTATATGAATAATTGATATGTGAGCTTTTTTGTGATATACTGAAATATAAGTACACCATTTCTAATACTTTACAAGGAGTGAGATCGCAAAATTCTTAACATACATATATAAAAACAAAACCACTAAACTTGCAGGTTTCATTTTTTTATTTGTTTGAATTTATTATTACAGTTTTATTCACCAGTGAATGATGATGACTTTTTTCGCAAACTCTTCTATTAACGTATTTATAATGCTTTCTGTCGCTTGGCTTGAGTCGGTAGTTTATCTCCTTTTAATTCTACCTTTGTATCTTTTTGTGCTCTTTAAATTCTTTTTTTACAATAGCCCAATATACATCCACTAGCCTTAGCTTCAGGCAGTTTGGAGGAGTTGCCTTTCTTTGCAAACACACATTATTGTTCTTGTACCTCTCAAGGACTTGTTTACCATAGTGACAGGATGTCAAGTCAATTCAAACATAAGTGGTCTCATTATGAAGTCTTATAAATGGAAGCCGCTTTTTTTATAAACATTCCTTGATGTAAATTTCGGTATTTATAGATCCCGCCTTGACTGCTTTTAGGTCCTCAACTTTTCTTCAACATTAATTACAGGAAGTTACGAAAAATCTGCAAGAATGTTTTTTTTTTTTGAACTTGATTTCCATTTCCATCATCTGTTTTTGGCCTAAACAACTTTAGTCTGGAACTTTTTGAACCTACCTTCCGGGCTACTTTCGTGCCGGACGTGTTGGAAGCTCTTTTGATAATGTTTTATATTTCTTAGCTTTGGAAACATGATGTGTACTATACCTTTTACCTAAACCTTTTCTATCAAGGGACAAGTTCTGTCGATACTATTTCATAACACTGGAAACAGTCAATTTTTTGTAGAATCAAATTGGCTTTTATTGACTCATTTTAATCAGACAAAATATTCATTTTTTTGACATTTAACATAATAACAGTGTTGCCAATTTATCCATTTTTAGTCTTGTGAAGCCACCGAAAATTGAATTTTGCTATTAAATATTTTTTAGCCATTTTTAATTACACTTAGCCATTTCCATAATGGTTAAATGGACACATCAAAGCATCCATTTCATTTTAGAAAACCGATCGATTTCGAATAATTCTATTTCTAATTAATTCGACATGCCCGTTTTTTTCAGTCGTCTAACCGGTTTCTTTTCAAACTTTTCACTATTATATTCAGCTGAAGTTTTTTATATTTCGCCATGACTGTGTATACATTCATTCCGTGTGTCACACGAGCAAAGTATTGTATACATTCTTAGACATCATATACTGAATCGATTTTGCTATGTCCATCTGTTTTAGACATAATCACGCGAATAAAAATAAATATGATTCTACAAATTTTTTAGTTCAGAACCACAAACCGTATTCGAAACCGGTTCTTTTTTGAAAATCGTAATTTTCGAATAACTAGAAAACCGGTTTTTTGAAAATATCGTTTTTTTTATTAGTTTCTTTGTTGTATTTAACAAAAACTCATATTTTGTATGCATTTGTAAGTGTATATGTGAATGTGTATATAGGAAACATAACGGAATGGTCGAATATAGCATTTTAACTCGTTTAAAAATATGAATTAATTATGTAAATTTTTAAAATTTTTTAGCCACTTTTTTATCAGGATTTAGTCACTAATCCTCCTTAATAATTGGCAACACTGAACAAAGGTAATTTGATCAAAGAAATATCAAATTCTATTTGGGTTAAACGTTTTAATGGAATACGTGTGTTAAGAATTTTTCAGCCTCATTTCTTAACTTCTCTCTAATATTTAATTAATTGAATTTTTATTTTTTTTTGTTTTACTTTAAGTTCAATTAGAATATGGAAAAACTCGGAGTAAAATCTTTATTTTCTAATGATCTTTATTTTTACTCTTCTTTGAGGAGATTAAAAAAATAAAACTCTTTTTTTCGATTAAAATTTTAATCTTTATTATTTCGATTATGCTCTGTGCAAAATCGAAAGAAAAATATTTTATTCTTCTTTTAGCGAAGAGTAAAAAAAAAAAAGATTTTTATATTTTTACTCCTCAAAATTGTGAAATGAAAACAAAAAATTTTCATTAAAACTTACTGTTGTTGTTTTATACTAAAAGAAATCAAATAACAAAAACACACTGAAATTCTTAATATGTGTGTACGTTTGTATATTCATACAAAGGTTGTACACATACAAATAACCCATTTTTAGCTGAATAAAAAACATTTTTCACACGACTTTGAAATTCTTTTTCTGGATTTTGCTCTTTTTTGATTTTTATCTTTTTTTGATTTTAATCTTTTTTAGAATTTAACTTTTGTTCCAAGAGCGATAAAAAAATGAAACTCTTTTTTAAAAATTAAAATTAAACTCTTTAAACGATTCGATAGTTTGAAGATTAAAAAAAAGAGCCAAAAACCGTACCTTGAGTTCAATAACAGTTTAAATCTCCCAAACCCAGTTCTTTTTTTCAAGTTTAATTGCATTTAAATACATATTTAAAAAAATGCCTTTAATTTGATATTTCAAATTTGCCACATGACAAAATATTCATTGTGTGTATGAAGAGAATTTCAAAAAAAAAGCGTGTTAATAATTTCAGACATTTTTTTTGTTTAAGATGTTAATTAAACATATAAAATACGTTAATTTTCCCTTTTGGCATTGAAAACAAATTAATAAAAAATTATATAAAAATAATAAAAGAAATATAAATTTTGACACAAAATTATTCTATAGAAATCCGAAAATATTAATCTAAATGTTAATACAATGTTGCTTAAAGAAGTCATTTTGACTTGTTTTATAAGTTGTTAAGTTTAATTGATTTTTATTAGTGGTTGTTTAATCGATAATTAATTTCTAAGGCTGATAAGACTAGAAACAGAAATGGTCGCATGCGAAGCACATAACACATACAGCTGCAGTCAAAACAATAGCACCACTCACATGTCACATCTTTGTTGCTGATTTTTGTTGAAATTTATAATTAACAAAGTTTTGAAGATGCATGTAGTTAGAATTTAGAATAATGGGTTGGTTTAAACACTGTATTTCTGAAAAGATCGCATTAAAAAGCATGGTTCTGATGAACAAACTTATGTCGACATAAGAATCAAATGAAATGCTTAGAAATATCATAACCTATAAATTAAAAGTAGGAAGTCGTGGACGGCACCTTTAATGGTTCATTCCATATTACGTCAAATGAGGAAGGCGACATTTATCTCAGTAGCAGGGATCTCTTAATAAGTACTGAAACTCTATCAGAAGGTTTAGGGAATATAACTTGAAAGCCGCCCTTTTTACTGCTCCGCATGTCGCAAATAGATTAGAGTTTGGCATATGGAAAAAGGGGAGTGATATTCTGTGGACGGATGAGTCTAAAATATTTTTTACTTGTGAGGAGGCCTCTTAGCAAAAAATGTAATCAACAATTAACAACAAAAACTTTCAAACACGACGGTTCTAAGTGTTATGGTATGGACCTATTTACCTTATAAAAACTATTATGAATGTGTCAGAGTATGTGAAAATATCGTACGAAGTATTTCTACCGTATGCATCTGAAAAAATGTCACTGATTTGGGCCATACAACATGAATACAACCCGAAACATTTTAGCAAAATAGCTAAAAAGTGGCTCCAGAATAATGGAGTCACTGTCACGAAATGGCGTGTACAGTCTACTGAAGCATAATTTGGAATTGGTAATTAAACCGACCAATAATAGCAATCTTTATACCACTTTAGAGCAGACATAGAACTCTTTTATCCTGAAAAGGTGCCAGAATGTAGTAAATTCAATGGGAAGGCTATGTTCGGTTGTGTGACACAGCTACTCCCCATATATAGAGCAATCCCTTTTTTAAAGAACAGATTAAGTACAAAATGTAAGACGAATAGGACCATGAAATATACTAACACTATTGCTGCTAGAGTGGGGGCAAGGATCCATCCATTTCAATCAAATATTAATTTCTTTTTGATAGGGCAAATCACTTGCTTAAAAACTGTCTGACTTAAAAAAATATACCATGAATAGGACCACCAAATGAATATTAATTATCGACTATCTGTAACTGCAAACATGCAGGCCGTCTGGAACCAGTGGCATAGGTAACCTTTCAAATAATAACTATCATTATTATTTATCTATTAAAGCGTAAGATTTAAATTTAATTTCTTTAAGTAAATTACTTCATAACTGGAGACAATATAGGACGACTGGGACCAAAGGATGCCTATTAATATAGAGCATATATTATTTGTCGAATATCTTTAGAATTATTGCTGTGTGAGTTTTTCAATTTAGTAGCAATAATCTTCCTTTTGCTTAAGAAGAAAATGTATAGGGGAGAGGATCTGGGAAACATTAATTTGGCAATATCTAAAGAAAGGGGCTTTATTGATTACCAGGTCTTTTAACTATCATTTTCTGATTCGATTTAACAAAGTCCATCCGTTTGGCTGTCTTTTCATGTAATGTTTTGAATACTCTAAAGTTCGCCATTTTATAGATATATCGATCAACTTAGGTACAGAGATGAAGTCTATTGACAGTTCAGTACTTCAGGTTGCTCATCTAAACATATTCTTTTAAAGGACGAGTCCATAATTAAGTTTGCCAGATGTCTATTTTTAAGCGAGTTGTATGTTAAAGATTTCCGGAGCAATTTCATTGAGTGTTAAGTACAATTTCAATGCTTCAGGTAGCTCCCATAAAAATATCCTCTCAAAGTGTTCATATAAGCGAGTCCATAATTAAGGTTGCCAGATGGGCAATATTTAATGTGAATTAAATGTCAAAGATTTCCGGAACAATTTCAGCATTACTTGTTGGAAAGTCTTAACTTAAAATTAAGACATGGAATTATTTAAATAGTTTTATAACGGACTTATTGGAATAAAATAGGACATAACAATTTTCTAAATATTCTTTTGAGTGGGAAGTACAATTTCGCTTGATTCGTTTCTATATACGTTCTTCTTTTCAAGAGGAAAACAATTGATATAACATTTGAAAGCTTTTGCTATAATATTTTCATACAATTTTCTACTCATTATATTTCATCCTTTTGAACTATAGAGTCCTTGTTTACATTGCCAAACACTTTTTTGAAAGTTCTCACAATTTTTTGATTAGTATTTTTGTGCCATTTTTAATTATCATCATTTTAGCTTTATTTGTATGGTATTTTAGCATTTTAATGAAAAAAAAAATTATTCAAATATAAATAATTGTTTTAAATTGTTCAATAACTGTTATTTAATTTTATTTATTAAAGTTTTGCAAAGAAAAAACAAAAACAAAAAATATTTAAAATTCAAAGAAATTCCTTTGGCAATAAAATATTGCAATTTGTATGCTTGTTGTACCACCGAGATATATCGCTTTAAAATTTGTAAATAATATATAAAATTAAAATATATATTAACAACAACAACAGCAACATTTTGTATGTTTTAAATGGTTTTTAAAATTAAAATATTCAACTCTAAATGAACAATAAAATACCGGTTTGACATTGATCCAGAGGTTTTTTTTGTTTATGTATAATTTTGCAATAATGAGGGCAGTTTTGGAAGGGTTTTAAATGTACTTATATAATTATATAGTACCTCTGACAAATGGGCCAATGAATTAGCCGGGCAGTGATCATAAAACGCTTTTCTATTACTTTGGAAAGAAAATGATTTTTTGTTCAATTTTACATGCGGTGTTTTGCGATTGATCGAATTATATTGTTTGGGTATTATTTTACCCTTAAATTTTACCCATCTTTTCAGAATTACTTTCTGAGCCGATTTAATGATTGTCCGCTTTGCTGTCTGTCCATGTAATAGATTGATATTGCTTCTCTAAAATTTTAACGTTTAATTTCGAATTGATTTCTGAACACATTAAACGATGTCCATCTTTATTCCTGATTGTCTGTCCATTTTTAGGCCAATGGCGATATATAGAAATGTCTATCCGGGCATTTGTATATACAAATGTACACCCGGAATGCGTTTGGGCCAAAAATTATAAAAAAAAGAACATTTTAATTTAAACTCTTATTCGCATTACCGAAAATCACCTGAAATAGTGCAAATCTCTCTTTAAAAAAATAAATCATATAATATATGTTGTTATATAGTCGTTCTTAACCGATTATAATCCTCCTGTTTAATTTTAGCTTTGAGATTTTTTTCCTAAACTAATTTTTTTTTCAAATTAACGAAATTCTTATGAGTTTCCCAAATACCCACGAACCTGCTTTATATAGTTTTACATTTCAGGAATTCTATATAATATATTATAGTCCAGTTTTAATCAAATTTGTTTATCGTACTCTTGGGCACATGTGTGCTCATAATATGGTTTTGGCATAAGCATACTTCTGTAAGGAATTAATCATAATATGTTAGCTTGTGATTGAAATAAACATCGTTATGGTTATGTATTCTTTAAGGTATGCTTGTGCTACAACCATATTATGATCAATATGGTTTCAATAAAAATAGTAGTAGTTGTGTTGTTGGACATTTTTATGTTATTTTATTAATCATAATATGGTTAGTAAAGACCTAACCATAATATGTTACCTTGCCATTATGCTTATAAAAACCTCTGCGTTTAGAGAAAAAAATTTAAATAAAAACATATTTCTCTTTTTGAAAGACCTTCTCAATTCACCCTCGTTTCAATAAATTATTGTTAACAAACTAACTGTAAAATTATTTTGGAATATTCCCTTGAAATCATTTTCAATTGCAATTGGTAAATGTTTATAATGTACTAGCTAAGACCCGGTGCGCTTTGCCGCCCTTATAAAGTGAATAGGTACCCCTACCCATAATCCTATACATCCTACATTTTGGCCAGTAAAATAGATCCTTGGGAAAGTAATTAGAAACGATTTGAATAATCTCGCTTTTCTTTAGATATTCGATAATTAATATTTACTTTGTATGGGAGTACCTCTCCCCTTGATCCTACCTGTTCTATATTTTGAATAGTATAACAAATTTTTGAGAAAGTCATTGAGAAGTATTGCTGTTATAGATTCGATAATCTATATTTTCTTTGTATGGGGGACACATCCTCCCCTGATCCTATCCGTCCTTCATTTTGTCCAGTAAAACAGTTATTTGAAAAATTTATTGGAAACAAATTTGAAAATTCTCGGTTTCTTTGTATGGAGGCTACTTCTCTCCCTGATCCTACACAGTTCTTCATTTTGTCTAGTAAAACTGTTCCTTGAAAAAGTCGTTGGTATCAAATTCGAAAATTCTCGCTATTATAGTTCTTCAAAATATTCGACGATCAGTATTTGCTTTGTATGGGGGCTGCCACTTACCCTGATCCTTTCCGTCTCATATATTAAGTTGTAGAAAAGTTCCTTGAAAAAAATATTGGAACCAAATTTGAAAATTTTCGCTGTTATAGTTCTTTAGATATACCTCTCGCCCTGCTCCTATCGAAATAACCTATATTACTTTCGGATACATGGAGATCATTTTGTGAAATTTTCATCAAAATCGCTCCAGTGGTTTAGATGTCTATAAGTGCCAAACAAACAAACACATATTCATTTTTATATATATAGAGAGATTTATTACGAACATTCCCTTTTAGTAACACCAGAGTCTTAACAAAACTCAAATGTCAGTTCCACACTCTCATTTGTATTTTTTGTAGAAGTTTAACACACTCTCAGCCATTGTGGTTGGGGCGGAACCACTCATATGCATGCAATAACAACTACAAACAAAATAATATTCACCACTACAGCTAATGTGAACCACAATGTTAATTATCTAATGGTTTTGCATTATATTTCGGAAATCAAACAAAATTTTGTATTTTTTGTTGTTGTTATTTTTTATATATAAAACAAAATGAAATAAAAAAAATATCAAATCATGTTTGAATAAATTAAAGTGCCCGGAGACAAAAAAACCTAAATCGAACTTTTTCAGGTTTAAGCTTAGATTTTAATAACAATAAGAAACCTTTCAAAAGCTTACTACTAACTGTGCAACAAATATTAAAGCTTTTGTATATATTGGTGAAGGGAAAGTGAATTAGTTAATGAGAATTAATGAATAATTTTCAATTTATTGTAATCCATTTGATTTGGAATGTATTTTCCGTTTTTAACCTCAAACTTATGTGAGGTGAAATTTTGTTAACGTATCTGAGCAGATGATGTATAATATACATCATATTTATTTTACATATAATTTTTAATTTATTTGGTTTATTCTAACTCAACTTCAAATGCCACTAAAATTCCACTAAAGAATTCCGTGCCTTTAGGGAGTTTTTTTAGGGAGCTATGGAATTACGCTACAGTATAATTTGAGTCTGTAACTTTTATTTGATTATGAACGGAATTTATTTCTTGTAGTCCAAATTTTCATAATCTGTTTCATCTGAAATCCATAACCTAAGAATTGGGAAAAAAGGGACTTTTGATGCCATAAATCTGTCAAATATCATAAACACGTCTATGGAATTGTATCATCCATGCTGTTCACAACATATAAACCTTGTGATCCACTACTACTCTAGACAATTCAAAAAATGAATCTGACGCGATTTAAAATATTTTAAGCGCAACTCTACTTTGTTCTTTATATCAGGTTTTGAGCCGAACAAATAATATAATTCTATTTTTCCAAAAACTGTTCCAGTTTTGCGATAAATAATAGATGACGCCAATTTCTGATACCATAATCTAAATTAAAGTCTGAAGCTGTTCTGACACGATTGGTAGTATATAACAAAATCGGTAAATGATTCAGTAGATCTAAAAGATTTTGAGCTCAACTTAAATTCGGTTGATATTAAGTTTATTAATTCCTGACTTTGTTAGGAATCTGTAATTCTTTTAACACCCCATTGCGGTTTTGAGACATAGAACAAGTCACTTCAATTTCTGATGCCCTGATTTAAAGTGAAATGTAAAGCTGCACCAGAAAAAACGATGTACTTTGATCTTAAAAAATTTAGTTTAGAATCGGTTTTACAATATATGACAGAGTGTTGCCAGGTCATAAGATTATATGGTGGTTTAAGACCCGACTAAGGAAACATCTTGGGTTCTGCTCGCTAACGAATTGTCCAATATTCATTTCATATGTTTAAAAAGCTCTCATTTAAGACCAACAATATGGAGTATAATTAATTTTTGAAATTAATTAATTTTTATTCCCTTTTTCATTTCAGATCTTCCATTATTTTATATAACTTAATCTCCTTTCAAACCCAATACTCTTCCACATATACATTTTGGAGAAATATCTGGTAAGTTCACGAAAAAAAAACTTTAACACAATCTTAAAAAAAGATTTAGCCAATATTCGAGTCAAGGTCTAAGTCTTCTCGGCCACACGATCTTAAACAAGCTCAGTGTGATTTTGCCAAACTAATTGAGGCGAAATGTTTGCAATTTTCTTTCATATATTTTATTCGGACGCAAAAAAAAATCCGAAAATGTATTTACACAAGGGTTTCGAATTAAGGTTGAAAACTCACGATTGCGATCGGCATCTATGTTTTGTCGCAAAGCATACTGGGCGGGACTACACTGATGATTTTTTTCACTTTTGAAACATTTTTTATTTAGACAAATGAAATCAGGAAATGTATTGCGTTTTGAATGGCAATTTTCAGTTCGAAATCAGAGCGATCAGAGGATCATTTTTTGGTATAGTAAATTAATTCAGAGGTCTTTTTTTATTGATGTTACGATATAATCCCTGAGGTAGACAACCAATGATAGAGAATGATCATAACGATTATAATAACTTAGCCCTGATTACTTTCCTATGAAACTCTTTTACTGGAATAATTAGAAAGCTGAATATCATAAAGACTTTTATATTGACGTTTTTCAGATATTTTCCAGACAAACGGTTTTATTGGAATAATTAGAAGGAGGATAGGAAGAGGATCAGTTATATTAATATTAAATATCTTAATAAGAGAGTTTTCGACATTTTGGGATCAATTTATTTGTTTTAGAAAATAAATTAGGGCTGATAGGAAATAGGGAGGGCAGATACCTCCCTTTATTATTTATCGAACACCTTTTTAGTTATTAAGTCTAATCTGAGTTCAATTAAATTAATGTGTCATGTACATTAAGTGTTTTACGAACTTCTAGATATTGTAATTTTTTTTGAAAGCTGTTAGGAAATAACTTTTCCTCTTACCCAATAATGCCACTTCAAATTCATGTAAGTTTTCTTTTATCATTCACTGTTCATCTAACTGCAGGTTAATTATTTTTTACGAAATTATTTCGGTAGACAATGTTTCAGAGGTTTTTTTGGATTCACATTTTTAAGTTGTTATTTGAAAGTCAAACTTGTTGAATGTGTTAGTTTTTCGGTTATCGCAGCTGTTTCAGTCCAATAAACAGTTCAAGTAAAAAACGTTACAATAATTAAAACAAATAAATATTTTTTGAGGTAAATTTGCCCTATCAAATATCGAATATTTCTGTAAATCAATTGTAATAATTGCGTTACAAAATTATTATCATTATTGGTATTATTTTTTTTAATCGTTTATAATTAAAAAAAAAGAAAATATAAATATTTATTTATTTAGTATTTATAGCATTTTATTGTTATAAGTCTCACGTGTATTCGTTATTTAAAAATAAATGTGTTTTGTGTATTGAGTATTCAAAATAATGAATTATTTTCGATATTTCTTAATGCATCAGTAAACGTTTTAAACTGACCATATTATATGACCATGAAAAAATAATTTTTATACCCTTCACCCTGTCTATAAGTTTGTCATTCTATTTGTAATTTCCACAATTTTCCACCAAAAACCCCCAAAAGTATATATATTCTGCTGTCCGTCCCATGTGTCACTTGATATCAAGTTTATGAAGCCAACCTTTAGTTAAACATATATATTATGTATATCAAACGATTGGAAATTCTTTCGAGAATTTCCCTATTGAAATCCAGGACAATTGGTTCATAAATGCCACAGATATTAGACAAAAACTGAAGGTAACTCAAACTTTTTTTTCGGAATTTTTACTATTTTTTTGAAGAACTTATAAGAGCTGAAGACTTAATTAGATTTCAATTAATTTAGCGGATTTATGCGCTAAAGGCATGAAATGAATAAGACCATTAGTTTCTTAGTTCGTATATTTTGAACCCCCCATGAGACCTATGGACTTGGTTATGGCACTGATTGATTACGTGTTTTCCCCCGAATTTAATCTTTTTTTCATTTTTTAAAATCGTTTCATAAACCATCGAGATATGGTCAATTCTTTCTTTAAATATTTAGTCCCATGTGGTTGTTGTTGTTCTTGTTTATAACTAAAGGAAAACAATAACAACATTTAAAATAATGTTTTGGAGATTTTGGTCATTCTATTAATGCTAGAAATTTAATTTTTTTACTAATGGATCAGAAATATTTTTGTGGATTTTTCATTTGAAGACATAAATCCGATTAGGTCACTAGTTTCCGAGATATGGACGAAAACTTATTTTGACGCTCCTGGGGTAGCTACAAATCTAGTTGTTACGCCGAAAAATTACTAATTTTTTACTCGAATTTTGATTTTTTCAAATTTTTAATTTGGATCATAAATAGCCGAGATATTAACGCTTCTTTATTTTACTTGTGGTTGTTGTTGGATATTGGAAAAATAATGTTTTCGACTTTTTTGAGCGTTATATTTAAGCTAGAGACATAAGCTAGAGACATAATTGTACTAGCAGATCGGTAATAATTAAAAGAATTTCTAAGTTGAAGACATCACATTAATCGGACCATTAGTTTTCGAGTTATAAGCAAAATCGCATTTTCTGATATTTTGAAATTCCTATGGAATATATAGACTAAATTTTGATGCAGAGAAATAGTTAATTCTCTTTCCCTGAATTTTGGTTTTAATTTTTTTTTGAAATCGGCCCATAAATAGCCGAGTTATTAATTACGCTTATATCTTTATACTGGTATTGTTTTAGTGAATGCGAAAACTACTTGCGATCTGAATAAAATTTTGCATACATATTGAATATTCTAGAGAATCTATGTTGACTCTGTCACAAGGATAATAATATGAAAGCCTATTTATAACAAAGACTTAACTTTAAGTCCGTTGCTAAAAAAAAAACAAAAAACTCCTTATAAGCAAAAGAGGAGGGTATACAAAAATTCGGCACGGCCGAATTTAAAATTTTAACTTGTTTAAAATACAATTATAAATTCATTATTAACATGTTTTTCTAGATTCCGAAAATGTGCTTATTGTCAAATCAAATGTCTTCGAAAATTTCCTTTAGACTAAAATTCCCAAGAAGTCAAATTGACTGCTTAGGGACTCTTTAAAGTTTATATAGGCGATTCAAGTAAAAAAAAATAAATGCATCTAAACTGAAATTACTAAAAAGTCAAAATGACTGCCTTAGGACTATTTAAATTCTATCTGCTTTCAGTTTTGGATTCTTAAACAATATTTCGCTAGATACCTGATACGGGAGCGCATTAAGAATATAAGTTTTTTCCAAGAAATCAAAATAACGGCCTTTTGGAAATAAAGCTATAAAACATAGATATTTAATTAAACGTAAAATATAGAGTGGGATTTGAATTAATAAAGTAGTCAAAATGACTTTTTAGTTTATAAATTCAGAAATGACAATTTGTATAGCTTATAATACCCTTGTTAAGGACTTATAGATAGTTCAATTACCCGAATGAGTTCTTGAAATTTTCAGAAACTAATCTCAATATCTTCAAAAGTAACGAGACTTCCAGCTTAAAAATTTTATAAAGCTTATGCTCGGGGGAATGTTAAAGAAAAGTTTGAAACCCAAAAGCAGTCAATATAATCCAAAAAGTTCTGGGTATGACAAGCAATAGGTAGGTGTGGTAAAGGAACCCAGAAGGGTTTATAAATACCTATTTTTCCATCATGAAATGTTTACAAAAAAGGCTGCTTCCTCCATTCACATGACTTTATAATGTGTCCCCTTAATTTTAGCCTGACTTGGCATGGTAAACAAGTCCTTTAGTGGTACAAGTACAATAATGTGGTGTTTCAACCAAGAGAGGCAAATCCTTCAAACTGCGTGGAGCCAAGGCGAAGTTGGGCTGTTGTTGAAAGAGAATTGAAGAGCACAAAAGAAGGTATATAAAAGTGTGTTAGATGTTAAACGTAGAGCACAGTGACAGAAAGCACTAAATAACATTATTGGAAGGGTTTCCAAAAAGGATAAAAGTGATTATAAAATTATTTTTTCTGTAATTTTAGTGATTTCACATATTTAACACATGTATATATGTGTGTGAAGAATTTGATTTTTCGCTGGGAACTTAGGTTAAGATTCACCCTTCTCACTCACCGCAAGTGATAATTATCGTTTGTCTTTAGAATTATTGAAATTAGAGTTTAACAGCTTAATTGAAAAATGTGGAGGTCATTGGACTAGGGAACGAATTGACCTCCCTTCAGGTTAAAATTCAGGTGATACTGTCTAAAGGGAGTAATTATTATTTGTCAAATATTTATAGAATTTTTATCACGAGTTTAAAAGTGAGAGATTTATAATTTTGACCTCATCTCATCATCATTTTCCATTCAGAAATGCTTCACCATAAAAATATATACATTTAATAAATACAACAGCGAAGCTTTCCTGGTCTCTACTAGCTTATGTATAGAAATAGCTAAGCCTGACATTTTCTTTATGCAATTTAATATTTTTATTTAAAAAAATAATTATTCAAACACATAAATAATTGAAATCTGCGATCAATTGTGTCGTGTTGCAAAATAAAAAAAAATGTTTTTTTTTTTTATAAATTTCTGTAAATGTGGTTGTTAAATCCGGTTGATTAAACATGAAACTCGTGCAATAATTTAAACAGAAATTTGTGTGTTTTTTTCTGGAGAACTGCAATCGGGAATTTTGTTTTTTTCAGAAAAATTTAAATTTTAAGTTAATTGAGACGTTTTTTAAGCAAATGTAGTTTGTTTTTGTAGTAAATTTTTAAATGTTAAATTAACATTGAAAAATGTTAATTTAAAATGTTGCTAATTGACAATAAAATAAGTGAATGATGCAGATAAGTTTATTTTAAAATGTTGCAGAGAGTTTTATCTGTCTATAAATGAAATGTATGTATGTGTATGTATGTATGTGTATGTATGTATGTGTATGTATGTATGTGTATGTATGTATGTGTATGTATGTATGTGTATGTATGTATGTGTATGTATGTATGTACATATGTATGTTTGTATATATATATATATATATATATATATATATATATATATATATATATATATATATATATATATATATATATATATATATATATATATATATATATATATATATATATATATATACGTATATACTGCATGTTTGTAACGTATAGACTCTAAAATGGCTGGGCCTATTTTGAAGAAATTTGCAGAGAATTGGGATCATTCTGATCATCGAAATTATCCGAAAGTAATATACGCTATAAAAACCCCAATTGGGCCAAAAACCTAAAACAGTGAGAGTTCTGAAAATTTGGTCCCAACAACTCAATCTCAAGAAACTATTTTACAGGACAACACGTAGGACGAATAAGAGCAGGCGAAGGGGTTTCGTCCACAGAAAGCAAATATTTATTATCTTGTATGTATGTATGTGAGGTTTCTCAAAATTTTGTCGCAACAACGCATTCTCAAAAAAAGGAGAAAGGATTACATCAGAGGGAGGGGTATCGGTCATACAAAACGTTTTTGGCAAAACGAAGTTTGCCGGATCTGTTTGTATTCTTTAAAATTTTAAGAGTCATTCAGTTTTCGAGCAAAGTGGTGTTATTAAGCGCTGTTTCTACTTTGGCTATAATTTGTCTTCAATGAGTTTTTTAAATATCAATTGGAGACTAATATCGACCAGACAGACTACAGTAGGCCCTTAGCTTTACCGTATTCTGCGCTCAATTTTGATAGACTTCTATCGTTCCATTCAACAATTTGATTAATTAATCTTTAAGACTTTTTCCTAACAGATAATTAAATTTAAATTGATTTTGACATTTTCGCGCATTTTAATTAAAGCACTTTTTAAAAGTAGTTAAAATCCATAAAAAATAATTATTTAGTGAAACCATCTTAAGCGTAATTATTTCGTTTTTCTTTATAATTAAAAATAATTTAAAAGAAATCAATTATTTCTTTAATTTTTTTCTTATATTCAAATCATAAAAATAACTTAAATTACTTAACATACAGTAGCGAGCATAAAATATGTAACACCAGGTTGTAAACTATAATAACAGAATTTTCGAATAACAACAAGAACAAAAAAATACAAAATTACAAATACAAAAGCGAAATTGAAGATGCAGAGAGAGAGAGAGAGTGAAAGAGAGTAATAAATAGTCAGTTGAGATTATGCTGTCAAATTTTTTATAAAATTATTCTATAACTTTTAAACCATTGGGGCCCATTGTAACAAATTATTGGCTTCTTTTGCCGCAACTGTATATTGCTCGTCATACCAAGAACATTTTGGGAAATTTTTACTGTTTTTGGGTCCTAAAGTTTTCTTTATAACAAAAAGTTTTTTTTATCAGGAAATTGGCATTAGACTTAAAATGTGGACCATTCCTTCTACCTGAACCAGGATTTTTATCAACGAACAAATTCTCCCGATGCTGTTTAATTTGGAAACAGTTTAACGGCAGACCTTTGAATGCTTGACCAAGGTTTTGAAGGTCCAAATTGGGTTAAATTTCTTTCCTTTGTTTCATTCACTCTTTCTCTCTATATATATTTTTATACCCTACACCACCATAGGTGGTGGTTGGAGTCGATTTTACGATGTCCGTCCGTCTGGCTGACTTCCTGTCCATGTAAAAATTGTGAACAAAATGCAGGTCGCAAATTTAGAGATACCTCGATGAAACATGGCATTTTGGTTCAACCAAGATGCCTATTGAAATTGCCTATTTAAGGGCCTATTATTTCACCCAGCCCTCAAGAAAGCGATTTTAACGAAATTAATATAATAATATTCTAAAATAATGTGGCAAATTATACGTGGATCGGTCTATTATTTCATAGGTCCCATATAACATCCCTTCAAAATAAGACTTTGAAAGGCTTAAATCTTAATGTGTTAAGAATTGGTTAAATTAAGATAAATATAAGCAAAAATCAATATACGAAACTTGACGAGGGTCAGCACATAATTTCATCTAGCTCCCGTATTATCCCCTTAGAAGAAGTCCTTTTAAAGCGCACATATCATACATACATACATACATACATATTAGTACCATATATACTGCACTGTTATGAACAAATTTGAAAATATATTTATACGAGGGTCGATCATTATTTTTTGCTGGTTATCATTAATAACAAATAATGTGGTGTAGGGTATTAAATAGTCTGGCTTGACCAACTATAACTTTTACTTGTTTTTTTTCTCAAACATAACATCATTTACTGTTGCATGTTTTATGACCTGCACTGTAACTAATCTCCCCCTTAAATTGTATATGATTTATTTTTCTGGAAATAAATTTACATAACTACTTTCTAATATAATTGCGCCCTCCAAAAAAAGAAAAATTATTTAAAAATTTATAAAATTTAATACATAATTTTCACATAATCGATATCTGACTGTATTAAATTTAATTCGCATTTCAAAGAGAATTTTTTTATTTATTTCCAAATAAAAATTATTACAAACCATTTATTTCATTTCTTGGAATTAAATAACTTTTAACTTTGAAATTTATTTCATATAAATTTTTAGAAGCGAAATTTTTAAGACCCGGTGCGATTTGCCCCCCTTAAAAAGTGGGTGGTACACCTCCTCATGTTCCTATCGGTCCTACATTTTCGCCAGTACAAAAGATCCTTGGGAAAATAATTAGAACTAATTTGTATACTGCCGCTTTTACAGTTCATTAGATATTCGATAATTAATATTTGCTTTATATGGGAGTACCTCTCCCCTTGATCCTACCCGTCCTATATTTTGATTAGTAGAACAAATTCTTGAGAAAGTGATTGGGTTAGAATTTGAGAACTATTGCAGTTATAGTTCTTTAGATATTCGAAAATCTATATTTTCTTTATATGGGGAACACCTCTCTCCATGGCACTATCCGCCCTTCATTCTGTCCAGTAAAACAGTTACTTGAAAAATTTATTAGGACCAAATTTGTAGTGATTCTTTAGATATTCGATTATCAACATTATCTTTGTATGGAGTCTACTTCTCCCCCTGATCCTTTCCGTCCTTGATTTTGTCTAGTAAAACAGTTCCTTGAAAAAAATATTGGGAACAAAGTTGTAAATTCTCGCTGTTATAGTTCTTTAGATATTCGATGACTAAAATTTGCTTTGTATGGAGGCTACTTCTCCCCTTGATCCTATGCGTCCCTCATTTTGCCTCGTAAAACAGTTCCTTGAAAAATGATTCGGACCAAAAAATGAAAATTCTCGGTGTAGTGGTTCTTTAATTATTCGATGATCAATATTTGCCTTTTATGGAGGCTACCACTCCCCCTGATTCTATCCGCCCACATTTTGTCTTGTAAAGTAGTTCGCTAAAAAATTTATTGGAACCAGAATTATAAATTTCTCGATGAAGTGGTTCTTTAGATATTCGATGGTCAATATTTACCTTTCCCCCTGATCCTATCCGTCCTACATTTTGTCCAGTAAAATAGTTCCTTGAAGAAGTGATATTTCTTTAGATATTCGATAATCAATATTTGGTTTGTGGTTGGGGTACCTCTTCTCCCCATGATCCTATCGTAAATTTTTATGGCCCATGTTACTTGTGACTATATGTGGATCATTCTGTGAAAATTTCAGCAAAAATTTTAGCTTTCTATAAGTCCCAAACAAACACTTATATATAGATTAGTATATGTAGATTCGCATTAGTTCGACAATAATGAGGTTGATAGCTTTTCTGCTTCACTATTCTAAAACACATTTAGATTTTCTGCAGAACAAACAGGTCGAGTATGTGCAGGTGTTTTGTTTCCGTATTATCAAATTCATTAGGCCTCTTATTATCAGTAACTCTGCTTAGTTACAATCATTCTGCCCGCCCCTTTTTAAACCGGATCTACTAAGATTTTATAAATGATGACTTTACAAAATTTTGTTTATTTAAATTTAAAAATTAAGTGTTCTTTACACTGTACACACAGTGGGACTATGACATTTAATCTATCAAATTTATGTTGATATAATAGATACAATTGAAAGGGTCTATACACGGTTTTATAAGATATTTATCTCTAAGTGTTTATTAGAAGTCAACGGCTAAACGGCTCAATGAATTTTCAGTATGTCTGGTGGGAAACAGAGACTAAATTTTTCACATTTTACCCACTATTTCGTTAGCTCAATACTTAAATGTAAAAAAGTACTATTTTGTTGATTATTATGTTGATAGAGATTCAAAAAGTACCAGATAATACCCTCAAATTATTTTTTCATATAATTTGTTTCAGTTCAAATTGTTTCAAAATTCGAATCTTCTTCAAATTCTTAAAATATAATTTCTCTAAAAAAGTACCATCTAAGAAAAGTACCATTTGCTGACCAACTTACAAAAATAAACTTATTAACTCATTTTATATGATATTAAAAAACTATTAAATATAATTACAATTTTTATCCCCAAATTTCCAAAAAGTACCAAACTTATTATTGAATGTAATAAGAATGTCATCTCTTTAAAAAAAATGGTGCCAAAAAAGTACCAAATTGTAGTTTTAGTAGGTCTGTTTGGTAAAGCAAATATTGAAAAGCTGATATCTAGTGACTTGCTATAAAAAGTGTATAATAATTTTGTTGGAATCAGGTTGCTATAAGACTCATTCAGTTAAAAAAATGTTGGACCAACTTGGGAACATGTGCTTATATAAAGAAAGCAAATATATATTATCGGCTATCTCAATTACGGTTATAAATAAAATTTTACCTCCATTACTTACCTGTTAAACAGAATCACTGCGAAATATATGGGGTAGGTCGAATCGATAATCCATAAAATATTGATTATAGAATATCTAGCAATTGTTACAAAGAGGGTATTAAAATTTGTTCAGAATTATATTAAAATAAGACATATTAA